>OY282558.1:162300047-162900047 GCA_958295665.1 Tipula vernalis
TTTTGATCACATTTCAGTCCTTTCGAAAAAATATTTATATGTATTTAATTTTTTCTTTAAACGTTAAACAGCACTTTTCGAAGATCGAATCATTTTTTCGTTGGACAACTCTTCGAATTTCGACTAAATTCAGTTCTAACCGTCGAGATGACACATTACTGATGGCAAAGAAACTTAGTAACGCTTTTTCCTTGTAATGTTGGTGGGTAAGGAGGGTGGTCTTGTTCTTGTAATTGTAACTTGTGGCGGTATTCCCTTCGGTGGGAGGGAAATAAAGTTGTGTCTATTACATTATTTATATTGAATTATTGAAATGTCAAACTGTCAATCATTTTTGGTACGTTCGTTCGATGTACTATTATATAAACAAATGTGTAATACAGGCTTTATAAAGTTATACTACATAATAAAAAACTTACTTCCGATTAGTTCTTCATATAAGTCAGACGTATTTTTTTTATTGTGGAGATTCTTATCGTAGTACATCTTGTGAAATCACAATTTTAAATATTAATAGGTTATGGGCCCAGGTATCGTATTGTAAGCGAATATCTGTAATTGCAAAAATATTAGAAAAAAGGCATCGAAGAATACTTTCTACGACGAAAAGAAAAGTGCAGTCATTTATTTTATATTGAACAAACGCATTACGATTAGCGTTGTATCTAGCAAATATGGCAGACAAAATAGATGTTGTGAATATTAACAAGTTTGACGGTAGAAATTATCGACAATGGAAGTTCCAAATTACGTGTGCATTGCGAGCAAAAGGACTACAAGATATTGTGAATGGTGACAAAGTAAAGCCAGATAAAAAAATAATACAGGAACACAAAAAATGGATTAAGGATTACGCGAACGCCATGTTCACCTTAACCTCCGCAATGGCTCTTGATCAAATCACGTTGGTGGAAAATTGCAAGTCGTCAAGTGAGATAATCATCAAGTTAGATTCCATTTACGAACAAAAGACGGAAATGAACAAAATGTTAGTGCATGAGCTATTCCATCAATTTAAAATGATTTCAAGAGACATCATTTCCCAGCACATCGCAAAGGTAGAAAATTTGGCACAACAAATTAAAGAAACAGGAGAAGAAGTCAGTGATGTAGCGATTATCCAAAAATTCTCGGAAGCTTGCCTCAAAAGTACAGAAATTTAAGACAAGCTTGGATATCGATGGATGAGGCAAAGCAAACGATAGCTAACCTTAGAGCACGTCTTTTGGACGAAGAAGCCAGTCTAATGTCATATGAAGAATCAGAATCGGCATTGCTAGTATCCAAGGCAGGATGCAGTAGTTCATCAATTCAACGGAATTCAATCGAAGGAAAAAGTAATCGATCTCGAGTAACATGCTATAATTGCCAAAAGAACGGGCATTTCGCTAGTCAAATATGATGATTCGAAAGAAAATAAACATTCACAATCAAATGTCACAGGTTTTTCGATTGTTGAAGATAGCTTGTTACTAACATCCACGATTGACGACGATTATTGGATAATGGATAGTGGCGCATCCGCGCATATGACATAAAAACGTGAATATTTTTCAATTTTTGAAAGTCAATTTTAGTTGTCAAAGGAAAAGGTATCGTAAAAATTCAAAAACTTATAGGAGAAAAGTGGCACGAATCAACAATAACAAATGTGTTATACTTACCGGATCTCAAGAAAAATTTGTTCTCCGAAGGTGTAATAACGGCATGCTGAAGTTTACGAAAACAGCAATATAGTAGCCTGCGCAATTCGAGAACCAAACAATACATACCGATTGTTATTTCGAACAATCACTGTCTCTGAAGCGAATGCAATGACCAGTGTAGATATAAAATTATGGCACGAGAGACTTGGACATATTAACAAGCAAGCGATAAATGAAATGGTAACCAAGGGAGACATTAAGAATGTCAGTATTGACAACATCAACAAATTTTTCTGTAAAGCATGTGTCTATGGAAAAGGTCACAAGTTACCATTTAAAACAGTAGTAAACAGAAAAACCAAACCCAGTGAGTTTATACACAGTGACGGTCCCCTGCCTTAACCATGAGATATGAATGAGATATCATTCTTTTCAAAGATGACAACTCCGGTTATCGTGTCGTTTACTTCATTAAACATAAATCAGATGCTTTCGACTCTTTCAAAGATTTTGTCAATCACTCACGCAACAAGTTCGGGTCGCCATCAAAGGTCTTACACGTTGATAACGGAACCGAATACTGTAACAACATTTTCAAAGAGTATCTCTCGAAAAATGGAATATCTTTGGAAACAACAGCTCCCTAGACACCCGAACAGAATGGGAGAGCGGAACGAGACATGAGAACTATCGTGGAGAGTGCACGATCGATGATATATGCAAAGGATGTTCCAATTAATTTGTGGAGTGAAGCTATCAACACAGCAGTGTATATTCTAAATCGCACTCCAACCACTCAAGCACCCGATTCAACCCCATACCAATTATGTACAGGTAAAAAGCCTATATTGGACCATACAAAAATTTTTGGATGTGAGGCGTACATGCATATTCCAAAAGAGCTTCGTACAAAACTGGATCCAAATTGCAAGAAACAAATGTTTGTTGGCTACGACGGAAATTCTACAAATTATCGCCTTTATGATGAAGAATCCGGAAAAATCAAAGTTTCTCGCAACGTTATTTTCAAAGAAAAGGCAGCTGTTCATTTTCCAAGAAGAAATACGGTTGAAATACAAATAATAGAAGACAACACTGATGATGGTTGTACTCAATCAAATGAACACGAAAACCAAACAGAAAATCTTAAATATGAAAATAATAGAACTGAAAGAATTCAAGACACAGAAGACGATTTAGAGAAACAAGAAGCAACAACACAGCAGTCAGTAAATAGTCAAGTCAATGCTGACTATAATGGCTGTATGATACTCACTTTTTTCAAGTACAATAAAGTGCTACAAAACTAGGAAAGCGAAACAGAGAAGGGTAGTGTAGACAATACTATAGGCAAATATTTTGAAGTTTCGGATAAACAAAATTTGTAAATAGAATCAACATTTTTTTTGTGTTGGACCATATTATTGAATTAATTTGCATTAGCTGCCGCAATTAATTGAAACGAAATAATTTATATGTTAAGTTAATTTTTATATTTACAAAAAAATGCACGTTTCAAATATTTTGGCAAACAATTAACAATGCAAACCCAAAATTGTATTTCAGTATCAAAAGAAAAATCTAAAAAAGGGGGAAAAAATCATAACAATAATGGCGAACAAAAATGGAATCGTTTCATCATCGTTTTCAATCACGACGTACCACTTCGATATCAATATGACATCTGCAAGCAATCAAACAGGAATATCTACAAACATCACCACTATGGTAAATTTCATAACTAACGCACTAGAAGTAAAATTGTTGCATTCCGTAAGACGAATATTATTTCAAGTCTCTGCGAAAACTGTAAGTGATAAACATACATTTAGCCCGCCAGCGCCGTTATGGAGATTTTAACAACTTTCATGACAAGAAACGTAAAACTCTTGATTTGAGAAACAAAATTTGGTTTTATTGTTTACTAAATTTATTTTAAAAATAAACAAATAAATTCTCTTTGGTATACAAAATACAATTTTCTCTAATATTTCGGAAATGTCAGAAAAAAGTATGTAATGTCAAAAAAAAGAATCAAATCCAATTCTTTTTTTGCTATAATTGCTCGATTAACTGCTAGAAAAGTTGAGCTACCACTTTTTTTTTGACGTTTCTATATTTTTTCCAAATCTATGGTGTATACACTCACTCTCACAAATATTTTGTATATTTATTTTTTATCTCACTCCGTTTGTCTTACCTAGTCACTGAAAAAGTGGGAAAAAAAGTGAGTATCATACAGCCATAAGTTACGCAATCGCGACAAAATCAGAATGCCTGCACGATACGACTACGAGGCGAATTTTGTTGAAGCTGACGTTCCTGAGACGTATGAGGAAGCGATATCATGTGCAGACGCAAAAAATTGGACGAAGTCAATACAGGAAGAATTAGATGCACTCGAAAAGAACAACACATGGGAGGTTGTTAAGTTACCACCCGGTATAAGTACTATTGGATCAAAATGGGTTTTCAAAGTTAAAAGAAATCCGAATGGAGATGTTGTTCGGTACAAATCAAGACTTTGTGCGAAAGAGTATGCACAAAAACAGGGCATCGACTACAATGAAACATTTGCACCGACAACACGTTTTGACTCAATTAGGATTCTTCTCTCCGTTGCAGCAAGAAATAATTTTGAGATAATGCAGTTCGATATAAAAACAACGTTCCTGTACGGCAATTTGTAAGAAGACATTTATTTGACCCGACCAGATGGGACGAACATCAGTTCGAACATGGTATGTAAGTTTAAAAAAAATCATTGTACGGCTTAAAACAAGCTTCGCACTGTTGGAATACAACATTTCACCGTTTTTTGAGCAAGTACGGCTTCGTACAAAGTAATGCTGATAATTGTGTCTATCGAGAACAATTCAATAATGTGAAAGTACCATTAATACTATATGTTGATGATGGACTAGTCATGGCTGAAATCAAAGAGGCACTGAAAACAGTGCTTCATCATCTACAAGCGATCTTCGAGGTTAAAATAAACGAAATTAAATTAAATAACACGTTCCATTGTGTTCATCAAATAGACTATATAAATCAAATTATAAAACGATTTAACCTTGAAACAGCAAATCCTATAAGCATTCCGACTGATCCACAGATACATCTCAATTCAATAGACAATAGTCAAGAATCAAAAGAAAAATATTTTCCGTATCGAGAATCCGTCGGTTGTCTAATATTTGCTGCAATAGTCAGTCGGCCAGACATCTCCTTTGTAGTGGGAGTTGTCAGCAGATTCCTGTCAAATCACACGGATGCCCATTGGAATGCAGTAAAAAAATAATTAAATATTTAATTGGCACAAATAATCGAGGAATTGAATACAAACATTCAATCAATGCTGAACAACTTGTTGGATATTCAGACTCGGACTATGCAAATGACATCGATACAAGAAGATCAACCTCCGGATATGTTTTCATGCTCAATGGTGGACCGATAACATGGAACAGTCAACGACAACATTCAGTCGCACTATCAACGACCGAGGCTGAATATATGACTGGATGTGCAGCAGTTAAAGAAGTGACTTGGTTGCGTCAGTTGTTAAAAGACATCGGTGAAGAAGTGAATGGTCCCTCCACACTATTTATAGATAATCAAAGTGCAATTCGATTGATTCATAATCCAGAGTCTTACAAACGAACCAAGCATATCGATATTCGATATCACTTCATCAGAGAGAAACTGAAACAAGGAGAAATTTACGTACAATACAAATGTACTAAAGATCAATTGGCCGATATCTTCACTAAACCACTACCCTCGGATAGATTCAAAACTCTACGAGACTCTATTTCGACGATTAAGATTTAAAAGATTTGCAATGTATTCAATTCAAATAACTCAAAATTATATTTTTTTGAAGAGTTCTCATTTAGTGGGAGTATTGAATTATTGAAATGTCAAACTGTCAATCATTTTTGGTACGTTCGTTCGATGTACTATTATATAAACTAATGTGTAATACAGGCTTTATAAAGTTATACTTAAACACTGTATACTGAAATATTTTAGAGATAATAAAAAACTTACTTCCGTTTAGTGGAGATTTTTATCGTGGTACATCTTGTGAAATCACAATTTTAAATATTAATAATTTACAAATAACTAAAATGGATAAGTAAATAATTTTTAGTTTAGTTAGTAAATTTCATCCTTTTTAAATTTTAATCACAATACCAAGCGCGAAGCTTGCAATTCGAAAATCCGAAAATTACATCAAAGTTAGAAAAATTCAAACGTAAAATGCCATACTACGAGCGAATTTGGCTTTCTCTAATTTCGAAGTAATTTTCAGATTTAATCAAATTTTTTATTTTTTATATATTATTATGGCACTAGCTCCAAAAAAGGAGCCTTCTGGCCCGATTTCAAATTTTCAATTTTTATTTTTTACATATTTAATTATTTATTCTTTTTCCTTTCAATCAACTTTCATACAGCGATCCACTTTCATACCGTTATACCACTCAGCTTGATAAATTCATACATTATCTTGTACTCATTTTTCCCCATTCGTAATAATTCATTCAAGTTTCTTACATTCATAAGGACATCGAACATTCCTCAATTTTGGCTAAATTTGGAACATTTTAGAATTAAATGTTCGATGTCCTCCACAACCAAACAGCTTTCTCAAATCATCCTCACTCAAATGACGCTTCTTTCAGCATTCTTTCCAATTACCATGATTCAATCTCACCCGTTCCATCGTTCGTATCATTGTAGTGTCTCCTTTGATTTCCTTAAAAAATGATTTCCTCAAAGGAGCACTACACCATTCAAAGTACTTCTTTCCTTTTACCCTACTCTTTTCCATAAATTCATTCTCCCATTTTCTCCACAGATTCTTCTGAAACATCCGAAGTACATCTCTTGCATCCATGAATTCATAATCTGTTATCTCCTCAAGCATACAACCCCTTTTTGTAAGCATATCGGCTCTATCATTACCTTTCAATCTGAGTACCCCCTCCCTGTTTTATTAATTCTAAACCACTCATGGAATCGGAGAATAGAACTACTCTCCTCCTCCCTTCATTCATTGCCAACTTGATTCCTTCCATAATTCCAATCAATTCTGCATTCATTATACAGATGCTACCATTCAATCTTAACATTTTCTCTTTTTTCATTGCCGGAATGTAAATTCCTACACCCACTCGATCCTCATTAACACTAGCATCTGTATATAGTATACTTCCATATGTGCAAAATAATTCAGTTGCATTCTTCGAAATTCTCTCTTAACCGATAACTCATTCATCATCGCTTTTGTTATGCCTCCAAAATTCAAGCACACAGCAAGATTTTCGGGAGGAACTTTTGGACCCACTTGTCTAATTTTGGAAAATATATTCATATTTTCCTCCATTATTTTCGACCGTTGCGTTTTTTGGTAATCCGTTCCTCTTTCCAATCTTACTTTTACCTCATTCACTAACACATATCTTTGGTCAACATTCGCACGGTCTCTCGCACGGTGATCCATTCCCTCTTATAATTAAGAGGTGAATCACCCATTTCGGACTATAGAGTATGCATTGGGGTAGAATTAATCGCCCCCAATACCTCTCTAGCACATGCATTCTCAACTTTCACTAATTTTGCAAACCCGACCTTAGATCCATCACCATACACACTCAACCCATAAGCAATTTTGGAAGACACTAGCGCCTTTCGCAGCATATCAGTCACGCTAGGGTGAGCCCCCATTTTGGTTTACTCACCCTTTTGATCACATTTAATCTGCTCTTACAATTATCGATTGTCGGAGAGGGTCGGAGAAATTTTGCTCCCTTGAGCCCAATATTCACCGCTCCCTCCAATCTACAACCTCTTCCACACAAAACAAACTTACGCTCACTCATAAACTCATACACCCATTTACAAATTTTCCCAGGAAATCCCAGGTTCAAAAGAACCTGATATAGTTTCCCTGGAACCACATAATCATCTGCTCTTTCAATATCCAGAAATACCGCCACAACAAACTTCTTTTCCTTTCCTTTCGTACTTCCCACACAAATTTTTCCACACATTCGTTTGCAGAATGTTTACGTCGGAAACCAAAAGTGGTCTCTGGCAATAAACTATTATCATTCATAAAATTTTCAAGCCTGCCTTTTATCATCCCATTCACCATTTTAGTAAAAACATTCAACATACACAACAGATTTGTGTCGCGATCCCTTTTGGGAATTGGAAACACTCTGCAATCCTTCCATCTTTCCGGTATCTGAACACTTATCCATACCCTATTGAGAATTCCAAGCAAGATTTCCTTTGCTTCAACGCTCAACAGCCCAATCATTTTATAACTCACTCTATTTATTCCTGGGGTCGTAGATTTTGCCGTTTCATTCCAGGATCTTACATTCATTCCATCTTTTCTCCGTCTGCATCCATCACGATACTTAGCTCGTTCGGGTTCGCTCCTGCTGGTATATTGTGTTGTTCTTTGTTTTTTTTTACAATTTAATTAATTATTAAATAACGTTTCGTTTGGTACACAATTTATAAAAAAATTCTTCGTGTAATAAAATGAATTTATTCTGTTGCAAAAGTATTTGTATTGGGACAGCTTTAATAAAAAACGTTACTAATTATGATCATTTAGTTTATTTTATTCAAATTTAATATTTAGTCTGCCCACCTTTATTTAATATGACCTCAGTAAGTCTTCTGGGAGTGCTCTTAAATAAACTAGAAATAATTCAAAAAACCCTGTATGGTATATTTCGTTTCAAATAAGCAATAAGCCCAAAGATTGTGGATTATGTTCAAATACGGGGTTTGCGGTGGCCAATTTATGCGTTGTTGGTCCAAATCATTTAAAAACTTAGTCACTCCAAAACCTTTATGGGCAGGGGTATTATCCTGCTGAAGAATAAACTGTTCAATCATTTTTGAACCAGCTACCAATGCTACATTATTCAGCAGTTCCAAATAACTCATTTGGTTAAGTTTCCTAAACACCATTACTAGTAATCCTACTCCGAAGTTGGTTATACAACCCAAAACCATACGGTTTCCTCCACCCGATGTTTGTTTACCTTTTCTGGGTCCGAATAGTACAATTTGTGACCCTTAGATCCGTCTAACGATACTGAAGATTCGTCAGTAAATAGGACGTTTCAGCACAATTCGGGGGGCTTGTTCGATATCCTTGAGATCGTTTTTTTTGTACACCTCCAAAGCAAAGCTGTAACATTTTTTTGATTTAATTTTGTTAGATGTGGTTTTATCTCAGTTCTATTTTTTGTTTATATCCCTTGAGTTTTGCAGTATCCTTAAAGGATCAGAAGAAGATGTTCAACTTATTTAAATAATTTAAAAACTTCAAAAAATTGTGTAGTGATTCACTCATGCAATGAATTTATTACATTCGTTTATCCCTACAACTATTCGAAATGCAATTCATTTCGACTGAAAATATAATTGTATTTGAACCTTTTTCAGCTTAGTAGTGACAACTATGGAGTATATTTTGACTTACTCTCTGGTTAATACATTCCACATATGTATTAATACGCAAAAATCACTACTTTGTACTAAATAATATCTTGGACACATTAATACAACAGCAAATCAGCAATTTTTGCTTCGATTTTACCATTTACGTTTTTATCATGCAGTCTCAACCATAGACACACATTTTATATAACACTCTCGTTCTATTCCTCGCAAGTGACACATCGTTCAAAATAATAATAAAAATTAAATTAAAAAATCCAAAAATAATCCGTGCCGCATAATATAATTTATTTCGCAAATATTAATACGCATAGTTTTTCGTTGCAATTAAATAAATTAACGTAGTGAAACAGTGATAACGGGGTGGTGAATTTTAATCGTTTAAATCATTGTATACTGTTTTTTTATATAGTATACTACTCAAATATACATGGTGGCCTAAACTGTGAATTGAGCGGCCGCAATACAATTGTAAATCTGGTGTGTTTATTTGTGTTCAACATTTTTTTGGGGCATTACAACCTACATAACGGAGCAACCATAATTAAAATACAGAGCCACGTTCAAAAAACAATTTAGTTTTCTCATCCTAAAAAGAGCTGTGCGATAAATGAGAGGCAATGCGAAAAATGGCACTGGCTGCATCCGTAGAGCAAACCAACAATTACAAGGCAGATATTCTAAATAAAAATTACCTAAGGCAAACTGTTTTGTAATTTTCAGCTTTAATGTTTCAGCTAACCATTTGAACTTCTTTTATAGGCGAAAATTTTGCGTTATAATTTAACGGGAAAGGTTACGCTCAATTTTGTACGTATTAATATTATAAAGGAAACATTTCATTCGAAATAGGTAACAACTTTCACATTTTTAGGTGATTTAAATTTAAAAATGTTGGAAAAATATGCTAATTCTCTTCCGGAAGTATAAACCATCATTTTTTGGTGAGATAGGCGTGTGCTGCAAACCAAGAATTGCATTATGTTCTTTGCTCTATAACAATTTTTAAGCACAAGCTCACCGCCTGCCTAGATTTAGATTGAAAAAACAATTTCGGAAGCGGGCCGCAGCAATACACAAGATCAATATCTTGACTCTGGGCATAGCGTTTTGAAAAGAAATTTTAAGACTAGGGAAGACAAAAGTTCATGGCAATACAAACGAAATGTTTCGATTACAAGGATCATAACGCAGCCTATAAGTTAAACTATAGTCAGATACAGCATATGCAGACCAAACATTTAATTTATGAGAAGGGTTCCCTACATAAATTATCGCTGTGGTTATGATAGTGATTTTATTTGTGTGAAAATATCACAGAAAAAATCAAATGATACGTTTGACCGCAATACGCACAACGGCTTATCATCAACAAGCCAATGGCATGGTCGAACGTTTCCACCGACAGCTTAAAGCTGCCCTCATGGCCCGGGGAAATACAATTAATTGGAGCTCGGAGATTCCTATCGTTCTACTTGGAATCCGAGCAACAGCAAAGGAAGATCTGAAGTGCTCACCAGTCGAAATGGTTCATGGGCAACCAATCAAGTTACCCGGAGAGTTCTTCATCGAGAATCCTCCTTCACCATTACCAACTGAAGACACAGTCGTCGACCAACTGCGACAAACCATGCAACACCTTGTTCCAACTTCGCCTCGATCTAACAAACAAAATAATATCTAAATACTGGACAATTGCGATTTTGTTTTCGTTCGAACAGGCAAGGTTCGCACGGGTTTATCACCTCCATATGAAGGCCCATACAAAGTTATACGCCGCCTTCGCAAACAATTCACGGTTTTAATTAATGGTAAAAACCAAACCATTTTAATTGACCAAATCAAACCGGCATACGGCATACTCAGTTCACCTGATCAAATATCAGGCATTCGCAAACATAAAGCCGTACACTTTGCCGAATAGTTCAAAATTCTCAAGGAGGGGATATTCACTTGCGGATGAGTCTTGTAGCGACTCACAATATATTCGGCACTACAATATATTGTTATAGTAAACGCACACAATAAATGCATTGCAATTCATTTGGTCTAAATATAACTCACTCAGCGCCAACGCAAACATAACAAATATTGTCATTATCACCACCATCAGCGCCGTACGCGCCAAAAGAGAATACGAACAAAACACTATTAAAAAAAAATAGTTCGAATAGCAGTATCAAGAGACAACAAATTATCAAATTTTATTAATTTTTATGCGACATCTTTTAAGTCGTCCAAAAATAATTAATTTTTACGCCCTCGCGAAAGTAGTGGTAATAAATTAATTAATTAATTAAAATCAGTGAATTGTAACTTTAGTTTTACTCGTAAGTGGAAAAATTGTATATAAACCCGGTGGTATTAGAACAAAAATAAATCAACAATTTAAGCTTAAAATATGGGATGTTATCATTTGCCCTTGGATGAATAAACGGTACAGGTGATCAACATACCATAAATTTTTGTAATTGTTAATTTTACTTTGAGTTTCGTTGCGTTTGTGTTCTCAGACAGAAATTCGAAATATAAATTATTATTTATTTTTATATAAATAGGTGACTGTGTAAATACCATATAATTAATAATTTTAAGTAACGAGTTAACTTAAGTACCGAGAATATCATAAAGAAAATTCCACATCCATTTTCCACATGCGGGCTTCCTTTAAAATTCATCAAAACGTTCAGAAATTGTAATTCATATACTATATAAAACACATGCGGCGTGGACATTTGCCTATATGGGGAATTTCTTCCACCTGCTTATACCCATTCGGAAATATTTCCTTAGTACCGAAAAAATTTAATTTTTATGAATTTTGACCGATGACGACATGTGGAAAATGGATGTGAAATTCGAGGCCCTTGGAACCCAAAAAACCAAGAAAAATTTTTTTTTTTTGTGTTAAATGAGTGCGTTTAATGCCAAAAGTGATAAAAAATATCAAGATACGTTTTATCATTTTTGCTTGATTGAACACTAGGAATATTGTTTATCGAATGATTTATACATATCAACACGAATGCACCATCATATACAACACGAACGCACACAATTGTCGATTTTTTCGTTTCGTTATGCCAAATATACAGAATACGTAGCGACTGTAATCATTCTCTGAAATTCCTTCTATTCCTTCTTTTCTCTTTTATTTATTTATAGTAGAATATTCCGGTATAATAAAAAGAATACCGCGCCAAACATCATTTGGATCCAAAGTGTTTTCATTTGCTCATTCCACGGAATGAATATTGATATTGTGGCCGCAGACCGAATACATTTTCCATAGCTTGAATTTTTATATTATTTTCTAAATTAGAAAGCAAATAATTACAAAATGTCAAATGAAATATTCTTTTTATTACACCTTTCGATGTATGTAGTACAAAAAAAGAATACGTTCTGAATATTTCGTATAAGTAAAGGAATGGACCAAAAAAGAAATAGAAGGAATGGAATGAATAAAATAACGACGTCAATTTCGGAACTTCCAAAAAATATTCGGAATGAATAAACGAAAACACCCATAGTTTCGTTTGTATTTTTAATTGTTGTTTTTAAAAAGAAATGATTTATTAAAATTTATACATCTATTATTAATTTAAAAATACGGGATAGTGACAAAAACGTATTCCGAGAATTCTATAGTGTTCTTTCGTTACATTTGGTTCGAAATATTCTATTGTTACATGGTCATTATTCTATTCCTTCTATTCTTTCTGTGGAATGAATAAAAGAAAATACCCAATATAAAATGAAATAGAGCTTGGACGATATACTGATTACAGGTATGTACAATACATATGTTCAAGAGCAATTACGTTTCAATTTTACTCGAAAAATACGGCGCACAAATTTGGTTTTTTAATTTTTGTTTTTTGCACCGAATGACGAAATGCGCATAAAAAAACAATTTTGAAACATCTGTCAAGCATACCAGTAGTATCGGTTTATCTTGAGAATGTGTTTGTGTGGGAGTGTTATTTAAGATAAGATCACCAACGAAGAAATTAGATAAGATCATCGAACTTGCCAGAATGTTTCAATTCAATAATTTCACTCGTTAAGTATTTTTCAAACAGGATAAAATTTTTTTTGTTTAATTTTTGAATTATGTAAATTAGTTTCATTTAATTGAATAACGTTAATTTTCTAGAAATAAAATCAATTTATTGAAAAATAATTAATTTTTAAGTGATAATTTAAAATAAATCAAAATCCGTTTATTCCAATGAAGCTATCTGTAAAGCCAATATAATGCGTATCCACGACTGCAAAATTTTAAAGTATAAGGCAAATTATTTTGTTAACGTAACCTACAAATCACATATTTGGCGCGACTGTTTTATGACTGAAGAGTCTAGCTCATATGTAATATTTAGTAGAAACCGAATGTTCTAAGCGTCGACCTGTATGAAAGGATCTAAGCTTCCCATTTTACGCAACTAAAAATTTTGAGTCGAGGGTCTGGTATGAAAAGTACTTTATTCAACAAAGCAATGTGATTCTGAACAATGTTGTGAAATAGAAATGAAGTAGATATGAAAATATGAATTGTTTTCCAGTACAAGATGATCACCTCTTAAAGGACAATTTTTGCTACAGTGCGCCAAATTCGGTAAATCGCCAATACACAATTTTTTAGGGGTGAAAATACAATATTTTCGGAGGTAGTTCTTACCCCTTATAAATATTAGCGAGTTAGCACTAAAAAAGATGACTGACTCACATTCTTTTGTGTTCTTTAATATTGCAAAACTTCGAAACAATCGATGAGCTACCACTGGGTTACCTTCCTTGTAATTATATGCGACCAAAACTACGGTACATTGATTTATTTATTAAACTCTCAATCTTCAGAAATAAAAAATGTATACAATAAAAAAAACAACACGTTATCCGAACATTAAGAAGGTAGGTTTTGTATGTTTTAAAAATACAGTATCGAATAGCCTTTACAGATTAATCATTTTATAATAGTTTTGGTGTGGGGCCAAAATGTTTAAATATAATAAAATATTAAAACAAATTCAATATAACATTACTTAAAAAGAAATACAAAACCCAAAAGATATAAAATACCGTAATTGAATAAAATACAATATACATACAATAAACTACAAGTCCCACAAAAAATAAATAAAATTCTAAAACAACAAATGAAATACACTTTAACATGCTAAAACTAAGAAAACTGTTCAATACTACTCTACAAAATAACTGAGAATAAAAATTTGATATCTTGATTTTCAAATAACCAATCCTTTGAACTTATTAAGATATTTTTTGAAACATATGAGGGACGGAAATTGTTTGGTAACTTATTAAAGAACCAAGGAGCCGCTGCTAAATAATACTTTCTAAATGCTTCTGTAGAAAAATTCGGAATCTGGAATATATCATTGTAACAATAACGAAGGTTATATAACTAGGGCATCCAATTTTTGGCCAAAAAGTAATTCCGGAATTTTCGAATTTGAATGTTCTCGATTTCGGAATTCCGGAATCAATTCCGGAATTGATGTTTTTTAAATAATCTCTGATTAAGAATTAAACATCAAAATTTTACAAAAAAGAACAAATTTCTTTTATTTCGTTTAAAACATTATGAACCATACATTCCTATTCACTCCTTATTAAACCAATTTGGATAAAAATCGACAAATTTTTAAACATAGATTTAATTGCTACTGCTGTTCATATAATTGGCCATTAATAACACTGGTCTGCAAAAAAAAACTTGTTTTTCTCCTTTTTTTCACTTTCGTCAAACTCGCTTTTGGCCAGTTCTTCACTGTATAATGTCTATCTATTCCACGGCTGTCCCATTCGCATAAAAAACAACAAAATTTGTTATTTCCTCTTGCAGTCTGGTTAACATAGCTACAACTTTCAGATCAGCACCAATGTTCCATTTGTATTGTGAATATTTAGTTTTTTCTAATAACAACTTCATATTTCCATAATTTTATTTCATGTTTGTTGCATGTGCGAGGGGGACTGAAGGATATTTATTGCCAAACCCAGTTTTTGTAGAAGCCCTTCAGGATTATTACAAAATACCAAATCGTCGACTTTGGTGAAGTAACTCATAAAATCATCTTGTCTGTTACGAAAATATGATACCCTCGTATTTTTATCCAACAAATTCCATTGTTTCAATCTAGATCCGAAAAGTTGAGCCTTTGATTTTGAGAGTCCTAATTCTCGAACAAGATCATTTAAATCAGATTGCGTAAGAAAATGAGGTTCTATTGGAAAGCTTGTGTTTACATCATCCGCAATTTCATACTATTGGTATGCACTGGAGGTAAATAAGCATCATTGCTTTCGGTCGTCCTCGTCGTGCAGACGGAATGTTCGGATATTTCATTTTGCAAAAAAACAATCGTTTTCATGCTTTTGAGGTTCAATCCAAATCATGGGTGTTGAAAATGGCATAGACTCATGACTTCCTTGGAGCCAACCTCTTAGAGTTCTTGAGCAACTGTTACAGCATATTTTCGGCAGCTAATTTTTATCTCTTTCTTCGACAGGAAAGTCAAAGTAACGTTGATAAGCACTTTTAACCAATGTAGTTATTCCATTCCGTTGAGATATTATGGTAAATAGACCGCAAATGTAGCAGAATTTTTGGATGTTCTTGGCATTTTGTACCTACAACAAAATTAATTTTGCTATAAAATCATATTAATGTTCTAAAAATATCCGCTGTAAAATAGAAACAATCACTAGACAATTTTTTTACGTACTGAACGCCATGTAGACACTGCGAAAACTACGCAGGCGATTGCATTGGTGTAAAAACAACGTCAGTCGACATTTTTTCCTCCCTTTTTTGTCAATTCGAAGCGTTTTTGTATACAGAATTACAGCAGATGTATATTTAGCACGTTAAACCCTCATATTCATCATGTTTTTATTCGAAGGAGGATTTTATTGCAGACCAGTGTAATTGAAATGAAGTGTTGTCGGTTTTTCTGGTTTTTCTCATTAAACCTATAGGCTAGAATTTTGGTGACAATATTTCCTGCTGCTATATATGCTCTTTTAGCCTCGAAGGGCACTATCTTCGTCCCAAAACTAAAGTCCTTTTCAAAACGCACAGAAAAAGCATATTACATACCGCCGATGACAATGCAAAAACATGTATACAGGTTTTTGATATTTTTCAGGAACCTGGTAAAACGAGCAAATTTGTCATAGTAGAAACATTAAAATAGATTAACAAAATTAAATATATTTTCAATTTTGAAAGTTTTGTTGTCACAAATTTAATTACAAAGACGCAATCGCGATAAAGTAGTTCGCGACATAGTGATAAATCAATAAAACGGTTTTAAGGAATTTTGTAGATACAATTTGCATCTTTACCAGCGTATATATTTAAGCGAATGTGTATTCTTTCTGCTTTTGAAAAACTGATCAAATCATATATCTTTTGTTGAAACAACGTTCCTCAATGAGCCTTCTGGGCCAAGAAACAAGATTATTGAATTCATCAATTAAATCATTGGCGTTCGAGATGAGAAAGCTTCTGAATTTGTTTGTTTGAGTCCGAAACCAGGCTATATACGGGGCTCTATAATTATTAAAAACTAAGAGACAACACAACACATATTTGGCAGACGTATTTTGGAGACGGATAAAATTAAATATGTAAATATAGAAGGTAATTGTCACGAGCATTTAGGTGTCATGTCATGGTGAATGCAAAAGCAAAATACTCTAAAACTTCGAAAAGTAGCCACCTCTCAATTTTGACCAGATCCCTAAATTGTCCACTTTATGTCAGCCTCTGAAAAATTACGTATAATTTTTTGTTAAAATTGAAGAAAATTTTCCATCCATTCTGGGTCCCTAGAATAGTGACTTTAGAGGAGCTTCCCTGTATATAGTTTTTTTTTTAATACCACAAAGATCATACTTACATAAAATTAGGTTGAAATTACTTAAATTAATGTGAAATAGATTTTCACACAAAAATCATTGAGTGTTCATCGAACCATCGCCGAATAACTTTCAAACCCACATTCATATTAATTGCAACTTCTTCAATAGCGATACTACAATAGCTAATAGCGGTATCATCTTCAAATGCCATAATCTTACCCTTCAATTTCAATTTCAAAATACTAATTATATAAATTAAAAATAATAAGGGTCCAAGAACTGAGCCTTGTGTTACTCTGTGAAAAATATTAAATGGTGAACTAAATGTATTCCCAATTTTTACAATAATTGATCTATTATTTAAAAATGATTTTTTGTCCAAAAAATAAGTTTATAGATAGGTTTTGTTTTCCATTAGGTTGGCTAAAGTAAATGTCTAACGCTCCGAAATCGCTATTCGTCACAATGTTAACTTTGTTCGAGTAGTATCAACATTGTTACGGAAATGGGAAGCAACGCGCTTGTTAAAAGTAATACAGAAAATCGAAAGCGCAACCAATTCTTATTGGACAAAATGGAATCAACTCCTGAAAGTAAGTAAAATATGAAAATAAATTGTAATGTACTAATTTTGAAAGTATCAAATATAAAAAACGCAACAATTATAGTCGATTTTTAACAATATCAATCTTTAAAATACGATATGTTATTATCAAAAAGTTGTGTTGTTCTGTCATGTTCGATTGTACAACTTATCAGAAGTTGTACTCGTATATGTGAACGTATTATCTTCCAAATAAAATTGACTGCTTTTAGCTGCTTTTTCGGATTTTATTGAAGTTTCTGAAAAATAGGTTTGGGAAAAAGTATTGAGACACGTTTTGTCATTTTTTTGTTACGATTTTTTTTATTCAAAATGAGTTTTATTAAAGAATATATTCGGCAGGCATTACTATCTACGACCTTTTGCCATTTTTCGGGAATTTTTGGGGAGGCAGGGTGGATTGCAGAAGGTGGATGCATCAAAACTTCCGAGCCAAGCTCTCTCAATTTTTGCCGGGTCATCAAAAATGTGTGTGGTCTGGCGTTGTCATAAAGGAAAACAACAAGCTTTCTATTATAGTTTAGATTAGAATCAATCGTTTGACCAGGTTCTAGAACCTCATAATGTGCGATTCCCTTCTAATCCCACCGTACACACAGCATAACTGTATGGGGTGTTAGCCCTGGCCGTGAAGTCGCTTGTGGTGGTTCACCTTTCTTTGACCTTGATTTTTTCGAACGACATTCTCATATTTTACCCATTTTTCATCGCCAGTAATGATTTGCTTCGAAAATAGGTCGATTTGTCGATCAGAGTGAGGTGCAACTTTGACATTGAAATTTGACTGTTTCACGAATAGGGTTTGTCAGTAAGGGATGAAGGAGGTTAAATTTTGAGACTCTGACTTTAGATTCGTAATCAGCGACCAAAAAGTCTGTTTCATGAATATGGGTTGACAATAGGGGATAAAGGGGGTTTAATTTTACAACTCTGACTTCAGATTCGCAATCAGCGATCCAAGAAACCACTGAGTTCAGAGTATGAGATAATTTACTTGAGATTTTCACTTTTGCCAAGCTTTTTTGAAATCGGTCGCACTGTGCAATGTCCCATGCGACTGTGGGATGCTCCCCTAAACAATAGATTGTTAGCAATAGGTCGATAATTACTCTTATTAAGCCGATCACTTCCATTTTAAAAAAGTGGAAAATCTACCGCCCTTTTTAATAGATCAGGACCAACACCCGTCGTAAAACAAATGTTAACGATGAATGTAAGAAACGAAGTTATAGTTTGAAGAGAGGATTTTAGCATATTTGAACTAATTCCAGTTAAGTCAACAACGTTATTATTTCTCAATTGTTTTATAATCGGAGCAACTTCATGAAAAATGTATCAGAAATATAATTAACAGAAGCAGAATAATCGGTAAAGCTAGATCCGAGAATTATGGACAGTATTAGTGAAATATTTTCCAAAATCCTGTTATTATTTTCCATTTATATTTAATTGGATGTTTAAGTATTTTAATTAAAACACGTTCATTCAGTTTGGTTCATTTATTCAACATGCCGGAAGTACGTCAGTTAAAAAAAATATATATTTTTTAGTGTTACATCACGTATGCATTACAAATTCCAGTTACTAGTGACATCTAGATTTCATTATTATAAATATACTTATAACATAACATTTTATTCAAATTATATATATATAGAATATGTAACATGTCCTTTTTTTTTTTTTTTAAATTTTATTTTTTTTTTTATTTTTTTTTATTTTTATGTTTCATATTTTGAGTTCAATTTAAATTTAAAAATATAACATTTCTAATTAATTCATAAATAATATAAATTATTAAAATAAATTTAAAATTAAAATAAATCTTTAATTTACATGAATACTTAGTTAATAATTAAAGATTCAGCTTACAAGGCTTTTTAATATTTCTTTTCGGTTTCATTCTTATATTATCATTTTTAATAGTACTGTTTCTTTTAGTTTCAAATTGTTCAAGATTCTCTGTAATTTTATCTGAACTGTTTCTTTCCATTCCCAATCGTTCTTTTATCAAAAATCTATTACGTCTGTAAATAACGTTATCTTCCGAAAGTATCTTATAAGATCGAGGTAGATCTTTTAAAACTTCTACTATCTTTCCTTTCATCCATAACGATTTTGGATCTTTCTTAAAGTAAACTAATTGACCATTATCTAAGTTTGATAATGTATTTTTCACATTCTTATCATGATAGAATTTCATTTTATTTTGATTGTCTCCAATACATTGTTCGTATTTATCTATATCAATTAATTTAGGTTTCAGTTTATCAGAATGCATAGGCAATTTTGTTCTCAGTCTTCTAGACATCAACAGTTCAGCCGGTGAGTATAAATTGTTTTTGGGTGTTGTACGGAAATGTAACAGACTTATATAAGGATCACTTCCTTCTTCCTCGCTTTTATACAAAATATTTTTTATGGTTTTGACCGAATTTTCAACTAAACCGTTTGATTTAGGATGGTGTGGACTGGATGTTCTGTGGGTAATACCCCAATTTTGAAAAAACAACTGTAATTGTTCTGAATTAAATGGTGGTCCATTATCTGAAATTAGTTTTTCCGGAATACCATGACGAGCGAAAATTGATTTTAATTGAACAATAACTTGATTTGTTGAATACCCTGATGTTAATTGAGCTATTTCGACATATTTTGAAAAATAATCTATCAAGATTAAATACGTTCTCGACTTAAACGAAAAAAAATCAACTCCAACTTTCGAAAATGGTAAATTTGGTACGTCATGAGGTATTAGTGTTTGTTTTGTATTGTTGGCAGAATATTTCATGCAAACATCACATGTCTGAATCAAATTCTTTATGTCATTAGACATGTTTGGCCAATATATTAATTCTCTAGCCAACCGAATACATTTTTCTACACCTAAATGACTTTCATGAATTTTTTCTAGCATTTCCCTACGAAGACTATTGGGTATAATAATATTTTGTCCTTTTAGAACTAAATTATCTAGTATGCTAATTTCGTCTCTAATATTAAAGTAAGGTTTTACACCTTCAGTGACTTGATTTTTTGTTTCCGGCCAACCTTCGTTGCAATATTTTATAAGTATTTGCAATATAATGTCCTTTGTTGTTGCGTCCTTTAATTGACTCAGTTGATTTTCAGATAACGACAAGTCATTAACAGCATTTATAGACATTCGCAAGTCATCATCCAAATCATTGTTCTCAGAATTTTTAAGTGCTAGTCTTGATAGAGTGTCTGCTATGACTAATGATTTTCCAGGCTTATAAATTACATTTAAGTCGTACTTTTGTATTCTTAGCATCATACGCTGTAATCTAATCGGTACTTGATGCAATGATTTTTTAAAAAGAGTTACTAACGGTTGATGATCTGTTTCTACTTGAACTATTTGACCATACAGGTATTGGTGAAATTTCTCGCATCCGAAAACTATGGCCAATAACTCTTTTTCAATTTGAGCATATCGTTGTTGTGTTTCCGTTAGCGACTTGGAGGAGAAAGCAAGAGGTTTATTTTCTTGCAAAATAACCGCGCCTAAAGCAAATTGTGAAGCATCGACCGAAAGAACGATAGGTTTAATCGGATTATAATAAGATAATGTCGGTACACTAGCTATATCTCGTTTAAGATTATCAAACGACTGTTGATAATTTTCATCCCAGATGAACTCTGTGTTTTTAGTTAGTAACTGACGTAAATCCTTCGTTTTGTCTGATAAATTATTGATGAACGTTCCTAAATAATTAACCATGCCTAAAAATGTTTGTAAATCTTTTTTGTTGTTCGGACTTGGAATTTTAACAATTGCTTCAATTTTCGAGGGATCTGCTGACATACCTTGATCATTAAATATATGTCCTATATACGAAATTTCTGACTGCCCGAATTTGCATTTCATTTTGTTAAATTTTAAACCAACTGATTTAGCTTTTTCAAATACCCTTACTAGGTTATTATAATGTTCTGTATGGTTCTTCCCAAAAACCAGAATATCATCTATATATATGACAGTACCTGGAAGATCCCCAAATATTTCACACATTATTCTGTGGAAAATTTCCGGTGCTGAACTAATGCCATATGGAAGTTTTAAAAACCTGTATCTAACAAATGGTGTGTTGAAAGTACACAAATGTGAACTTTCATCATCCAATGGAACCATCCAAAATCCTGAAAAGGCATCTAGTGACGAAAATATTTTTGCACCGTTCAATTGACTACGAATTGTTTCAACATCAGGTATTGGATAATGCGAACGAAGTATCGCTTTATTTAAATTTCTGGGATCTAAACAAATTCTTATTTTGTTATTTGGTTTACAAACTAACACAATCGAATTTACCCATTTAGTTGGTTCTGAAACCTTTGTTATTACGTTGTTTTGACACATTGAGTCCAATTCGTACTTAAGAGATTCTTGTAGGTTGAAAGGAATTCGACGTGGTGGCTCTATTACCGGTGGAACAGATGGATCGACTACTATTTTTGCTTCAACAGGCAAAGTTCCAAGACCCTCAAACAAATATTTATTGCTAGCCACAAATTCTTCTATATTCAAACCCAAACCAACTGATTCGATATCTCGATTTGTTTTTGTCTCTTCTGTTTCATTAATGAACAATGTTTTGGCAATCAAACCCAACTCAACGCTTGCTTTTAGACCCAAAATAGTTTGACATTCAGAATTGACGATTATAAATTTTATCAGATTAGAACGATTATGAACGATACAATTCAAATGACATTCCCCTAATACATTTACATTCTCATTTGTAAGAGTCGAAAGTTTAATAACTGACTTTTTAATAATATTGTGCGACAAATTTATTTTACTTAACATATTCACTGATAATATATTAACCTGAGCACCCGTATCTATTTGTGCATTTAGTTCGACATTATTTATGACTATACTAACAAACCACCCATTTCCATCTGTGTTCATTGTCCTATTAACAATTCCCACGAACATTTCACTAATTTCACTATCAGCATCGTAATTTGAATTTTCATCCGTTTCGACATATTTAATTTTCTTTCTATTTTTAAAACAACATTTAACAAAATGTCCAACCTTTTTACAGTATGAACATGTGGCATTTCGAGCAGGACACACATAGTTATGAACTTGACCACATCTTGTACAAGTAGTTTTACTATTGTGATTAAAATTTGACGGTTTCAAATTCAAATTACGACCCTGAAAATTAGTTGATTTATTATTAAAATTCTTATTTCTATTACCAGACTGTACAAAATGTCCTTTCCTTATGCTTAGGACGTGTTGCTCTTCCTCCTGTCTATCTTTTACTGCGTTGTCAACTTCGCTATTCGCCGTATTTACTATCCTTGCCACTTTTAGTAAATCCTTTATGGTTGTATTTTCCCGCCTTAACAGTTCCTTTTTAACTTCGTTATTTTTCTCATTAAGCCCCGCAATGAACAAATCTTTCACAAATTAATCCTCTTTTTCGCCTAGGTCACAGTCTCTCGCCAAATTTTTTATTGCTGTGAGATATTCCTCTACACCCTCATCATTTTTTTGTTTCCTTCGGAAAAATTCTTGCCTTTTAAGGGTTATGTTTTTTTCAGGCTGGAAATGTTTCTGAAATTCTTCGATTAGTTCCTGATGAGTAACTTTTTCTTCATCCATGTTGAAGGCATTAAATGTTTCGATATACTTGTCGCCGATGAATTGCAATAAAAGTGCGTTTTTTCGTTTATCAGCGAACGCTTGATAACCATTTCCTTTTATAAAAAAGTTGAATTTTTGAAGCCATATGCTCCATTCCTTAGGGCATTTTAATGGTGCTAGATTACCAATATGCGACATATTTATTTATTTTGACAAATTTTTTTAATTTTACGACAAAAATTTTGTTTTTTTTTAGTTATTTATCAAATTTTCTTTAATTTTTTTGACAAATGACAAATTAATTTAACTTTTTGACAAAGAAATTTTAATTCACTTTAACTTCTGACACCATGTTATTATTTTCCATTTATATTTAATTGGATGTTTAAGTATTTTAATTAAAACACGTTCATTCAGTTTGGTTCATTTATTCAACATGCCGGAAGTACGTCAGTTAAAAAAAATATATATTTTTTAGTGTTACATCACGTATGCATTACAAATTCCAGTTACTAGTGACATCTAGATTTCATTATTATAAATATACTTATAGCATAACATTTTATTCAAATTATATATATATATATATATATATATAGAATATGTAACAAATCCCTAGTTGTAGCTTCGGGATCAATATCTAGTATTTTATCAATGACCGAATTCTTATACACACCATTAGTTAAAATTTCATTTATGACTACCCAAGTCTTTTGGATGTTATTACCGCAATTTATAACCCTATTGGTAATCATTTTTTTCAATTTTAATTAGGAGCTAACTTTACAAACATAATTTCAATTTATTATTGTTAGGGTGTCTACGCAACGTTTTACTAATTTTATTCTTTCTATGAATAAAGTTTACTAACAAGTTGGAAATCGATGGCTTAAGCTTTGATCTGGTATTTTGTCTATCAATTACTTTGGAGCAATCGGACGAGCAATTTTTTAGGGCTGATATGAATTAATTTGTACTAATTACCGGGTCGTCATTGAGAACAGCACTAAAATCATGATCATAAACATTTGTTGAAATCTATCACAATTAAACCTTTTGAAAATGCTACAGTGCCTGGTCATATTAGTATGAATGTTTCAATTATATTTAATTTTTGGATTTATCGGTTCTCATAACGCCATCTATGACTGAAAATAAATGCAATTGTGTTTGATTTCATAGATGGCGACATACCACTTTCATGTTTTCCATTTTGACATTTAAATTCATCTATACGGCAGACTAAAAGGGGAATCCCTGAAAGTACTTTTGTTTATTCTCAAGAGGAAGATGGCCCAAGAACTAATAACAACCAAGACCCAGCTTATTGAATTCCTTATTACGGTATCACACCATGACCAGGATATCGCTGAAGCCGCTAGAGGGTGTGTAAAGAACATGCCCCGGCATGTGGAAGCTCTTATAAAGGCCAAAGGAAACTTAACAAAATATTAAAATTTGACTATGGTCAATTAAACCATATATAAAATCCTGAATTGAATTTAAAAAGAAAAATTTGTTAAAATAGACTATATTTAAATAAATATTTTTCATATTTACATAATTTCTAAGCAAAATAAAAAAGATCAACATTGTTGAAAAATTGCCGACTTTTGAAATAAAAACTTATATAGTATAAGAACGAATGTAAAAAACACGTCAGTGTAGTTTGACATTATATTTGTAAGAGACCAAATTTCCCGCTTTATTTAGATTAGTGTTAACAATAAATTGAGGGCTGGCAATACAAAAAAATGCTAAATTTATAACACCCTCACTCAATAAAAAAAATTGGATATGAAATTTCATGTCATTTTGTGTTACATTTTATTTATATTTTTTTTGCTTCTTAAATACTTTACATCAGATTTTGAATAACGCAATTTGTAATCTAATGTTCCTTTTAGATATCTTAATATCCTCTTTACAGCGGTCCAGTGTGGTCGTCCGTAATTCGAGTTGAAACGACTCATATCATTTACTGCATATGCAATGTCTGGCCGACTTCCTTGTACAATGAATAACAAACAACCAACTAATGACTGATAAGGAATTTTCGGCATTTCTTCTTTTTTTCTTCAGTTGTTGGGCACATTGTAATAGACAGCTTTTGACATGGATCACTGGGTGTTGCAACTGGATTTGAATTTGCCATACCAAATCGACCAATTACTTCTGATATATACGATTTTTGATCAATGGCAATTCCATTATTCTCGTACGTAACATGCAAACCAATACATGTAGTTGCAGTGCCCATGTCTTTCATCTTAAATGCATTGCATAACGCCTCTTTCAATTTGTTCAACATGACTTTATTTTTCCAAAAAATCAGGAAGTCATCAACATAGATCGCAATGATCAAAGACAGATCATCATTAGAGAACACACACGGATCATTTATCGATTTCTTTAAGCCGTATGTCTTTAACATCTTTGTTAATTTCTCGTTCCATACTCGTCCACTTTGTTTAAGACCATATATCGCCTTATTTAACTTACAGACTTTATTTGTACCATCGTGAGAGCCTTCCGGTTGAACCATATATATGTCTTCATTTAAAGCACCCTGCAAAAATGCTGACACTGCATTCATCTGATCAATTTTTGACAGCAAGTGCAATGACTCATCGAATCGATGAGTAACGTACCACTGGTGAATACACTTCTTCATACTCGATTCCATAGACCTGCGAGCAGCCTTTCGCAACCAATCTTGCTTTAAATCTAGTAACATTTCCAGATTGGTCACGCTTGAGTTTAAACACCCATTTTGATTTTATTGGTTTGCGATTTTTGGGCAAATCGACCAACTGCCAAGTCCCATTTTCGACTAACGAACTAACTTCTTCTTGCATGGCCGATTTTCATTGTTCACAGTTTTCATTATTCAACGCCTCATTACCTATATGTTATCGGCTCATCTACTTGAGCAAGTAAACCATAGGCACCATATGTAACATATCCATCAAATTTTTTTTTGCTTTGATGTACGACTTGTTCTTCGAACTGTTTGCTGTGGTGTAACACTACCACTGTGTTCATAGGTTTTATCATTTGCGTCATCATATATCGTTTCAATTGAACTGTCAAATGGAACCAATGTTTCTTCAAATTCCCTTTCGATGGACTCACTAGTTGATTTTGCAGGAGTAGTGGTAACGAGTTCATTGTTGATTGTGGGAACACTTTGTTCGTTGTCCCTCACTTCATTTGATACCTCCTTTAATTCTGAATCACCTGAATCTTCTGTTACAACAGCTTGATCAGAACCACTTTCGTTTATAAACACAACATCTCGACTGATATCAAGTTTCCTACTGATCGGATTGACACAACGATAGCCTTTTGCACCTTCAGAAAATCCCACGAAGACCAATTTCTTTGACTTTTTATCCCATTTCTTCCGTTTTTGCTTTGGGATGTGCACCATGACCGGACTACCAAATACTTGAAGATGACTAACATCAACTTTATTGCCTGACCAAACTTCTTCTGGAGTTGTTGTATTTTATATGGCATTTGCTGATCGATTTATTATATATGTTGCCATGTTAATAGCCTCAGCCTAGAACGAAACATCCAACTTCGAATTAAACAACATACATTTAGCCTTTTCCACCAATTTTCGATTTATTCTTTCGGTGATACCGTTTTGCTCGGGAATATACGCAACCGATGTTTGATGTTTGATACCATTCATCTTAAAATACTTCTCGAACTTTAGATTAATGTACTCTGCGCCATTGTCTGATCTTAATGCTTTAATTTTTCTTCCCGTTTCTTTTTCACCTACAGCTTGAAACTCAATAAATCGATCGAACACTTCAGACTTTTCTTTTAAAAAATACACGAAAATTTTTCTTGAATGGTCATCTACAAACGTAAGTATGAATTTAGCACCACCGATTGATTTATTTTCCATTGGTTCCATTAAATCTGAATGAACCAAATCTAAAATATCATCGGCGCGCGTTGTGCTACTAGAAAATGGGTTCGAGTTTGCTTCCCTTCTTTGCAAACCTCACAATTTTTAATATCAATTTCATTTTTATCATTAAAATTGATGCCATTTACTAAACCATTTTTCATCTTACACATGTCTGCAAAGTTTATATGACCCAACGTTCTATGCCACAATAAACCACTCTTTGTCTGTGTCATGGCTGCTAAACATTTAACTTGTTTGCACCTGAAGTCGATATACACCATTATCTGATTTAATGTCACACACTAACTGTTTTAATTTATTGAAAATTCGACATCCATTTTGATCAAATATGACTTCATTACCATTTTTTATCATTTGTGCTACTGACAATAAGTTCGCAGATAAACCAGGATGCACAAAACATTATCTATCTCGAATTCGTTTACACGCACTTGTATTTTACCGACACCTTTAACTGGAACTTTACTTGAATTTGCCGAAGTAATTTGTATAATTTCGGATGATTTTATATCGGTGAACAAATTTTCAAATGGTGACATATGCTGTGATGCCCCACTATCTATGTACCATTCGCTTTCATGGCACTGTTTCAAAAAATATGCTGCACTTGTAACTTGAACCGAATCCTGAACCGGTGATAAAAATATAACTTTTGCATGTGGGCTTTGGTTTTTAATATTTTTATTATATTGTGGCTGTGACTTATTCTCACTTTTCGGCAAACGGCCATCTTTAGCCATATGCCCACGTTTACCACAATTAAAACACTTCATATTGCTTTTTGACGATGATTTTGATTTATTGCTGCTACCACTGTTTCCAAAGAACGCTGATCCTTGACCAACCGATTTCGAACCATAACCGCAATCTAGTAATTTCGATTTGATTGAATCTCTCGTTATTGTGATGCCACTACTTTCAAGCCCCATTATCATAGGAGCAAAATCATTCGGTAAACCAGCCAACAAAATGCTACCAAGCCACTCACCTGGCACAGAAAAACCGATACTGTTTAATTTATTCGCAGTTTCAAATGCTTGTGAAATATAATCGTTCATGGAATCACAACTTTCCAAACGTATTGTCACCAGCTTGCGTAATAAACGGATACGACGCAAAAGACCGCGATCCTCATATAAATCTTTCAATATATTCCATATTTCAGCTGCTGAGGTGTACGAATTCGCAACGTGTACGAATATACTTGGAGAAATACTTAGCTCAATTCTGGCTTTTGCTTTTCTTTTTTTTGTTTCATCTGTTTCAGTTTTTGTTCCCGTTTCGATGCATTTACTATAATCGTTCAATTCGAGCAAATTTTTGATTGAAAATTGCCATGTATGATAATTCTTACTACCATGCAATTTTTATATGCCGTTCCAAGCACTGTCGTTCGCCATTTTTATAATATTTTTTTTTTATATTGTCCTTTTCTGTTTTTATTTCACTATTTATTGCGCTATTGCGAAACCGTTAAGCGACACACGCATACACACAAAACTCAATTCTATATATAAAACGACACACGTTTATTTTTTCTTGTATTGCATTTCTACGATTTCCTTTTTTTTTTAATTTATCGCGACAAACACAAACTTAATTAATTATTACTTGTTAATAATTATTTCAATCACTTTGGCGTCTTCTGGGCCCATAACCTGTTGAAAAATTGCCAACTTTTGAAATAAAAACTTATATAGCATGAGAACGAATGTAAAAAACACGTCAGTGTAGTTTGACATTATTGTAGTGTTTTTTTATTCGCTCCGGATAGCTGCTATCGAGAGCCGTCATATAAAAAATGGCTCCGGATAGCGCTCCGTATAAATAGGTAAAGCCAAATATTTTTTATATCAAGTTTTCGCTAAACAATTGAATTAAAAATGATAGTTTGATGTTAAATAAGTCTAGTTTACCAATAAATAGCACGTCAAATTTAAGTTTAGGCGTATAAAAATGACGGCTCTCGATAGCAGCTATCCGGAGCGAATAAAAAAACGCGCTTTATATTTGTAAGAGACCAAATGTCCCGCTTTATTTAGATTAATGTTAACAATAAATTGAGGGCTGGCAATACAAAAAAATGCTAAATTTATGACAAATATTCATACTAATACGGGCCGGGCACTGTAGATGTTTTACCCTGATCTAAAGTTGCGATATATTTAGCGCCACATTATGTACCGAAACATTTAAATTTGATAGATCATTATTACGCAGCCGAGCAAAACAGTGATCAATACAAATAGACGAAAAATTCAAGATTCTAGTAGAGCTGAGGACATCATAAATATGTAATCGTCACTTTTAAAAGGATTATCCAGTATATCAATATTCATGTCACGTACAATGATTAAATTTTTATTTTTTAACTTATCAATGAAATTAGACATTTCAAAGGTAAATATTGCTTCAGATACACGATGTAAACGATACAAGTACAAATCTCAGATCTCAATTTCACATCTACAATAACTTGATTAAAGTAGTGTTTTTTTATTCGCTCCGGATAGCTGCTATCGAGAGCCGTCATATGAAAAGTGGCTCCGGATAGCGCTCCGTATAAATAGGTAGAGCCAAATATTTTTTATATCAAGTTTTCGCTAAATAATTGAATTAAAAATGATAGTTTGATGTTAAATAAGTTTAGTTTACCAATAAATAGTGCGTCAAATTTAAATTTAGGCGTATAAAAATGACGGCTCTCGATAGCAGCTATTCGGAGCAAATAAAAAAACACTACATAAATCTGCCAGAGTGACAATCATTATTACAGCAAGCATCTAGATAACAATTTAATAAATTATAGGTAGCCACTTCAAAGTCATAAATCCAAATTTCAGATAAAAACGATCCCAAATGACCAACTAATTTCTTGTAATTTTCCGGTAAGCTCCAAATATTTTGATGAATTATTTGAATGCGAAGAATATCAGCTGTAAAGTTGTTAATAATGTTATCTGTTAACGAGAAAGAGGATGAAGAGCAAAAACTGGACACATTTTATGACTTGCAAAAAAATTGTATAGCTGATAAACAACTAAATAATTAAAATAAAATTAGCATAATAAATTAAGGTCATTAAAATGTGTTTACAATAGTTGCTGATTCATTCTCCTACATTTTTAATAACACTTGTTTACCGTTAAACCACACACGAAATTTTTTTTTTAAATTTACATAACTTTCATGCTTCCGAAAAAATTGGTCTCTTATGGAAGCAAATGGCACGGTTGATGAACATTTTCCCGTTAGGGAAAATTTCCATTCCCCAACTTACTGATGAATTTAAAGTGAATGATTTGACTTTTTTATTTGGATCCCTGGACTTGCTGCGGTATACAGATGCAATAGAATTTTCCGACAAAGTGACATCTAAACAAACTTTGAAAATATTGGTAATCGTTAACAACATTTGGTACACATGCATTTAGATACTCGTGAATATGAATGATATAAACCAAAAAACCAAACAATTTATATTGTGTCGCATTTCTTTTGCAGTTTATACTAACACATCGATAAATGGGGTCATAATTATCAACTAACACATTCGGCTTTTATGGACAATAAAGATTTTAGGTTATATAGCAGGTTGTATTTATATTTGGTTCAAAAAGACCAAAGTATTAAAATCCTGTCAAAAATGACAAAAATTTGGCTGGTCCAAAATCACTTTTCTCTACCTTTTGTAAGTCACGGGGTCCGGAAAAGCAAAAAAAAAAAGCTCTTCATCCTAGATGTCTGTACCTATGGTATCTCAAAAACGGCTTGTTCGATTTGGAGTTTTTTCGCGCCAATCACTTTCTATGGTCAAGGAATTGAAAAGCTTTTGGAAACTGTACGTCAAGAGGGTTGGGTGCGTACAATACAAATTGATCCAAAACCAGGTTATATTAATCTTTACCAATTTTCTATAAATGCTGGTTTTAAGAATTAGTTAGGCATTGAGTTTGGGGTTGAGTTGAAGGTTAAGTTAGGAGTCAATTTGCGGGTTTAGTTGATGTTGAATTTGAGTTGAGTTGGGGTTGGATTAGGATATAGTGAGCAGTTGATAAATTTTTTATATATGCTTGTTTGAGGATTGAGTTGGACGTTGAGTTTTCGATTAAGTTGGAGATTGAGCTGGGTGTTAAATTGATGATTGAGTTGAGGTTTGGGGAGAATTGTCGGTTGAGTTGAAATTTAGCTACATCATTCATGTACGTATATGCATGTATTTTTCGGTCCATATTAATTTGGGGTTTGAGTAGGGCATTACGTTTTTTGATTGGGCGGGATTACGATTTATCGGGGGGTTGAATTGAGATTTTAATTAGAAGTTAGCTGAATAGGGTTTGAAATACAGTTAAATTGGATTTGGGTGAGATTAAGGGTTCATTTGAAAGTTAATTTGGTGATTCAAGTGACGGCAATCCATGCCAGTTAATTTGGTAAGTGCGTTTAGGATTGCGCTGCCATTGAGTTGGAGGTTCAGTTGGAAATTAAGTTGGAGGTAAAGTTAAGAGGTTCAGTTAGGGATTGATTTGTGAGTTAAGTTAATTTTTAGGACCGGCGTATTGATTACCTCATCAGGTTTCAGCCTTTTATATTTTTCGTTTATCTTTCCTTTGTTTTATTATTTTAGTTATATAGTATGTATTGAAAAGCAACGCCAACTTCTTTCGTGTAATATATTTATAGACTAGGGGCCCCTGTGTACTTTGCGCTCGACAGTTAGTAGACTAATGGCCGGTCTCCACTCGTCTCGACGAAGAAAAATTGGCACGAGCTTGTGCCAATTATTGTTTATTGGGTAAAATTAGTATGAATACATAAACAAAGCTGATTGTGCTCATGCGCATTATTCATGACGAAGAGAACCAAAACATCAAAATATCCATCTTTTTTGAAATTTTGTCACGACGAAGTGAGAGCAATTTGTATTTTACTCTCAATTATTTGTGCCATGCCAAAAAAATTTTTGTTTCTTCAAAATCGTTAGAGAATTAATAATAATTGTAGCAATAACAATAAAAGTAATTTATTGATAATGAATTGTTACTTTTGAATTATTTTAATTTAATAATGATTTTTGTAACAAGACTTGGCTTGTACATAATTTTTAATTGTAATTTCAGTTGGAGAATTTTATTTGATTGGTATCAGTGGCAAAGCGATCGACATTCATATTATTAAAGGTTTAATACATTTATTATTAAGTTAAAATATTTTATGTTTTTGTAAATAATTTATTTCCTTATTGTGAAATATATAATTTTTATAAAAATTATATCGATTTCGATACAAATTGTATCATCGTCAGTAACTTAAATACTAAAATAAATATCCATTTTCTTCTGATTTTATAGCCTGAAAAACATTTTCACAATTTGGCTACGTTGATATTCTAATAAATTCGAAACTGTGTGGCTTACTGTAAATTTTGTAATATAAGGTCGTAAATTTTATTTGCCGAAGTGTTAATTTTGCTGTTTAATAAATTTGGGTTTTTCCTGTTTTTTTAAATTACGAATTCCTCCTTTCGGTCTAAATTATCACTTTTTTCATTTTATTTGAGACTACCAAATTTGATTAAAATTGCCTTAATTATGTAAAGTGCCATTTATATGCATAGCAAAATTTGAGTTACAATTCATTTTCCCAATTTCCCGAGCATGTTCTCTAAAACGAATTTCGAATGATCTGCCGGTTTGTCCTATATATAGAATGAAGGACAATCCGAACAAATTAATTTGTAAACACCAGTTTCTAAAATGTTTGAATTTGGAGGTTTTAAAAATTGTCCTAATTTGTGATTTGTTTTGTACGATATTTTATATCCATAATTCCGAAAAATTTGATTAATACGTTTGCTAGAATTTTGGTTGTATTCCATACTTATAAATTTTTGGTTGCTGGTATCATCATCATTAAAAATGAGTGTGGTTTCATGTCTGTACCGCATTTTCCTTATAAATGCTTCATTCATTGATTCAATCTTCGTTATTTTGTATCCGTTTTTTTGGGCAATATATTTAATTGTATTGAACTCTTCTTCATAATCTTCATTAGACATAGGTATGGTGTTTAATCAAAAATTAAATGATGATATGCTGCCATTTTGTGTTGCCACGGATGGTTAGATCGAATATCAATGGTTTGGTCCGTTTGGGTTGGTTTACGATAAATTTTGAAAGCATGTTTTTGATTTTGATTTTTTATGTTTAAATCTAAAAAATTATTATTTGCATTTTGTTCCATTTCTAAAGTAAACTAAATTTTTGGATGAATACTGTTGATATGATTTTTAAGAAGGTGTATTTGCCTCTCAGTTCCGTTAAACAATAATAATACATCATCCACGTATCGGTGCCAGTATATAATATTTTTGTAAAATCGGTTTTGGTTGTTCAAAATGTGGTTATTTTCAAAATTTTTTAAATAAATATTTGCCAATGTTCCAGATAATGGGCTGCCCATAGGCAGTCCATCATATTGTTTGTAGAATTTATCATCATACGTAAAATAGTTTTGAGAAGTAATTTCCTTTAATAATTTTATTATTTCTTCTATAACATTTGGAGAATTCCGTTTGTATTCAATAATGATTTGGTGATTTCAATCGTTTCTCCAATTGGTATATTTGAATACATATTTGTAACATCAAAAGATGCTAATTTAGAATTTTGTGGTATCTGAATCCCTTCAATTTTGTTTACAAGTTCCAAATTGTTTTTTACCGAATGGCTGTTGTCAAATTTGATACATAAAGTCATCCATTGATTCAACCATTTTGCAATTTTGTAGGTTGGTGCCGAAGTAAAATTTATAAGTGGCCTGATAGGTATATTATTTTTATGAAATTTGGGTAATCCCGTCAATGTTGGTGCTGTTGGTTTTATAATTTTATAGTATCTTTTATCACGATCACTAAATAGATGTAAGAATTGATGAGTTGGTTTATATTTTTATTATATTCCGCTGTTGGATCCTGTAAAAAAAAAAAAAAAAAAATTATATATTTCACAATAAGGAAATAAATTATTTACAAAAACATAAAATATTTTAACTTAATAATAAAATACGTGACATAAGCACACAATATTATAATATATTAATACATTTCTTTCAGCTTAACATATTTTGTCAGCAGCTTGAATTTAATATAAAATAAAAAATCCTAAAGTAATAACTACAAATATAAACGGGAGGACAAGTCTAGATTTGGTTTAATTAAATATTTTATTATCTAACTATCCAAAATGACACATGTAAATATATTTGCATTTTATAAACAAAATCAGAGAAAATATAATTATTTGTTATGTTGGTAGTTGTAAGTATAATATACCAATTTTGTCATGACGTCATGCCATTTTTTGTTCGTCGCGACGAATGGAGACCGGCCATAAGGGAACTATTGCGTTTGTTTGTTTTTTTGCAATGTTTTCTTGGGCTCAAGGCCCTCCCAACTCTTCCGTAGTTCGCTTTTTTAACGTCGTTACCTTACGCAGTAGCCAAATCGAGAACGTACGGCTGCAGCACCATTTTGCGTAGAACATTTGTAGGCTCAGAATCACTCAACGAAATCCTATAGCTTTATCTCATCTATTACTTTTGGCTGTGCAAGAAATTAGTTTCGATTACACGAACGACTAAATTGACTCCCCTTTTTTATTTCCAAAAAAAAAATATTTTTTTGTGGAAAGTTTGGTTTTTCATCATCATCCCTGTTTTAAGACACATTTGCAACATCATCCCTGTTTGAAGTTTGAACACAGGGAAATTCACTGCTAAAGTCCACATTTTGTATGAAATATTAGTTCCATTGAATATTTCTACAAAAGTCATTGAAACCGATTCAGATGGTAAACACAAATATTTAATTTTCAGAGCCTGCTCTTAGAGAAATCTGTGGAGCTAATCTATTGGTTTTATTCAAAAAGGAAAAAAAAAATTCAAAAATTGATTTTCTCCTTGTACCATCTAATAACCAACTTCACAGAAGCAAGTGTGGTCATTTAAAGGGAAAGGTAAACATGGAAATTTTGGAGGTATCTCAGAGGTTGGAAATAACAATTTTTTTTTTAATGTTGAAAATTAAGGAAGGCACCAAAGAAACGTTGCGATTGATTAAATATAAATCTAAACAAAATGTATTTCGCCAATTTGCATTCACAGATTTTCTAGAAAAATAAAATTAGACTGTTTGTTCTCAAGGTTTATGTTTACATTTGAAAAAAATTTAAAACAATCATTTTATTTAGTAAATTCATATTGTAATAGTAGTTAAAGGTTAAGTGTATTGCATATACTACATAAATAAATAAAATATTTCTCAGTATCCACTATCTTCTGCATACACGAGTATAGTAAATTCTATTTACTTATTTCAATTAAATTCAGTACTGAGAAAAATTAATTCTGTTTTGTAGATATAATTTAATTGCGATACAATCTTTATTTAGATGCTTCATTCAAGTTACAGGCTTGCTTCTTATAACGCTTGAATTTGATGGAACTACAAAAAAAAAAAATTCATCAATAATCAGGTTTCATTCGTTTCGATGGTGAGTCAGCACTTTATATTGCCATAGATAACATTTTGCTAGTTGGAAAAAGTGACAAGCTGGGCAACCAGGAGGTAAACCTAATTCGTCCCCATTTTTGAGATATACTCGTAACTTTCGTGTTTTGGCTCAGAGTCAAAAATTTGTCAAAATATACACTTCAGCAAAAATTTATTGAATTAAAATCGAATGAAATCGATCGAATAAAGATCGCATCGAGAAATATAAATCCAATAGAAACTATTTAAAAAAAATTGAATCGTTTCAGTCGATTTTATGGTGATTTTAATTTTCTGATTCTTTTGTATCGTTTTCGGGAACTTCTTCCTCTTGTATAAATTCCAACAAATGTCACCCAAGACTGCAAGTAGCTTTTTGAACGTTCACCGTGTTCATCGGATTCGGGTGGTGATTATTCGGCAAATTATATATTGTGAAAAGCGGTCAGCATGTTTTCAATATGTTTGCGCCAATCATCGGATCGATTAATTCCGAGAACATTCTTAATAACTTCTTTTACACATTTCCATGCCACAAGCTTTCGCTCACTGAGAGCATTTTCCAATGCATCATCGTTCATCAAACGACGAATATCCGGTTCATTAAGTATTCCTGTAATAAAAGCATGATGCGAAATGAAATTTCATTTGATCAAAACCTATATTTGAGACCCCCACTTAACCGTGGAAAAACGCATTTCCATCTGGATTCAGCCCTTTTTTTTAAAGTTTTAACTATTCCAAGCTTGATATGAAGCAGTAGTGGCAATGTTTTTTCAATTGGTACAAGTGGAGTCTCAACGATGTTATTGTGTCGCAATCTAATGTTCTCACGTAAAGCCCAGTTCCGTTCATTGTATTGGTCGCTTTCAAAACGTATAGTTTACAAGTACATAAAACACATGTTTTTAGTATAACTCAATTGAATGCCTCTTAAAATAGCTATCACTTTTAATTCTGCACAAACTGATGCTCTTTGTATTTAATCAAATCAATGTTTTTTTTCATTGATGCATAAGTTTCCTTCGTGTTTGTGCTGAGCGCAATTGGAACAGAATTTTTTGATTTGGTAACGTGGAGGAGAACTGCCATCAAACTGCTTTTGCAGGAATCGATAAACAATCGCTAATCTTCGGTATTATAGGCATGGTGCACTATGGAAACCAAACCACGGATATTAGTGCAAAAAGCGAGTGAATTATTCTCAATTGATTTGAAAAAATTCATAAAATGGCAATGACGATTTATTGCTCCATATTTATCTGAACATTTGGAGGCAAAATGTTCACTTGTTTTAAATCCTTTGACAAAAAAATGGACTGGCGCGGCGCTCCAATAGTTTCAGGCGTCGTACACACACCCATAACATTGAACTTGATTATGTACTTGTCGATCTATCCATATCATCGGGACACCAAATGACATTGGACTCCAGTGTTTTGCCATCTATGCCGTACAAACAATAGGCCGTCTTTTAGTCGATGTAAATCAGTGGTTTTATCACTTATTTTGCGGCAATTGGTCATAATTGTAAATTTTCCACACACATAACAAAAGCAATTGAATTTAAAAGATGGCCAGAATAATAGGAAAACTTTGCTGAAGAAAGCAAAACGAAAATCTTAATGGTTCAAGAGCTGTCAACGTGTAAATGAGTGTAAATTTTGACAAATTTTTGACTCTAAGCCAAAACATGTCGAAAGCGATGTCTCAAAAATGGGGACTAGCTTTAAAATGGGACTAGCACCATTGGATTCAGCCTACTTGAATTAGGTTTAACTCCTGGATACCCAGCTCGTCACAAAAAAAAACTGAGCGATTCAAGCAGAGTATTATCAGAAGAAAACAAGTTCAAAGTAGCAATGGGTCATTTTCATTGTATGAGCGTACCGATTATATTAAGTATTTGAAGGTACCGGATTCAAATCCCGACGGACTAGGCTAAATGAGGAAACTTCCCTTTATTAAGTTTTTAATACAAATATGTACACATCTTGAACCGATTTACTCCGATCCATTTGGTCACGCTTGGAAACACAAAGCAGCAACAAGACTAAATTAATAGTAATTAGTGGTAATTAGACTATTTTGGCGATGGTGACTGCGGACGAATCAGCCGGTGCAGTGTTACTTAACGCGTAGGTTCGTAGAATTATTGTTTATTAGATTGTTCTGAAATAAATCTCCAATTTTCGAAGTGTAAAGTTTTGTTTATCATTGTACCTGTCAATTTTGCAATAACCAGTTATTGTTATTTACCGTTATTTTCAGCAAACATTTCTTTATGTAGCTACTTAGCTGTTTTTTTTTATTTATTTCAAGCCTAACGTTCTTGTAGCTGCCAAAGCGAACGATGGAGAAACGCAACCCTCAACCGTTTTTTGTTTTACAAGGACAAACTTGGTACTAATGCTGCCGAAACGGCGAATAATCACCCCTACTATGATTGTCGAGTCGATCAACAATCGAGACGGCTCTATATTGCATTTTCCTTTTTCGTATTGCTTTTATCAAATGAAAAAACGAAAACACAATACAGAGTTGTGTCGATTGTCGATCGACTGAAACGTAATAGGGGTGAATGATTACACTGCGTTCGACTAACGATCGGTCAAGGATTATGCCAATTGACGCTACTTCGAAAAGTTTCGTAACGAAGAGTCTCTTTACGACGCCGTTCTAAAGAATATGATGGAATGTGATTACCCATGTAACGGTGCGAGAACTTGCGGACGATTTGTCTATTGGCACCGAAACCATTTCCCGTCATCTGAACGACATTGGAAAAACGAAGAAGATAAACAAATGGATTCCACATGAACCCACCGCGAGTAATTCCACTCGCCGATATGAGATCAGCTCCGCATTGGATCCCACACAAATGACCCTTTTCTCGACCGAAACGTTAAGTGCGACGAAAAGTGGCTCCTGTACGATAATCGTAAACGATCGGCGCAGTACCTGGTGGACTTCAATAGGAGTGGTTCACTACTACTTTCTGAAACCAGGTGAAACAATCACAGCGGAGAAGTACTGTGACGAACTGGACACGATGCAGCAGAAACTTCAGCCTGAATTGATCAACCGAAGGGGTCACCGTACGCAAACTAAACAGCTGGGCTACGAAACTATGTCTCATTCACCATACTCACCGGACGCATTCCACCAAGGAAAAACAGTTCCATGGTCAGACCTCTGCCGAAGATCCCTTTAAGGATGTCATTGCCTCCAGAACCCAGGAATTCTACTCGACTGGGATCAACAAGCTTGTATCTCGTTGCCAGAATTACGTTGAGGCAGATGGTGCTTACTTCGATTAAAAATGTTCATTATCTCATTCACGAGTTCATTTATTGAAGACAGTTATTTTGGAACATCCTAATTACAATATAAATAGTTAATAAAGTAGACTTCATGGTTGCCTTCATTCATTCGTTCTATGATTTTTTTAAACGAATCATATTCTTCAGAACTGACTAATTTGTTGTTGTTATTGGCTTAAAAAAATCACTTAACGAATGAGTGGATGAATTAAGGCAAACATGAAATCGACTTTAAATTTACCACGTTTTGACTTTTGTTCAGCAAAAGTTTTAATGATAGCATTAAACGAAATTATTTGTAAGATTTCTTTTTCTATGGCCCGCAGTCCACCGCAAGTAAGATTTAACTCGCCTATGGCATGAAAATTATCTCTCAATCGAACAATTTGTGGTGGGTTTATCCAAAAGTATTCTTAACACCGTAGCAATATTTGGATGCAAAATGTCAAATTCCTCAACCTTAACCATTGTACAACTCTATAAAGAATTTTTTTTTCACTTGAAAGTAGAACGTGCTGGCTAAAATGTTCTCATTCATAGAAGAATTTATTTTCGATATATTCATTAAAGTGGCTTACAAGTGACGTCCAGGTTTTATGATTTTATCCATATTTAACTTTGATAAGAGAAGAGAGTCCAGATATTTATTGCTGCCCCTAATGTTTCCACAAAATTTGTGGAAACAGGGCCGCGCCTGGTTGCCATATCTTCATTTTGTTTGACAGTGAGTCCTAGGAAGAAAAATAAAATTTCAAAATATTAGAAACCCTGCTTCTAATAACGGTAATACACAAAATAGTTTCGTTTAACTCTGACATGCACTGAAATTAATCTGTAATTTACATTGATATGCTGAAAATACTTATAGGTACAATGTTAACCAAAAATAAAGCGTACAAGAAAAAAACGAACGACCAAATATTTGGCTCCAGTCCAGGAAATTTAGTTTAAAAAAAAATTGGTCAGAAGACTGTTAGACTGAAATGTCTTTTGAGTATTTGGACTAAACAATCTTTTTGAAATGTGTGTCAGTCAGAAATTTTTGAACTGCAATACATCTTGGTTAATTCGTTTTTTGACTGAAATGCATTCGTACACCTGCATGTCGACTCCAGAGCTTCAGTCAAAAACAGTACAGTAAAAAAAGGAGCTTCGGTCAAAAGTTAGGAGGTAACTCAGTCAAAATATCATTGGTCTGAAATGCCCTTTTAGAAAGCAGTTTAATCAAAAATCTAAAAAGGCATTGAAGTCAACACATTTTTGACGGGGATTCTTTTTAGATTTTTGATTGAAATTCCTTTTAAAAAGCAGATTCAGTCAAACAACTGAACTGAAATTCTAGGCAAAATTGTTGTAAAAAGTGAATTGGATGTTATGCCTTGTCCAGGTTATGGTTACCTCCGAAAAAACGTTATAAAAAAGAATTTCCATTCTTATTTTAAAATGAAATTTTCCCTATTCCAGAATATTTAAAAACATGTATTACTTCGGTCTAAAAAGACCAAAGTATTGAAATCCTGTCAAAATGATCAAAAAATTGGTTGGTCCAAAACCACTTTTTCACTCGAGGTTTTGTAAGACCCTGAGTCTAAAAAAGCAAAAAAAAAATGTCCGTCCCTCTGTCTGGATGTTCGAGAATGGCTTGTTCGATATAGAATTTTTTTTTGCCAATCTGTTCCTATGGTCAATGCCGAGATTTGAAAAGCTTTTGGAATCTGTGTGTGAAGTGGGTCGAGTACCTGCCATACGAATTGACCCAAAATACCTGGTTATAGAAATATTTACCAATTTTTTATATATTCTGGTTGAGTTTGGGGTTGAGTTGAAGGTTAAGTCAGGGATCAATTTGCGGGTTGAGTTGAAGTTGAGTTGGACTTAAGTTGGGGTTGGATTAAGATATAGTGAGCAGTTGGCTAATTTTTATATATGCTGGTTTGAGGATTGAATTGAAAGAGAGTTTGCGTTTGGGTAGAGGGTTAAGTTGGGGGTCGTTTGCGGGTTGAATTGGGGTTGAGTTTGGGTTGGATTAGTGTTTAGTGAGCAGTTGAGCAATCTGTAAAAGTGAGTGTTATGTACATATATGTATCTACAACATATGTGTATGATTTTTAGATTAAGTTCTGCATTGGAAATGGGATTCTAAAATGATTTTTGGAAGAAGTTCTGGAATATGCCCAAGTACGATGGAACTTGCCTATTTCTCAACCAATAATGATGAAATTTACCTTGTGCATTAGATAAAGTTCTGGAATATGGCCAACTATGATGGAACTGGCCTATTTCTCAACCGAATATGACAAAATTTGACATGTGGGTTTTAAATTGGATTTTAAAATGATTTTTGAATTGAATTAATGAAGATCGAAGTTCTGATCACCTTATTGGGTTTCAGCCCTTTATATTTCTTCTTTAATTTTCAAAAATTCAATTTTCAGCGTACTTGTGCTCTACTTGTTCTGGTATCGTTTTCCTATTGTAGAAATGCCCTGGTTGAAATTTTCACCACGTTCGTCGGTGATTTCCGACAAAATTTGATGTCGCTTTCGTGAAAGATTCCCAATCATTGTCTGATTTGAGGACCTACAAATATGCCCTCTTTAAATTTGACGTCACTGATTTTGGGAAATTTTTCTGTCGTTTCTGGCAATTCAAAAAGAGTTTTGTAACCGGTATTTCAAATCATTGAAATAAGCATAAGTATATTTGGGTTTAGGGTCTTTAGTGTGTGACACACGAATTTTTCGTTTCATCCCTAAAACTATTGTAATTCATATGGCATTAGTCCCGTAGAAATGTGTGGCGTTGAATTATTTTAATTATTTTTGGGTGATGAGGTCATTGGCCCGATGATATCCAGGAATATCTTTTCGAACGACCGAGAAGTTGTGGTCGTAATTTTCGTTGGTTCTTTAGTGAACCTAGAATGCTTATTTACTTGGAAGAGTTTGCACGAGGATATTATACGATTATAAGTTCTGTACAGGGCCTGGCGGCCGCCAAGAGGAGATGTATGAAATTCTAGTACGAGTTGTTTTATTTCTGTTTCCACATTTAAATATTTTATGTTATCCTTTTATATTTAAAGAAGGGCTCTCTACTAAATTTGTATTGTTTAAAGTAGAGTGACCGTAGATACCACATTGTGTGGTATTGTACCACATTTTGAGCTAAATGTACCAAATGTACCACATTTCACACATAAATTTTACACGCAGAATTATATTTAAAGTTACGTACTTGCATATGTAAAAAAAATGCTAAGAGTTATGAAAAGAGATTATATAGGAATTGTTCGACCTGCCCTTATTACACACAAAGTTGTTTCGAAAACAGTAATAAGTAGCTTTACGTGGTTATTCCTAAAGATATGATGTACCATTCGAGTATCCGTACCTCAAGAATTTCTTTGTAAAACTGATGTTGAATACTAAATAGTTTTAGATTTCTCCACAACTCGTTGGCTTTCGCTAACGCTAATATGGAATCTTAAAACTTTAGCAAACGTTGAAATCTAGTTTACGTCATTAGAAGTATGTATGTCCAAAGTTACTCGATTTTTATTTTAGCGATGATATCTCAGTAACTGAGGCGTTAAAATTTCAATACTTTCTGCTATTAGCACTCAAAATGTAGTTTATCACAGTCACATGTAGTTTTCACAATTATCAGCCCAAGTTAAAATTAAAATTTCTAAAATTTCTAAAAATTCGTTTTTTCCTTAAGAATTCTAAATATTTATGATCCTGGTTCGAATCGCTTCTGCTGATAGATATGGACCATAGAAATGATTCTACCTGTACCACATTCAGTCCAAAAAAATCTGGTCACCCTAGTTTAAAGGAAAATCGAGAGTCTCGGGACAACCGAATTGAAGGTTTGACGGGAAATGACTCGAATGAAATGCTCTTTTTCATTCGTATCTATATAATTTATTTCAGTATTATGCGATTGTGATCGAGTAACGACGTTGCATTGAAGAGTTATTTCAGAATTGTTGGTTATGTAGATTCTATTTAACGCATGGGCGTTTCTGTTCGTGTATCAGGAATGCAGAGTATAATCCTACTCAGCCAGTTTAATTTTCCATCGAATCAACCGTGATGATGGATTTTTCAAATTGCACAGCCAAAGCAACGGTTTATGATCCGTAACAATTGAAAATTTGTTACCATACAAATATGGCCGAAAATGATTAACTGAGCACACAATGGCCAGCAGCTTCTCAATCGTTGCGTAGTTGTGTTCGCAAACGAAGTTTGGGGGAAGATCATGTGATTCAACAAGCTGTGATAAAACGGAACCTATATAGCTTAACCTCTTGTATCACAAGATAAAATAAACGGTTTGGCAAAGTCTGACATTTGCAATATAGGCGAATAAATAATGCAGTCTTTTAATTTGTCAAATGCATCTTCAATTAGGCTTGATTCTACTTTAATAACGAAGTAAATGGTTTCGCTAAACCAGCGAAATTTGAAATACATTTTCGGTAATATCCTACCAAACCTAAGAAGAATTTAATATCTGTTCTATTTTGAGGAATTGGAAATTTTTCTATGACTATAATTTTATTTCCATCTGGTCTAATGCCTTTAGGTGTTACTGCGTGTCCCAGGTAAGTAATTTCTTGCCTTAGAAATTTACATTTCTCCGGATTAAGTTTCAATTTAAATTTACGAATTCGTTCAAAAACTTCTGTAGGTCTTTTGTTATGTTCCGCGAGTGAAGATCCGAAAGTGACAATATCATCTAAATTGACTAAGCATTTAATATTGTTTAGTCCACTAGAACATTATTTATAAGGGGAACCTTTAAGACCAAATGTCATTCGAATAAATTGGTAGTGACCGTCATCTGGGCTGAATACAGTTTTTTCTCTATCCGATTTTTCCAGATTTATTTGGTGATAGCCGCTATAAAGATCAATAGATGAGAAATTTTGCTCACTTAATACTTCATCATCGGGTTTTTTTTTAGCACAACAAGTAGTGGAAAATTCCAAGGACTTACACTATTTTTCAATAATATTATCCTCGAGCATTTGGTTTATTTGCTTTTGAATTTCCAATTTTTGTGGAATGTGGTTGTCGGTATTGCCGTACATGTATAGGTTCTACATTAGGTAGGGTGTGAATTTCATATGGATACCATAATTATAGTTGAAGTCAGAACATCGCCTTTGAGATGAAATCTCAGTTCGACTGTAATGATCAAATCGGTTAGAGTAACTTCGTCTTCAGAAATATTTACGATAGAGATTACCATTGTATTGTTTTTGATTTTGTTAATTGAATTTGATATGAACAAGGAAGATGCTACCTCCTGAGATAAGCAAACATATTCTCACTTATCAATAGGGTTGGCTAGCACTGTAATTGTGTTTTCCGAAAGAGGGTGAATTCTGATAGACTGCGGATAGTGCAATTCGAGTTCTACAATCAATATTGCATTTAAGTTTATTGAGTTTTATTGTTTAAGTTTAAGCCTATAATACCCGAACAAGGTATGGGAAAAGAATCGGGTACTACTTGAAAGTTGATGTCCGATCGATTTCCATCAGGAAGCAATAATTTTGCTGGACATTCACCAAGAGTTGGGATTAAATCGGACGAAATACCTTTTAATTAACAAATAATAATTTCTATTAATTTTCACTGTATTATCGAATAAACCATTTTTAATAAGGGACACTTCGGCAGCAGTATCTAAGGGGAAAGGAATGGTTTCGAATCTACTTATGTCAAGATTATTATAAAGATAATGACTTTTACAATTCCCTTTTTCGAAGGAGTGTCTTTGGTTTACCTCGAAGACCCGCGTACATTTCCCAAAGTTGATAGTTTTGTCACTCTTCTCTCATCACTTGCTTTTTTGAGGGTACACTGTTGTATATGATGACCCATACGTTTACAATACACACAACGAAGTACCAAAAATGACTTTACTGTTGTTGTTGTTATTGTTTGTTCTTGATTTATTTTTACCGTCCTACTTTACGCCTGGAGTAGCCAAATCGAGGACGGGCGCACATTGCATTGCTTCATGCCAACCTGTAGTGCTGACATGAAAGGTGGGTCGGCCCATGGATTCTGCACTCTCAACAGGGGGTCATAGATGTGTTCATCTTCATCACCGATCGTAATCAGATGATGAAAAATCCTTTTTGCATCCCGCCCCTATAGGGATCCCGGTACCTCCCGATCCAACCGCCCTTTAACCACTGCGCCGTTTGCATGACTTTACTGATTTGACCTGATTTTTTGGGTTATTGAAGCATTGGCTGATTTCATGTCCTACTTTATGATACAAGTACCAAATTTTTTTTGATTGAAGTTTTCCAGTAATAGAAGGGGAATGCGTTGTGCGAACTCTAAAAAAATGTTTAATAAAATATATTTAAAAAAAACTTTTTAAAAAACCACGCTTATATTTAAAGGCTCTAAAAAGTAGATAATAAAAGGCTTTGAAAATTAGAAAATAAAATTTTTCTTCCTTACTACTATCAAGGTATATTTATAACAAGTAGAAATTTAAAATTAATATGACTAAAAATATAAGCGTAGGGCGCTCCTTCTGAATGTATATACTATCCCTCAATATATCATTTTTACGTTAATACTGAAATGCTCCAGCAAAAAATCTATTCTTAGGATACATCAGAAAAGACTGTTCCATTAGTGTTACTAAAAGACTTTACTAAGACTTTACTTCATGTGTCTAGTAGTCTTAAATTACTAATGCCGTAAAGGAGCGCCCCACGCTTATATTTTTAGTCATATTAATTTTAAATTTCTACTTGTTATAAATTTGCCTTGACAGGAGTAAGGAAGAAAAATTTTATTTTCTACTTTTCAAAGCCTTTTATTATCTACTTTTTAGAGCCTTTATATATAAGCGTGGTTTTTTAAAAAGTTTTTTTTAAATATATTTTATTTTCTACTTTTTAGTCATCGAAATTTGCAATCAATTTTTCGACCATGTTAACATTTGTCAGGAAGTTACAAAAAGATAGATGGTATATCTATCTTTGGACCTTACCTTTTAGAGTGCGATCCGAGAGCACTATGTCATATGATTGTTTTTTATTATAGCCAACTTTTATAAGTCTTTGTCAATATGTGTTTTTTTTTTGTCAGTTATTCGCGTCCCACAGATCTTAGTCTCACCATTTCTGCCAATGCCTCATTATTACATGGCTTCTTTTCTGTCAATTTCACGCAATCTAGTTCGACTATTTGCAAACCTTCGAGAGATCTGACTCGACTTAAAGCTACATAAGCTTGTCCACTTGCGAACAGGTCTGAACCCAAGTCAATGACTGCATTGTCAACTGTGCTACCTTGCATCTTATGTACAGTTGATGCCCATGATAGTATTAATGATAGTACACGTCTTCTGATCGTGCCATAGCTATAGTTGGCTGGAAACTGTTTCAATATCGGACGTATGATGTGAATATCATGGCTATCGAAATTTACTTTTACTGCTGGTATGTCTTGGGCATACAATTGTTCTCTACGATCTTGTGGCCACTTGATATTCGTTGTGTGACCTATGGAGCCATTGACCAAGCCCTTCGCAACATCGGTGTTGGATCTGAGCATCACTTTTGCGCCTCGGAATATGAATAATTCTGTTGGAAGTCCAGCTGTCCTATTTGTGTCATTCGGAGTGACTCTTTCCAAGTTCATGTTGTTGTATTCCGCGTAGAATCGACTAATGAATCCTGAGCTCTGATGGTATTCATTGGCGTATTTCTGTCTCTGAAGAATTGTAACACAGCTTCATTGTGCTCATTCACTTTCTTCTTGGTTGGGTATATGCGAAGGGCACATTCTATGGAGAATTCACCGGTAAACTCATTGCTGACTTTGTCTATGAGTACTTTCATATGCTGAGCCTGCAATTCGCCTACTCTCAGTGCGTTCAGGATATGTTTGAACGTATTGTCTCCTTGCTGTCGCATATTCTCTGTCAATTCAACCAATCTGAAGAGTCTCCATAAATGTACAGCTGGTATCATTCGCTCTGGCTGCTGGAATACTTGATGTCCTCGAATCGGTGGAAGCTGCATTAGATCTCCGAACAGTTTGACATTAATACCGCCAAAGAGCTCATCTCTATTCTTAAGCTGTCTTAAGCGTGAGTCTATCATACACAACATCTCGTATGCTACCATGGAAATTTCGTCTATAAACAGGAACTATATGTCTTTCCACTGTTGTCGCATTAATCGGAGGTAATTGCCAGTCAGAAGTGGTAGATTGTTAACGAGTCTTCCATCCTTCTGAACCGGTAGCTTCAGCAGACTGTGTATTGTTAATCTATTCACAAGTCGTGCTGCGCCACTTGTTAGTGCTCCAGCCTTTGTTGTCTGCTTTCCATAGCATCTGTTCACCTGGTTTCTTAGCAGGTTGAATATGAATGTCTTTCCAGTACCTGCACCTCCTGTAATGAACAGTCTTTCTCGATTTGTGCTGCCATCCATTTGTTCCTGTATGCTTCGTGTGATGTGTATGAAGAGCTCACGCTGTTTGACATTCATAGCGCGTTGTGCATTTGTAAATTGCTCATCGGTCATTGCATTGTCCAATTCAATTTCTTCCTCATTATCACCTACAACTGCAGCTGGGCTCTCCTCCAGAAGTTGAAATGCGTGCATTTGATTGAATGCATTCTCCAGCTGCTTGTCTCGCTCTCTATATGTTTCCATATATCTACTAATTTCCTTCAGTCGTTCTTCACGTGCAGAGAATGCTTCTCTTGCCGTATCGTAATCTACAATCAACTCGCTTTCTTGACGATATGGCATGTACTGAAGGAGGAGACTATAGTAGTAATTTTCTGGATCGGATGTAGCCATGAAGTATGGGACTTGCACAACTGCTGGCGTGGCTCGCTCGACTATTCTGGATTTGCTATCCTTGAGCTTGCTTATGGTCTTTCTAGTTCGTGGTTCATCGTCGAGTATATCATCATCAATGCCTTCTTCACTAGTATCCTTTTTACTGTAATATTCTTCGAAGCGTATTGCGAACTCAATCAAGCTCATGTTATTGAAGTCAATAGTTGGATGTGAATCAGGTCTCAATTCGTATCTATCGAATATACTCTTACAGTAGCCAGTCGCCAAACCTTCCTCATTGAACTGAATCACCTTGTATCGTTGTTCTGGCTTGCGCGTATTGAGGAATACACATTTTCTAGAGCTCTCTCGCATCTTGAGATGAGCTAGGCGATAGACAGCTTCACATGTAGTTACTTGTCTTTCCTTGAGGATTCTCATACAGATCTTGAAGAGCTTTCGAGAGATGTTGGTTTCCTCGCGTCGTATCTGCTGAATGGCCTGTGCATTTCCAACATCGAGGTCTGTCGGCTCTGATTTGGACATGTACTTGGCTATGTAGAATGCGATAGTTTCATTCGATCCGCATGGCTGAATATCCATATTACCTTCCCACAGTTTGAGAAGTATGGGATTGTAGTTATTGATATTTCGGTCTTGTTCACACCGCTTCAGTAGACAGATTCTTCCTCCGTTTCGAATGACGAATGAGACACAATCTTCGTTGCCTCGCACACAGTTCGCGGGAAGCTGAACCGGCGTCTTCTATCAGCAGTATTGTTCTTATAGCAAGTATCTTTGTCTCATAAAGCTCTGATTCCTCATTTGGCAGTTCACAAGAGCATACACGATCTATTTGTGCCAGACCTTCTGGTGTATCGAAAGCTGGATGGTTTTCAATCCACACTACCATGTGGAGATGTGGACTACCTCTCATCTGAAACTCGATTATCCACCAGAAGTCTTTAACTCGACCACCAAGTACATTAGTGTTGCTTCGCATGAATCTTATTAATGCATTGACTCGTACCATAAAATGCCGGCTTACAACAACTGGATATCTCTTGATGAGAACTTGTGTTGCATGTATATCAATACTGCTTGGATCTTCATTCGGTCTTCCGTCGGCAATCAGAATTGCTTTTCTCATATCCAACCAGTTCAAGTCATTGCAGCTGAAGGTGACAAAGTAGGTTGGTGGTCCAAGGCATCTAATTTGAGCTAGAAGCTCATTCAGTGCCGAGCGCCAGTAAGCAGCCGAACCTCGTAGGTTCTTGATGTAGAGGTGAAGATCTTCTACCTGTCCCTCTGCTATCGTGAACTTGACTCTATAATATTCGAACATTGATAGTGCATAGAACAGATACCCAATTTGCTGGTATCACTGCCAAGTATTCGATATTGGTCTAGCAGTGTGATGTAAACTGGTCGTTGTTCCTTTAGTCCATTAATGCCGTATGGGAAGAGCTGATGTGCCTCGTTCACAATATTGTCCCGTGTCTTGCGTACAATCTCATTCAAGTTATCAGACACCTCAAGTACTTCCTCAACATCTGGTTGGGCACAATCTATTTGTGCCATCACCTATGTATGGATAGCTATTTCTGGTTGTTCTGATTCCTCTACTGGTACTGCTATCGATGCTTGCACATGTATCGAGTCTTCGTTGCACTCAAAGTTCGTTTTCTGGTGTACATCAATGTAATCAAGGGTATACGGTTCATTTCTTGAAGATGTTGCACGTTTGCATACCCGTACGAGTTCCTCGATGGTATCACATTCTATTACGCAAGCTCTACCATTTTCCGCAGCTCCAGCTCCTCTAGCTCCACATGAGTGTGAGTCTGTGAAGTAGTATTTGTCATCATAGTACATGACGCCTAATGAGAGCGACCGGGAAATCAGTATACCCGCACTATGAGTTTCGAACAATGCTTCAAGGCTCTGTCTCAGTGTCTTTGCAAGATCTCCCTGATTTATGTTGTCTTGTAGCTTCCAAACAATGGTGAGTCATCTACATAGCTGATACTAAAGTTATTGTTGTACATGAGGAAGTTTCGTTTGATTACATCGAAGTGGTGAACTTCTAAGAAACCCCTACCGTTAATTCTTAGTGCTCTTGGGCGTTCTTCGGTGTATATTCTAATTGCCTCATAAATACCATCACACTCTACCATATTTCGGTCCAATGTCAAAGTATTCCATCGGCTTGGTAGAAAAATCGCAGCTCTCACAATATTGGCAAGAACCATAGCGGCACATTGCACTCCTGCATAGCCAGATGTGAATACAGAATCATTTCCTTGATGCCATGAAGCACGTACAATTCGTGATACTTCGCTAATGGACATATAAGCATTACTTTCTTGGACATCTTCATTTACAGAAGCTGCTACTGCAACACGAACCAAATCTCGTTCATTGATGTGAACGTTATTGTCAGTAGCCACATCACTGTAAAGTGGATTGTTCTGTTTCAGCCATTCTAGAGCTTCGTAGACTCGTGATCGAGATATTGAGAACTCTCTTGTTTTGTCAAGATCCTCTAATCGCTCCACCACGAATACGATACCAGAGTTATTTGCTGATCTTGGCAGCATATTCGGTAGCTTCTCAGTGACTTCAAATATGTCCTGCCCGAAGAGTACAGCTTGTCCACGACATTCAAGTTGACCGAAATCTCTAGTTAGTTTTAGTATCTTAATGAATGGTATTACTCTTGACAGCAACCGTTGCTCAAATTTTGTGAGTCGTTGAATCACATCTGGTATAGCACCTGGGTCAAGACTATTCCAGTATGCTTTCGGTGGATGAGTGACTTCGTTGCTGGTCAAATGAGTCTTACATCTGTGACAAACGCGAAGGGTTGTAGATCTCACAAGCTCGGGTGGAAGGTAATTAGCAGCTTGGATACTTGGGCAACACGATGTGATCTGATTTGGATAGCATCTTTTCGTGCAGACTTCACAAATTTGATCGCAGTAAGTATTAATGGCTGACTTGAAGGTCTCAGTGTCCGATCGTAACCGTTCTCGTATTTGAGACATGTTTTGTCTGTTTCTAGCTACACGGCTCTCGCATGTGTGTGCCGTTCACGATCAGTCTGCAATCTTATTTGATGCTCCTCAGCTGTTTCTGTAGCTTTTAATTGTGACATATGCATGCGAACGCTTTCCAATCGATTTTGCCTCTCTTCGGCTTTTCTGCTGCTCTAGCTTGATAGATATGCTTGCGAACTCTATCTAAACGCGCTGTACGTTGTTCACTGGATTCTCGTTATCTTTGCCAGTCTAATCTGGCACGCTTACACTCTGCTGTCTCCGTAACGCGGATTTCTTTATATTTTTGCTTAGCTTTTTCCAATCGTCTTTTTCGTTGTGTATCAGTTTCCGTCTTCTTTGATTTTGAGGGTTTTTGGGGTTTTGGAGGATACATTTTTTGGTCCCACGAGTATGGCGGCAATAAGCAGTCAATCCTCCCAGCGGCCCCATAGGAGGATAAGGCACTTATGGGGGGTGTGCCAGGTGCCCTGAGGTTGTTCGCTAGCGGCATGACATCTTTTACATCCACCTTCATACCATTCAGCCCTCGTCACGTAACTCAACATATATTGGCTTAGGTGGCTGTACGTTAGCGACATAGCATGTTTATGACCACCCCTATGCCATTCAGTTCTCAGCACGTACTCACTATTAACTTGGGTGGTAGAGACTACAACAGAAATATGAGATCAACAGGATTCGCACCTTAGCCCGATGATTCTTAGTAAGTTCTGATCTTACAAAGAAGCATCAAACCAAGAGTCTATACATTTTGAACCAAATCAGCTGCTGTAGCTCTAAATTCCAACTGACTAAAACCTAAATATAAGCTTCATATTCTCCAAAAAAATTTTGAAACATTTTTATTTTCCCCTGCACCATACTGTTTGATCCACTGAGAATTGAAACCAATTTTATTTCATGTGACAGAACTTATATTTAACACACAAATTTTTCCCGAAATTTCCATAAAATTTTTGTTTTCCCCTGCACCTTAATATTTGCGCCACTGAGACTTGAAATCAATTTCATTTCATGTGACAAAACTTATATTTAAGTCATACAATAGCGCACTTTTTATATATCACACAAAAGAGCATTTTGAAATTCATAATAGTGCATTTTTCAGTAAACACAAAAGCGCATGAAATTCTATTGTAACGGGTTTTTCAAATTTGAAACAATACCATTCGCAGCCAACTTCACTCCGTACATTGCCCATGCAAAACAAAACATCAATAAATATACTATGCCAAAGCATATTTAATGTCCAAAAATGTTAGAATCTTGTATTGTCATCGGAGTTAAGCCTGCATGCAAAATTTCAGCTCAATTGGACTATCGCAAGTGGTTGAAAAATTGATTACAATATTTGACGATACAAACAGACACACAGAGTGCTGCGCTAATATAAGCGTGGTGAAAATAGTTTCTTCCTGGATAGCCTGATTGATGGATTCGTTCGGCTTAGTAAATCGACATCCTATGACGATTACTTTCATCGATTGTTCTAGACCCTCCTCAAACAACTGGAGTGCAATGTGTGCATTAAGGTTTTGAATGGTTTTAGCTGATTCCTGCCCTTGAGAATCAATGCAAGTTTCATTTAAATCGTGGACTAGTATCTCAACTTTAGTGGCATACGAACGAACACCTTCACCTCGGAAAATAAAGTGGTCGCCAGTGGTATCAATTTTCCAAATATTAAACTTAATTATCTGAATTATCTGAGGTGACTTTGTGATAGAGTAATTCGAACTTCATAAATTTTCTTCATTGCCTCCAAAACTTTCATTCAGTTGGTCATTCCACGAATATTAATATTTACTCGTTAATCTTAATTCAAAATCGAATTTTCTAATCATATAATCTGCGCCTTATTAGACTTTGGCCGAAAATTCCAATTCGTATATTTCACAAATTACAGTTTGTCGTTTACAAAATAATAATCAATTTAGTAGGAGATCCACTTTAATATGATGATTCCATATTATTGATATCACTATGTGGTTTTCTATACACCTACACGAAATGATATCAAAATCTAATTAAAAAAAATATTCTACGATTTAAATTTGATTAATTTTATCGATTTGATAAATTATTAAATAAAATAATTTAATATTCATCACAGTGATACACAAATAATACGTCTCCATATCTTTTTTGTGCAATAAAACAATGACTTTGAAATTGTTGGCTCAAAGTTGTGGTCAAAATATTTTGTATTATAGTAGCCTAGCTCAATGTTTTAGCGTAGCATTGAAAATGTATCGTTTTGAAGAATAAAATATGTAAATTACATAATAATGAAATATTATTCCTATACATATAAACTAATTATACTCGCAGAATATAGATAATCCAGTTCATCAAACTGTGAAGTAGATTTATATTTTATCGCCAACTGTGCGACTGACAAATAATTTCCGGTAAAAATAAAACAGCAAAACATGTCATATACTATTTTTAAAAAAAAAATGTGCCGTGTTAATCATGGAGTGATGCATACCAGTTTTTTTTTTATGTTTCATTCAATGACCATTTTTAAAAATTATTTTTGTATTATTATTATTATGAATGAGTTTGTTATTCTTATTTAGTATGAAGCGATAAAACGAGAAATACAAAAATTTTGTGATTACAGGCAGACTGGATGATTGCATTTTCACAACCGACAAATTGCGATAGGTACGAGTACATAATGTACGAATTGCATTTCCCTCAGATGATGTTTGCGTCACATGGGGTTACATTTCGAATATAAGAATTGGTGGACGTATTTCTTCTCCGTAGTGTACATGTGTTAATTTTTAATTAAATTTAATATAATTTAATTAAACGGTTTGCGATGATGCCGAATTCAATATTTGGATTTTTTTTTACAGTCGCATTTGGAATCAAACAGAAAGACTAACTTGTTATTATAATTATGAAGCATTTTTGTATTATATTTATGATAAGGCGTAACAAAAACTATCGATAAAATAAATGATTTATAAAAATATTTTTTTGTTATCATGAAGTTAACGAAATTATTTATATTTGCTGGAATGTATCAAAATAAGTAAATACTTTCTTTAATCTTAGTAAGTATTTGCTTTTTTCTCCAAATTGTGCTATTAGATAAACAACAACTCTATGTATAATATGCGGTAAAGCCCCCAGATGATCGAAATGAGCTTAGTTTATTATACATTTGTGATTCATTAACCAAATCGGAAAACACACTGAGCAATTAATATATTTTATGTAGGTCAGACCGATAAACTTTATTTGATGTCAAACGTGATAATTATCTTTTTTATATTAAATAGCTATGTACATACGTATGCCTCGGTTAATGCTTTAGATAATGGAACATTGTTTATTCTGTGGGAAGCCAATTAAGTTTATTGCACCGATAGAAGAACGGTGTTCGATAAATAATTCAGTAAATTAGGATTAATGAAAATGTCTTAAATAAACCACAACTAAGAACTTAAGTCAATCTCTACGAGTCTTCACGAGTGACCATTTTTGCGGCACCTAAGTTTGTCTCTTGTTTTCTAAGATTTATTTAGTTATCAGCTATTTATTGTTTTATTAGCGCAACCATCTTCACCAGAACTTCAACCAACCGTCCCTACTCTTGCCCTTGGTTTGTCAGAGGTACTTCTTTAGGGATTACTCTTAGTAGTAGTACTATGTACTTATTTTCTATAATTTGTAAAAATTCACAAATGTACTACTTTCAGGCAACCAAACGATACATGAGTCTTTCACAAGCCAAATCGATTAAATCCACATTTTGAATTATTTTATGTTTTAGTGACAAAACACTTCATTGAGTTTTAACTTATTATATTGAAAATAAATTTCCTTAACAATACGGTTTAAAACCAATTAATGCCAAAATCTTTTTGAGAATTTTAAAAAACACGTATATTATTACGGCAGAAGACTCTTGAATGTCGATCTGAAGAATACATGCCGAATCTGGACTCGTCGGTGAACCAAACGCCTTCTCAATCGTAAAGGTTATCGAATTTTGAGATTTTGAGAATTTTGGTTTAATGTAGATTTCCGGAATTATTCAATCGGTGTTGGCATCGAAGCTATTCGAAATTTGATTTGCTGATTTTTCAAAATTATTGTACAGAAAGATTCTAAGTTTATTCGAAGTTTTCGGCAAATTTAATAGAGTGGTAATCTAACAAATTTTGTGCTTAGGTTGTAAGGCTAAGCGTTTGCTTGATTAGCGAAATTATCTAATTAAATTACCGCTGTTGGGGTTTAATTAGATGGAGAATTAGAAACTACACTTTTGGTGATTAAGTTTATTCTGACTTCTTTTTAATAAATTTCGAGTTTAAATGCATTTTTAGAAACTGCTTAATAGTATGTTTTTATAATGCGTTTTTTATAATGTTGTGGATATTCTTACATTCTAAACTATTTTGCATAGTTGACAAATTGTATGTATGCATACTTCCGTTATTAATATTTCGCTTTATGCAACCTATGCTATTTTTATGGAAACAATTTATTTGTTTATTACTTAAAATTAAATTAAATTGTACTCATGCTTAGTCACAAGATTGAACATACTGCAGGGCCAACAAGTTTAGGGACCTTCGCAAAATCCTCCAAAATGGGGTGAGGCCGGAGGTATGAAATGCCATGTTGTTCCATTGTTTGCCAATAATTGGGGAATTTCTTTAGAGGATTTACGAAGTAGTGCAGCTAATTCTCGATCAAGTTGGTTTTTTGCGCCCACAAAATTAGATCCGTTGTCGCTATACAGATCACTGCACAATCCTCTACGTGCAGTGAATCTTTTATAAGTTGCGATGAATGCTTCGGTGGTTAGATCACTAGCTGGTTCGATGTGTATGACTTTAGTTGTCATGCAAACAAAGATTGCTAAATATCCCTTATGTGCTTTGTGCCCCCTTCCCCTTGTTGTACGAATCAGAAGTGGTCCCGCATAATCGACTCCGGTTCTCAAAAATGGTCTTCCGGGCGTGATGCATACTGCTGGTAAATTTCCCATGAGCTGCGTACACCTTACACACTTTGATATAAAATGTCTTGTTAGATGCCGACCATGTATGATCCAGTATCTGGTGCGGAGATGTACCAAAGTTAATTGTGTTCCTCCATGCATCGTTTGTCCATGTGCTTCTTGAATCAGCAGCTTGGCGATTAGATGATCTTTTGGGATAATAACTGGATGTTTCTCATCGTAGGTCCATGTTGTTGTATTTTGAACTCGACCACCGACTCGTAAAACATCGTCATGTAGGAAGGAGACAAAGATTTAATCTTACTTGTGTTTGCTATTCCTTTCTGATTTAGAAGATCTCGAATTTCGTTTTTGAAATGTTGTGTCTGCGCTATTTTGATCAGACATTGCGTGGCATGTTTTATTTCTTCTGCCGTGGGAGCTTCGTGGCTGGTTACAATCTTTCGGCATTTATTGATAAATCTCGCCACATACACCATAACCCTTCTTATGGTATTAAAATTTGAGTACTTCAAAAGTAATTGATCAGAAAGGTCGTGTGTTGTTACTGTCATGGCTCCCAATATGGGTTGGTTTAATTCTAATTGATCTGGTGTGTCTTCCACTATTAATGGCGCTAGCTGGATTGCTTTTTCAAAGATTCTCTGAGGGCCGTTCCACCATAAATTGTGATTGATTAATTAATTTGCTGCGATACCCCTTGATGTACAATCTACGGGGTTTTCGGATGATTTGACGTAAAACCACTGAGACGGAGTAGTTATCTTCTGGATACCCGAGATTCGATTTGCTACAAATGTTTTAAATTTATGGGGCTTGTTTTTCACCCATCCAAGCATAATCAATGAATCCGTCCAACAATATTTCTGTGTTTCATCAAATTTCATATCTTGCTGCACCTTGTTCATTAGGTTCGCAAGTAAACTTGCTCCGCATAACTCTAGTTTTGGCAATGTTAACTTGGTTGACATTGGAGCTACTCGTGTTTTTCCTGTTAACAATGTTGCCTTGTTTGAAGTTCCCTTGTAGAAGTATATCACTGCTGCGTAAGCTACTTCGGAAGCATTACAGAATCAATGTAATTCTCCTGGAAGAGTTGAGTTGAAATGGATCCACCATGGAATCTTTGTCTCCTCTAGTTTTGGAAGGGATATATAATACTGTTGACATTTATTTTCTATATCTTCTGGCAGGTTTTGATCCCAGCTTACATCGGAGATCCAAAGTGCTTGCATTAAGATTTTGGCTTGTATCAGGGTTGGAGCTAGCCACCCTAATGGATCAAATAATTTGGATGACTCAGACAGCATTTTTCGTTTGGTCATTTTGCCAATTTGGATTCCAAATCAATCCTAATGTCTTTACTGCTTCATCGTCAAACGTAGTGGGTTCGAATGCTCTCGAGTCTGGATCGACACCTTCTATGAGTTGAAGATGATTAGAAGTTTATTTTCTCAGATTAAACCCTTCGGTTCGTAGCAAGCTGATCAGTTGGTTTTGTGCCTCCTGAGCATCCTCCAGGTTGTTACTTCCAGATAATAAGTCATCTACGTGAAAATCGCTCCTAATTATTTTTGATGCAATAGGGAAGTTTTTCTCCTCATCGGCCGCCAGCTGTTGCACTGTCTTGATGGCCAGATATGGGGCAGATGCCATCCCAAACGTTACTGTTGCTAGCTGATATGAATTTATCGTTTGGTCGGGGAATGTTCTCCGTAATATTTTTTGGCATGTACTTTTATTTGTCGGTACATTTGTTCTATGTCCGCTGTATATATGCTATCTTGTATTTTTTCCATCGTAGTAGAATTGACATCAGATCCTCTTGTAATTTGGGCCCCACGAGTTGTATTTCATTTAAGCTGATATTGTTGCTCATTTTTGCCGATGCGTCGAATACTACTCTAAGTTTGGTTGTAGTACTAGTAGTTTTGATCACTGCATGGTGTGGTGAGGAATATAATATTCGTTGTTGTTATGTCCCTTACTCTCAATCAAATGCCCCTGATTGTAGTATCCTTGTATGCACGCCCGATAATCTTTAGAAAATTCACTGGCCAGTAACAATCGCCGTTCTAGTTGAATAAATCTAGCCAAGGCTCTCTGCTTGGATGAACCGAGCCATGGTATACTTTGTTTAAAATTAAGTCATACTACGTAACGACCATCTGTGGCTCATCGGTAATTCTGCTGGTAATGTTCTTTACACAGCTTTTCTTCTTCTGTATAAAGTTTCTTGGGTTGTATTTCTTCTATTCCCCAAAATTTCTTTAATTGGTTGTCGATGTCTGTCAAAGTGATCAATGACTTGATCTTGGATGGCTTGTTGGTTGAGGTATTTCCGAATATAATCCAACCTAGTTCTGACTATTGTGCGATTGGTTCTCCTTGATTTCCTTTTACAACCTCGTCTATCAAAATGCTTGAATAGTAATCGGCACCCAATAAGATGTCGATTTTGTCCGGTTGATTATAGTTCGGATCGGCCCATATTAGGTTATTTAAATGATTCCACTTTCTACTGTCGAAATGTTGTTCAGGCAGGGACCGCGTTATTTTCGGCAATATCAATGCTTTCATTTTCATGTAGAAACTTGACGAAAATCGGGCTGCTTCGCGAAAGCTAACTATTCTTGTGGCGGTTGTAATTTCGCTCTCGTTTATGTCACCAATCTCCACGTGAGTTTTCTTGGTAGGTTGCTTTATTTGCTTAGATATCTACTCGGTGATAAATGAAATTTGTGTCCCGGGATCTATTAGCATTCGTGCAGCTTTGATTGTTGTCTGCCAGCCTGCACTTGGATCGTTGTCGTGGCTAACAATGTACCAGTTGGTTGCTCATGTTGGTTCACTAGATGATTTGTTATTGTATATTTTTCGTTCGCCTCATTTTTTGGGGTGTCTTCATTTTTTGTGGTGATCATTGCACGTTGATTACTAGTATGTAGTAATGTGTTGTGAGTTCCCTTACATACCAAACATCGGATAGAGTAGGGGCATGGATGGTGTTTCGCCTCAAGACACATGTTGCAAAGTTGATGGCGAGCAATGATTTTACATAGCTCTAAAGTAGACATTCTTCGGAATTTCGTACAGTCCTTCAAATCATGTGCCTGCTTACACAACGCACATGTCTTTTTTGTTTGTGTGTGACATGTATTGACCCTTGCTTTTTGTGGAGCGGGAGCTCCAGGACTGCGAGTTATTGGTTTTGGTTTAGTTGTCTCTAATGCTTGGAATCGGCGTTCTAGAAAACTGAGGAAGTCCTCTATTGTTGGAATTTCGTTAGGATCCACAATAGACATCTCAAATAATCGTGATGTCTCATTATCTAATTTTTTCATGATTATTGAAATTATGATGTAATTCCAAGATACTGTGAGGATGCCTAAGTTTTTGATGTCATACATGTTTTCGGTTAGTAAGTCATGTAACGACTTTATTGCTGTTGCTGATTCGGAGTGAATTACTGGAGAGTTCAGCATCGCATTGACATGATTGGACGCCAGCTGCCTTTTGTTTTGGTATTGGTTTACCAACAGTCTCCAAGCGTCACAATAATTATCACCCGTTGCCTCCAAGTGGCTTATTATTTTGCCCATGCTTCCAAGAACCGTGGTGTCACTTATATTTTCACGAAAACGACGTGAATGATCCTTCTAAATAAATCATGGAAGGATGCCCATTGCAGAGGATCACCAACGATGGGTGGAATTTCATTACGTCTTGGTTTGATCTCGTGTTTTTCTGGACACCTTGGTTTTGGTTTATTCAGCACCCCGGTGATTCTGGATCTCAGCGTCTCAAAGTTGTTGACTAAAATTGCAGTTGATCGTGGCTGCTTTCAGCTGCTAAAAGATGTTCCGCCTCGTCCATTAATCTATAACACAAACGCATTTTCACGTCTTGTGCTTTATATTTTCGTGATTGTAAAGCCGAATTCCCTACAATGTTGTTGTTTAATGCAGTTTTGCTCGTATTGCTTGCCTTCTGGCTTCTGAGTATTGGTAATTGCCATAGCAGAAGGAGTTATTGTGTCTTCTAGAATCAGCGACACACCTGAAGATCTGGGCATGTTGGTTGTTGGTTAGCGTAAAATTTACTAACGGTATCTCGTTCGTTTCAATAGGAATGAGCTGGATTCCGTCTTTCATCTGTCTATCGGTGTCGGGGAATTCCTCCCACATTGTTTCGATACTTGCCAGCCTTTTCTGCAAGTATTCCTTCGTCTTCCTGCCCTCGCTATCCTTGTAATAATTTGCTTTGCTTTTTTGAATTCGATCAAAAAGAACATTTTGAGTTTTATAGTATTCCTCCATTGCCAATATTTAGTGGCGTTAATATGAAGATCCGGCTCGAAGGACCAATGTTAATCTAACAAATGTTGTGCTTAGGTTGTAAGGCTAAGCGTTTGTTTGATTAGCGAAATTATCTAATTAAATTACCGTTGGTGAGTTTAATTAGATGGAGAATTAGAAACTACACTTTTGGTGATTAAGTTTATTCTGAATTATTTTTAATAAATTTCAAGTTTAAAGACATTTTTAGAAACTGCTTAATAGTATGTTTTTAAAATGCGTTTTTTATAATGTTGTGGATATTCTTACATTTTAAACTATTTTGCATAGTTGACAAATTGTATGTATGCATACTTCCGTTATTAATATTTCGCTTTATGCAACCTATGCGATTTTTCTGGAAACAATTTATTTGTTTATTACTTAAAATTAAATTAAATTGTACTCATGTTCAGTCACAAGATTGAACATAGAGTTGGCGCTTTCTGTGAGAGCTATATAAAACCAGAATAAATCAAAAAAGGAAAGTTGTTATTGGGACAAAAATTTAAATAAAGTAAAAAATAAAAAATCTTCATTCTAAATATTTCTAAAACTAGGTTTGATCGAACACGTACAAACAATATTTTCTCTAGTGTAATATTTCCTCTTGCATGCACAACTCTAATTGCTTTTTAGGCCAGCCGCCTCTAGTCATTATTAAAAATTATTATCAAAAATAATGTTAGTTTTCTATGGGATCAACAATGGGCATTTCAAGAAATCAATCGACTCCTTGTGTCATCTATGGAAATTTTACGATGTCAACGCAGACGTATGAATATCAGTTGATGGAAGCAAAAGAGTAATGTTAGTACAACATAATTATCCGGAGGTAGAGAAAGAAGTGACCATGAGGCCTCTCTTAGGAAATTTCATGAGCATATTTACTGGGAAGGACTGCAAATAGAGATAGACCTAAAACCCCTCTAGACTATTTTAAAGACATCCACACAAAATGATTCTGCACTCTTCTTCATCGGATCCTCTTTGGAGTGTTTCAATATAATCAAAAGATGATTTTTAAAAATCGTTTCCCTATTGCAGATCAGAATCTATTGCATTCAACCAAACAATTTCCGTTTAAAGCATCTGAAATAAAGAAACGATTTTTATTACGAATATGACGTTGAGGAAGAGTATAGGGATAAATGATAATATTGACTCTAGACATTGACAACTAACATTGTGTCATTCACATTAAACGGTGAATAGATCAGGGAAATATGGTAGTACCCCTCGGGAAATTCTAATAAATCCTTCGCTTTGGCCCCGTTTTGAAAAAATGCGCGTTGGATTAGATATTGGACTGTAAGACGAACTCAAATTAAGAAGGAATTGAATCACTTGTGGATAATGATTTCCATTGCGCAGCCCAAGCGTGGCTTATAAAATGTAAATCAAAGAAAAAAAATTTGCTTTAGGCCGCATCTCAGTGCGAGTGCGCATGCATTATTAATTGAACAACAAATATTTTTAAACTACGACGCGATGTCTCAAAACTTTAAGTATTCAAAAATTGGTTTTTTGACATTTCGTCAAAATCAAATTAAGCAACTTTCCCATTCCATTCTAATACACAAGCAGGTCATTAAAGTATATTAAAGATAACAAGACAATTATTTTATGGACTTACCATAGTTTGTTCGAAAGTGCTCAATTTGCCAGTAAACCCAACAAAGGATATTAACTATGATCTGTCTGTGAACCCATAATTATTAAACGAATGGGCAAATGACCTTGCAGAATGACTGCTTAAACAGTTAGGGTGCTTCTTAAAAAGAGTGCGCCTTTAACGCGCTAAAACACCGCCCAACCAAAAATTGTTCAGCAGAGGGAGAACTAGCGTACCAATTAATAAAGACCTACTTAAACCGAAACCAATCGAACAAGTCGCCAAAAAACTACAAAGATTAGGACACAAACAAAAAGTTGAACGCCAACAAATGTTCCAAAGAAGCATCCGACTGAAAATAATTTAAGTCAGTGGAATGAAAAATAGTACAACACAATCCGGGCGAATAGAGAAACCGGTAGCAACCGCAAAATTAAACTTATAACTTGTTTTGAATTTTTTGTCGGGCATCGTCGCTGTCATAACAAAAAAATAAATAAATAAAATAAAAAGTCAACAAGTATAAATAACAACTAATGATAATGTAATGAGGAAGCAGTTTGTTAACGTTAAGTTTTTGGTAAACACTTCTGATATTGTTCATTGCAATTCTAGTTTATAATTATATATAAAGAAATGTAACGTAATAGATAAGAAAACTGGAATTAATTTAAAAGGAACACTTTCTTGTAAACGTAAATTAATTAGATTAAAAACGAGGGAGATGTAACAATGGATGTAAACGCACCTTAAATAAAGTCAGTTGTCGGTAACATAATGCATTAAGTCTTACACATATGTACATATAGATGGTATTTAATAAAACCGGTACGACTTATACACAATTACCCATAATTTTTCCGCCTAATAAAACTCAGAACGAATTTTCCACAATTTCATTTACCAATCACTTGTGAATCAAATTATGAAGAATTCTGTGTTTTATTGGGTGGGAAAACGGATGACATAAAAAAAAATTCATTTTTTGAATTGTGCTGATTTTAAGAGATAGACAAGATCCGTTTTGGGTATCAATAAACCATGACATTAATTCCAATTGTTGTTTCTTCCCAGATTTTGTTTGTTTGAAATACATTGCTAACAATTTTTCAGGAATTTTTTTCGCAAATAAAATGAGGAAGCCAAAATAAATAATAACGATAAAAATTGGTTCGCAAATATTTTCATAAGAAAAAGAAGCCATTTTCATAAGAAAGAAATAAAAAAAAATCTTAATCTACTTACACCTACCCAAACGACAGAAGAATTTGTTTTTGGAAAGGGCCCAACTCGATTTGTGTATAATTTAAAATTTCTAATAAAAAATTAGTTCGATTTCTGCTTGATTGAAAATGTAAATCGCCGAAACTGGTAATAAGCACTTCCTGCAACCTCTATAAATAACGGTTTGTTAGGAAAATGTGTTTGTATTGTGCTAACGATTTATCGTGTATAATACTAACAAAACTTACTAAAATATGTGCCTATGTTACCAGGTTGAATCTGTCATTATTAACCAATCTTTATCATCCCTTCGTTTTTGTTATGTGTAAAGGGGTGCACGGTGAGCCCGGTGTCATCCAGAAGTCAGGCTTACTTAGGGCTTAGTCGCGCTCCAATCAAATCAATCAATAAATAAAAAAATATCGCGGACGTGGTTAGTGTAAATTAGCGTTTATTTTTCTACACAATAAATCAAACGAACGCAGGAAATTTAAGGCGCAATGATTGCGTAATAGCGCTTATTCTGGCTGAAGAAGTCCCACAAAAAGTAAGACTAAACGTGTTACTTGCAACCATATCTCGTGTTATTAAATGTTACAGAGAAACAGGATATCATGAAAGACGCAAATGCGACTTAGAAACAGCTACAGGTGTAACATTAATAGTAGAATATCGAAAAGTTCGATTAAAATTTCTTAGAGAGCGTGTGAGTTGGCCTCTCGCTGATTGAGAACGCATTTGGCTCACGGGCGATTCCAGATTCGGTAAGTATTCTTCAGATAGAAATGTAAAATGTAAAATGTAAAATGTAAAATGTAAACTGTAAAATGTAAAATGTAAAATGTAAAATGTAAAATGTAAAATGTAAAATGTAAAATGTAAAATGTAAAATGTAAAATGTAAAATGTAAAATGTAAAATGTAAAATGTAAAATGTAAAATGTAAAATGTAAAATGTAAAATGTAAAATGTAAAATGTAAAATGTAAAATGTAAAATGTAAAATGTAAAATGTAAAATGTAAAATGTAAAATGTAAAATGTAAAATGTAAAATGTAAAATGTAAAATGTAAAATGTAAAATGTAAAATGTAAAATGTAAAATGTAAAATGTAAAATGTAAAATGTAAAATGTAAAATGTAAAATGTAAAATGTAAAATGTAAAATGTAAAATGTAAAATGTAAAATGTAAAATGTAAAATGTAAAATGTAAAATGTAAAATGTAAAATGTAAAATGTAAAATGTAAAATGTAAAATGTAAAATGTAAAATGTAAAATGTAAAATGTAAAATGTAAAATGTAAAATGTAAAATGTAAAATGTAAAATGTAAAATGTAAAATGTAAAATGTAAAATGTAAAATGTAAAATGTAAAATATAAAATGTAAAATGTAAAATGTAAAATATAAAATGTAAAATGTAAAATGTAAAATGTAAAATATAAAATGTAAAATGCAAAATGTAAACTGTATAGAAAAGCTTGTTGATCCAACTCCATTTTTCTGCACGTCTGCCTGGATGCCTATCTCAAGCACGGCTTGTGCGATTTAGATTTTGTTGCGCAATTGTTTCTAATAGACTATGCAAAAGCGGAGAATTGAAAACCTTTTGGAAGCTGTACGTCAAGAGGATACCACAAGAATTGACCCAAATACACTTAGTGATATTACCACGTTGACTAATTTTTTATAAATGTTGGTTTAAGTAATGAGTTGGGCTTTGAGTTTACGGTTGAGTTGAGGGTTGAGTTGGGTTCCATTTCCGGATTATGTGGGAGTTAAGTTGTGGTTGGATTAGAGTGTGTGATAGTGGCCAGTTCAGTAACATTATAATTAAGCCACAATTAGTTGAACACATATTTTACCTCTAAAATTTACAAGTATGATTTTTATTTCAGTTTCTTTTAAATAATTGAACAAACATAAATAAATGAAGTTATAATTCATTGGTTGACCATCACAGTTTGTCAAATAAAACAATTAAATTACAAAATAGTAGTAGTGGTTTTGAATAAAGTCATTTACTTATCAAAATAAATAATTTAGAAAAAATTCAATATTTGGTTTAGTTATTTTGAATTGAGTCCATACAAGAATGTAGATTTTCCACCCGTGCTAATTTGAATATTTAGTTTGACGTTTAGTTTGGGGTTAAGTTGAGTATAGAGTTGAGGTCGAGCTAGAGGTTGAGTTAGGATTGAATTTAGTTCATATAGGCACATTCAGTTTTCGATCTGTGTTGGTTTAGAGATAGAGTTTCGGGTTGAGTTGGTAGTTGAGTTAAAATGAGTTGGTGTTGTGGATTTATTTGGGAAGAGTTATGGGTTCAATTGAAAGTTAGCTTGAGTTGAGTTCATGTACACTTGACATATAATACCTGAGGGCTGAATTCGTGGCCAAGTTGCGGTTGATTAGGGTTAGGTTGGGAATTTATTTGGGGATTGAGTTGAGATTTGGGTTGGTAGTTAGTTTGATTTGTTTTGAGTTGAGTTTACGTGTGTACATAGCGTTTTGGACAATTTTGATTTGGGAATTGAGTTGGGCGTTTTGTTGAGGATTAGGTCGGGCGTAGAGGTGAAGATTAGATTAACCTGAGTGTATGTACGCATGTAGTTTTTGAACCATGCTGATTTAGGGTTTGAGTTGAACGTTGAATTTGGCGTTGAGTTGAGGGTATATTTGGGGTTGAGTTGAAGGTTGAGTGGATAATGAGTTATGGTTCAGTTTAGGGTTAAATTGAGGGTACAGTTGAGGTTGAGTTAGGGTTGAATAGGGTTTCGGTTGGGGATTAATTTGGGATCGAGTTATGGGTTTACTCGGAGGGTAAATTAAGTTGATGAGTTCATACACGCTTGTACCGTCTGAATCGAGTTGATCTCGCATTGTGTCGAGTAGAGGGTTGAGTTGGAGTTGGGTTAGCTGGCATTGTAGTTGAGTAAGAGGTTGGGGAAATATTTGGGGTTAGCCTGAGGGTCAATTTGATAGTTGTTTTGAGGTTGAATTGGTGACTGGATTGAGGGTACGGTTTTCAATTGATTTGGTGATCATGCTGGGGATTGCGTTGAGGTTGAGCTGGAGATTGAGTTGTAAATTGAGGTGGAGGTTGAGTTGATGATTGAGTTAAGAGGTACAGTTAGGGGCTGATTTTGGGGTTTAGTTAATTTTCAGAACCGAAGTTCTGATCACCTCGAGAGGTTTCAGCCTTTTATATTTTCTTTACTGCAACGAACAGAATCTTTTGATTTCAAAATAGTTAGTTTTCTCGAAGCACAAAAAGAAAAGAAGCTATCACTACTCAGACTTGATGGGCAATTCACATACGGACTAATTTAATGTAGTTAAACTGCACTTTATAAAATAACAATATACATAAATCACGAAGAATTTAATTTCAAACAACAGGGAACCGCACACGACCACAGGCCTTCAACTTTTATATCGAAATTAAAAATTCTAATTCACCGCAGTATGTTATCAAATATATCCGGCGTAGACACAAAACTAATACCTAACATTTTTTTTTTTATAAATTTATTTGTAAAGAATTTGCGGTTATAAATCAAACGACCTATATAGAACACCTAAAAACAGGACACAAAACGTAAATATGTTTACATTAGGTACTTAAAAAATCAAAACATCAAAATTGATAAGAAACATAATTTACAACGATATCGTGTTATCACTGGAATACGAGTTTGGTGAAATGTTCATACCGTTTGATTAAAGCAAAAACAAAAAAATAATCAAAATTTACAACGCGTAAAAGACGTGTGACCATGGATAGAAATCTCCAAAAGCACGTGATATAATTTTCGATATTCGTGCAAATTACACTGTTCTAATATACAAGTACTAAACTGGAAACTATAAAACTAAATTTGGAACCTAAATTATGTAGGTACAAGGTACACAAATAATTAGCATCAACTAGTCAGAATATCCCACATACGATTAGTTGTGATAAATGACTATTACAGTAACGAACTAAACAAACAAATTCCAACAAGTATAACTTTCACTAATATACATATTAATGATCAGAAATGCGTAAATTGTACCTATACTAACACGCTAAAGATCCATAAATTTTATTTATTTTACTGTTATTATTTTGTATGCATGTGCATACACTAAAAATAAAAATGTTTGTGACGTCTGCTTAAAGAAAGAAACATGCGCAATTTAATGTAAAACTACCACTATTATTTATAAAATAAAAAACACAAAAAACTGTTCCGTTCTTACATCGAACGTTTTTGTCGTAATATTTTATAATATTTTGACCTTGGCTGGATTTATTTCTGACAACAAACTATACAACGATAATTCTATATTCCCAATTATACTCACTCTTCTGAACTTTTGAGCTTGAAATAATATTTATAGACAATAACCTATGTATTCTATACTAGCTACATACCTTTTAAAAATAAAAACTTGATTACCGCAAAGACCAAAGCGTGCGAATAGTGCGATTTCATTGAAATGCGATAGATATGGTTGAATGTTCGCGCGGGTCAACAAAAAATATATTAGCGCGTATAAAGGAGTATAAATACAAATTCATTTGTCTCGTTTCTTTCGTATATTGAATGCATAATAGTTTACGTCATATGTCCAATAACTTGGCGGGAAAATGTGTTTTTGTTGTTTTTGTGTATTATATTGATTTTTCATGACTTTCGGTATTGTTGTTTCTATTATTGGCGTGTCGCGTTTTTTCGATTCAACAATAAATTTTGGAAGACTTGAAAATCAATACACGATAACGAGAGAATGAGAAAAAAAATACCCACACTTTAGGTGTGTTAAGCATCCTCTTTATCGATCCTTAAATTCGTGAACATATAATTGGTAATTTAAGAGTAGCTACACCAAACTCTATGTTGAAAATATTTTGTTCAAAGTAATCTAAACAAAAAGTATTACAAACAGTATTATTAGGTAAATCAAAGGTCACCATCTGACTTTGTTAGTTGACAAAAAAATTTCGACAAAAATCATTGTATTTAAGAGTCCTTTACAAACTGCAGGATGCTGCCAGTGAATTTTCGGCTGGAATGGTCAAACCAGAAATACTGATTTATTAATAATTAGTGCTCCTCAAATTTATTAAAGAAATTGTTAGCGCATTGCTCATTATAAAGTTAGGTCTATAGTTCAAACCAAGGTGGATTTACAGGTTTGTGTAAATTAAACATTTTATTGCGTTGAATTCTTAATTATAAATATTAAACAACTACTCATATTCATACAAAATATTCTTAGAAACACTGGAACCGAAATAACTAACACAAATATATGCTTTATGAGGCTCCTCATCTTGACGTCGCCTGACTCTGTTATGCACATTTGGATCTTTATCACAGAAGCAAAGGATCAATAAGCCGAGCAAAGGATCAATAATGCATTTATGTAAATTTATTATAATGCAAAGTTTATATATTTTTATAAAGGGTGATCCAATAAGAGCTTCCAGAAGTTTTTTTGAAATACAACGCATTAAAATCAATTTAATAATCAAAAATCATATTTGCGACGTAAGTTCGGTTTATGAAATTTAATGTTTGAAAATAATTTCTTTTAAATGTTGTCCGCGACTGGCTCTTAGATGATCCACTCTATGGGTCCAATTTTCGAGCACTCTTTCGAGTATTTTGGCCGCGTGTTAATGTTCGCTTCTAATGCAGGAATCGATTATGGTTTATCGATATAAACAAGTGATTTCAGATACCCCCATAAAAAGTAATCTAACGACGTCAGATCACAAGATCTTGCAGGCCAATTCACGGGTCCCTTTCTTGATGTTCTCATTAAAATTTCCTTTTAATAAATCGATGGTTTGGCAATAAAAATTCACTGATCCTTGATTCATTGCTCTGTAGTTTGCGCCATTGACGTTTACACGCTATGTCCTTCCGCATTTTTAAAGAAATACGGTCCGATGATTCCACCTGCCCATAAACCGCACCAAACAGTGAATTTTTCAGTATGCATTGGAAGCTCTTGAATCTCTTCTGGCTGTTCATCAGCCGAAATACTACAATTTTCTTTGTTGACGTATCCGTTCAGCCAAAAATGAGCTTCATCGCTAAACACAAAGTTTTCGATAAAAAAACGGATCAATTTGGGGCTGTTCCAACGCCCATAAACCAAATCGATAACGCAAATGAAGGTCAACCGACTTCAATTGTTGAACAAGCTGTATTTTGTATGCCTTCAAACCAAGATCTCTCTTCAAAATACGCCACAATGTGCCATATGAGAGACCCAGAGCTTGAGAACGGCGACGAATTGATTGATTGCGGTCTTCACGTACACTTTCAGCTACAGCAGCAATATTCACATTAGATCGACTTGTATGCACTCTAGTCGGGTGATGAATATCCAATAATGAAAAAGTGAAGCGAGTTGAACGATTATGAACACCATAAAGTGGTCGAAGAGCACCAAAACAATTTTTCACTGAACAATGATTTTTGAAAAAAAAATTCCACAATTTGTAAATGTTGTTCTCGCGTAAGCCTGTTCATGGTGAAATGTCAATGAATACTGAACACAAATGTCATATGAACATCACAGTTGTCACGCATGAATCCCAATTAGAATCCCAATTGGAAAAAGTACCTCCTATTGGGTCACAATTTAGCTCATTTTTATTTATTACACAAAAGAAACAGAAAACAAATAATAATTAGTAATTTTATTTTCGAAAGCCCCAATCTTCATCATTGCAATCAGACGAAAAGATCAGTTTGTCCACCCTGTCACCCATAAGTCTGTTTGGGGTTTGTGTTAAAATCGCTCCAGCTTTAGAAAACAATCTTCCTGATGGTACGGAGGTATCAGGTATTATCAAGTACTTCTTGGCAAGATACCGCCAAGTGAGGGAAAAAGTTTTTCATTCCTTCCATTGAATTATAGGATCCGATTTTAGTGGCCAAACTGAATTCGCGAAACATAAACTCAGCTCATCTTTGTATCCGTCTTTGCCAGAACGCCTTTTACGACGACCGTGAGCTAATTTTTTGTGATGGCTCCAAAAATCGTATGAGGTTGAGGCGTGTTCTGGCCGATCTCCTTCATCGTTTGATTCAGACGAGCGGGGATCAAGAATTGTTGAAACAGTTATAATGGGGTTGTTTTCGATTTCACCAAACCGGTGGCTTAACTCACCCACAGCCTATTCTTTTAAGGCTTTTTTTATTTCATTAATAAACATTTCTTGATGACCAATTTTATTTCAGCCTTTTTTAATTCGTGTAGCCCATAAATATGCAGTAGTATGTACGATTTTTTTTCAAAACGAATCGATACCAGTTAGGTATCGTTACAAAAAGTATCGAATACAAAAGTACTTGGTATCGCAATCAAAGTATCGATACTATAAAGTATCGATACATTTTGCGGATCCCTAAGTATATCTAGACAAACTAGACTGTAGGTGGTATCATTTTCAATTCCACAGCACGATCAGATTATTGTAACATTTTGCTTGCAATAAGAACAATCGGCGGATTTATGTTAACAAAACAGTGGTACAAAAGCATCAAGGTGCATTAACCCTTATGTTTACAACCGCATACCCGAGTATGTTTTTCATTTTTAATGACCAAAATTTTATTGATTTAAATATCATATCCACATGAATCCTTTAGTACCTTAACAAATTATACGTTCTTAATGGAGTTTCTAGAAAAGTTTTTCCAAAATTCGATTATTAATAGCTTTAGGATAGTTTTTTTCATATAACCCTTCAAATTGACAACCAACGTAAAACTTAACACTAAATGAAATTAAGAAGTGATAAATAGAAAATTTAATATGATTTAGTTTATTATTTATTAAATAAAAATTAATTCGCTGTTTCTGTTGTTGTTATTGTGCATCGTAAGTAAGCTGCTACATGGCTGTATGTCTTCTGCACGCAGACTGCCTTTTGCAATTTGCATAATTTTTCGATAATTTCGATACCATTTTTGATATCGCGATATGTCGCGTTATTTGACCGTTCTTGGAACGCTTACTAATTTCAGGCATTCAAAATGTTATAAAAAAAATGACAGTGGCCAGTGATTCGTCCTCCATTTGCATGAATATTCGTCCAGCTTTTTATCCATGTTATCCACGCGCGTTCTGTTATAATCTAGGATTATTGTTCGTTTATTGGACGATCTTTCTATTTCCCTAATGGTAATGTTTTTCGAAAATCCGAAATTAGACGATTCGACAGGTCGAGGTGTGCATTTTATGACTAGGAATTCCGCTGGTACAAATCGCCGTCTTTTATTTATTTACTATCCCAAGAATCGATAAATTGTAGTCACCTCACGCATCAAACTAGAAGCTAAATTTTAGCTGGTAAAAAATTGTTCCGTGTAATATTTCGACCACTCCCAGGAAAAAGAGTTCAGCATAAATCTTTAACAACACGTTCTCCTAAAGAAAAAGAAAAAGTAAACGCTATTTAAGTATAGCCCTTTAAATTTACTTAAATTAAACGCGGCATTGACAGATGGGTGGAGATTATTCCAAAGATTTACTCCATAAATACGGAATGATCGTTTTCTTGACTTCGCTTTACATCATTTCGATAGATTTAGATTTAATGTCCGCTGTGACTTGCTAAAATTCAGTTTTTCAAATAAATATTGTAATCTAATCTAAGTAAAATAAAATTTGAATTTTTCTAAATATATTGTAAACGACATCTCTTGAATAACCTCGGTACTGTCTTGTCTTTTATTGTACCTCGGGTAACCCCTTTGTCTTGTCTTTAATTGTATATCGGGTAATGCCTTTTAATATAATGAAATATAGAAATTGGCCAGCCCTACTTTCCTTTTTCCACTATTCTTCTTGAACAGTTAGTTTTATGAAAACTAGTGTTGTGAAAGGACGTGTCGTGGAGTAGTGTCAAGTGGTGTGAAAATATATAAATCAGGTAGGATTGCATTGCATTGAATAGTTTGTATTGTATTTATGTGTGCCTAATGAATATGTGTGAAGTGGTGGCATGAGGCCTGCGTGAGTGTGTGAGAACCCGTATACCTTGTGGACAACCACATGGTACCAACATACTAATCCACTGTGCTGCGAAGATATATACAGTGTTACTCCGAATGCTATTGGTACCTATACTAACCCACTGTGCTGCGATGATATATACAGTGAATCGTCAAGAATGAGTGAATCGACCCGCGCTGCTATGGCCTTGCCCATCGATTGATCTTTGTTGATTAAGTCTACGTATGATGGTTGCATCGTCTTGCGTTGGGGGAATTGTGTGATAGAGAAGATTGGTGGTGATAGGTTATATGTGTGAATGTGACGCGCCCACTCTAACAGTTGTTTTCTTACAGTTTATATTTAAACCATCGGACATCGAGGGTGGGGATACCTACTAAATGCGTACGAAATAAAATGTAAGTTTTTCTTTACTTCTGGTTTAATATACATATGAATAGCCCTCTCTTACAATATACAGATGATTTCTTATGTATCAGATTGAATAAAAAGTTAGCGCCTCTAGTTCAAGATATCTTCTCAAACTCGAATTAAAAATTTGTTTAGATAATAGAGAAGTGGGGTCACCTCTTCTTGATTCAACCTTGTCAAATGCTTTAGAAAAGTATAAAAGAACCAGAATGGCCAGTCTTCCAACTTCAATGTTAGTGGTAATATTATCGACAATTTTTAGCAGTGCCGTAGTAGTGCAATGGTTTGCTCGAAAACCCGACAGATGAGCGTTTAGTAAGTCATGACTTGTCACATAAGCGTTATTCTGTAATTGAAAGACTTTTTCAAAAATTTTAGACAAAGTTGGTAATACACTAATCGGACGAAAATTATTTACAGTAGCCGGAGAACGTATGTTAGGAATCGGTATGCTTAAGGCAATTTCCCATGCATTAGGGAATACAGATTTAGTTAAACTAGAGTTCACTAACTACATTATGTGAGGCAGTAAGATTAAAGCTGCGGCGCTTTGATCGGGAGGTACCGGGTTCGAATCCCGACAGGGGCGGGATGCAAAAGGGATTTTTCATCATCTGATTACGATCGGTGATGAAGATGAACACATCTATAACCCCCACCTACTATTCACATGCGATGCTATCTACCATAATAATACTACTATATCTCAAGTAAGGAAATCTCTAGGGATGCACAATAAGCCTCAATGGCCGCAGTGCTCTGGGCAACGAACACCCACCCTAAAAAAAAATAGTAAAAAAAAAAGTTATGACTTGTAGCATAAGCGTTAATCTGTAATTGAATGATCTTTTCAAAAATTTTAAACATAGTTGGTAATATACTAATCGGACGAAAATCATTTGTAGTATCGGTATGATTAATGCAATATGTAGTATAATCGGTATGATTAATGCAATTTTCCATGCATTAGGGAATACAAATTTAGTTAAACCAGAGTTTACTAAGTACTTTATGTGAGGCAGTAAGATCGGAAGTATTAGCTTAATGAAACTTATCGCTATGCCGTCAGCTCCAACAGCAAGTGATTTTATACTGCGCAATTGGATGAGAATTTCCTCTTCAGAAACATTACGAAAATAAAAATTATTATGATCCGTACTATATTGTAATGTATCAAGACTAAAATTTTCATCATCGTTGATGATTATCGAACCGAAATGCCCTTTAAACTCACAGGAATTGATTTCGCATTTCGGTTCCACAGCTGTTGGATTTAAGTAAGTCTTATAATTTTTCCAGAATAATTTACTTGGAACCTGGTTATTGAATTTACCATTGAAAAATTTGCGTTTAGCAGCCCTAATCATAAAATTAACTTTGTTTCTTTCTCTGATATATACTCTAGTCGATTAGATTCAATTTGACACAACTTCCAATGCTCATGCAAAAAATCACGAATATTGCGCAACTTGAGAATATCTTTGCTATAGGTGATCTTACTTTGTTTGCGTGTAACTACAAACTTTTTAAGTGGTACAAATACGCTTCAAAAAGCCAATTCATGATAACACAAACAATACAAGCGTGACCAGCACTGTATTGTTTAATGTTACTGGTACCATAAATAAGAAATGCATATGAACCGTAGATCATGTCATGGGTAGTAGCAATAGCAGGCGTTGATATTTATGTGAAGGTTTTGAAGTTATTAGGTTGATTGGCAAACGCTAAGCCAGTTAAGGTGGCCGAATTGCCTGTGAAGTTGGTAGGCTCCTTGAAGATTAAGTTAAAGCCAAAGGATGACATCAATGATCTTAGTTTAGTAGCCCCCGGTGTCGAAACAAGAACATCAACATTGAGATCCACGACCACGATAACTTCACTGTACTTAACCATAATATCTCGCTTAAAACGATTTCCAGTTAACGGATTGGATTGTAAATCACTCATACAGCAAATTTTTTGTTATTATGAAAATAAAAATATTTTCGCTCGAATTTTATCGTATAGTTGATATATATAGAATTCCTTTTCGACCACTTGTAGATATCGGTAAGACCCGGAACGATATTATTGTAAACGCCTTGATGGTGAGGCATCAAAAATCTTCATCTTATTCACCAACTTTATAAATATTCACCACGAAAAGATGAAAATCAAATGTTTATGTTGAGTATAACCTGCTAGACGGTTCGTTGTAAAGGTCCTTTAGAAGGCAACCATTTCAGTTCTACCACCAGATGACTATAACTCGAAGATAATTGACAATATAACCCGCGTTTTTTTATTAGCTCCGGATAGATCGTATCCGGAGCAGCTAATTTTCTGTGATAAAACTAATGTTTGACAATAACCAACAAAAAGGCACCACTAAACACAATTTAAATTTTCATGCTATATAGAAATGCCAGCCCAAAAAGTATAATAACGGTATTTACGACCATTTAAAAAAAAATACTCCCATGACAGCTAAAACTATAGCAACAGCCCAAATTTAAGATTAAGTGTATTGCTTTCAACCAAACTGAGTTACGTATTTTATTTGGTTAATGCCTGGTCAAAGCAATAACGAAAATTAACCAAATTTTGGTCTAATTTTTTTTCATGTATTTTTTTGTCAATTCGACTCTTGTGGCAGGTATTGAGACTAAAAATTTGTTTAAGATTTGTTTAACCACTAATTTTTTTTGGGTTAGCTAAACTATTTTTGGTCTATCTAGTACGATTGTTGTTATAATATTCTTATTTTTGGTGAAAGCAATACAACTGTTGTAGTATACTAAACTTGTCGTAATTTGAAAGTGAACATAAATTATTTAAGTTAATTATGCAAATTATACACAACGACACTAAATAGAAATGGAAATAATATACTTGTTTAAAATAATGTAAACGCTACCATACAACGGAAATTGCAAGCCAATTTGTTTCGTTTCGAAATAATTCGAATACTGCCAGAATCGGAGTTCTGGGAGGTTCCTTATACCAATGTTCGTGAACAGTGTACGTTTCTTGCAAGAATTGAATTGCAAGTTCCGTTGAATGGTACACAGTCCAGTTAATATAATTGAATGACAATTCGAGGGGCAGCACTCGAATTATTCCGAAACTCAAATAAATTGAATTGCAAGTTCCGTTGAATGAATTTTTTTCATTATATTGGCATTCTACTCATTTCAAGCATTTTAATTGATTTTAATTATACATTTATTTGTTTATAAGGTTTTGCATAAACAATATTTCTATATATAATAATAATTTGCAAATATTTTCTATCGTGATAGATCTTTTATTTGATATTAAAAGTCATAATGACATAAGTACGAGTATATGACATAAATATCCAGAATCGATTTCATATCATCTCTATTTTCTGTAATATTCCGGAAACTGCAAATAACCACTACGGATGTTTGCACTTTCCGGAATTGTAAAAATTGATATGATTTGTGGATCGAAATTTCGAATTTGAAAACATAAAGGGCACATAATTTGACTTATGCCATTATGACTTGTGGCCATAGACCGCCGTGATTTGAAATCATAACTTTTTGTGATAGAATTTTGGGCCAACTTCACAGACGTGCACAAAGTTGATAAAAAAATTAATTATACTTCCTCAGAAAAAATGTACAAATACAAAATGATTAGTCAGCCAGAAATAACATCGAACTAATAAAGAAAATAGAATCAATACCACCTACAGCCAAATTGGAATCATTCGACATAACCAACATTTATACAGACATACCAGCTCAAGAAACAATTTAAATATTACAGAAAAACTGAATCAAGAAATAAAAACTTACGAAATTATTACTTTAATCACAACAAATTCTATTCACGGACTGATGGACTTCCAATGAGAAATCTTACATCAAGAGCTTTAGCTAATGTATGGTATATGAACCACTTTGAAAATCAGCATATATTAACTGGATCAAATAACACAACTCAAATAATCAGGTAATGGCACAGATGCTTGGACGATATTATAATATTATTTAACGGGACAATGAGAGGACTCTTCACAAGAGCATCAACAATAAACGTCCGAACATAAAATTTACTCTGGAATTAGTGACAAATAAACCATTTAATTTCTTACCGTCCTAAGTGCAAAATATAAAAGTTCTCCAAAGTTTTCTTGGCCCAACAAATTATTTTCGCAAATTTATTGAAGGTTTCTCTGAAATTGCACTACCATTATATCAACTGCTGAAAAAATACGAAAAGTTCGATTTTGGTCTGAAACTAGAACAAGCTTTTAGAGAAAATCAGAATTGTTTATCAACTCACCCAGTCCTTCATATTATTCAGTCATAGAGCTATATTATTACAATTTAATAGTGAAGATCAGTCATATCATTCTACTTTTTGCTTAAGTAAGCGAACCACAAAAGTCGAAGAAAATTATAGTAGCTACGAGTTGGAAATACCGGCGATAATAAACGCAATAAGGAAATTTCGGGTATATCTACTAGGTATCCCGTTTAAGATACTTACAGATTACGCCACTTTTAAAGCTACAATGGAGAAGAGGGATTCGCTGCCACGAATTACTGACCATTGAGCCATAGGAGTACTACCAAGATGAGATATTCAGACGCATTGACTCAATATCTAATAAGAGCCGTTATTGCTGATGCATTTAGTGAGAAGGTAGCAATTGCTAAGTTGAACGATGAGCACCTACGTCTGGTAAGGGAATTTCTAGAGAAGGGACCAGTTGAAAATTATTGCTTATATGGAGGAATGGTCCATCTCATTGGTGACGGTCGCAACATGTTGTGTTTTGTGTGCCCCAAAGTAAATACGAGATTATTAAAGAAACAGCGGAATTGGTATATCTGGCTTGTTGTTTTTTATTTACCCTATTTTGAGCATAAGTTCATTCACGATAGAGTGTGCAGTGATCTGCCAACATACAATATTTAACATACAATAAAAAATCATCCAAGATCACATAAAGCTGATTATTCGCCTGGACGCGAGTAACTAGCAGGTTAAGTAGTAATTGCTCCGATTTCACTCCTAAAAATACTGTGGGTCACGTGTGGGCCGTTTTTTCTTTGTAACCAATATTTACTTAAATAGTTTCAACTCCACTATCCTTCTGCCCACTAGATTAAGTAACTATTGCTTATAAGTGCTGTTGCTAAAAATTCAAAGCGTAATTCATATAGTTGCGTACCTTGTATTCTCTCCGAACAAAAGCCGGGAAAGTAGGAGGGTTTATTAAACCCTGTACCAAAAGAAGATTTACCGCTTTCGACCTATCATATTGATCATTTGGGGACAATGACTATGACTACATTGAGACCGTGATTGATGGATTCAAAAAATTTGTGTACAGAAATAATCCAAAAAACAAGTTTTGGTAACTCAATCAGAATGATTACATATCAAGGTACCACCTTTATGTGGTATAACGGGAACATAATGAACGTATTGATTACAACTGGCATTCCAAGAGGGAAAGGCCAAGTAGAAAGAATACATCGCATGTCGTTGCAGAACCCAGAAGGTTGGTATAAATACGTTAATACTCTACAAATATTTATTAATTCTAGTCAGTAACGTGCCATATGAATGAGTCCCTTCCAATTATATTATTTGTAGTACCGATGCGAATGAAAGAAGTTCTTCAGCTTAACGAATCTATTGAAGATGCGATAGCCCACAGTTTTGACGAGGAGCGAACCAGTTTGTGGAAAGAAGCATCCAGTCAAATTGTAAAAATTCTTCGCGCACAGTTGGATAACAGAAGGAATTTTAACAAGAAAAGGAAGAAAGCGACCATATACGAGTACGAATTGAACGATGTCATAGCTATCAAGAACATGCAATTTAGAACTGTACAAAAAATTCTGCTTAAGTATCAGGGGCTTTACAAAATAATTTCTATAAAGGCGAACGATCGATATGATGTCGAAAAAATTTACGACTCTCCTGGACCACAAAAAATCACAACAAGTGAAGACAATATGAAAATCAAGAGAACAACAGTGAGAGAAACCGAAATCGTCTCCTATCGTCGTGTAGAAGATCAACTAGTTCCAACGAATGCCAATGTATCCATGCTGCCTAGTGAGATGACCTTTTAGCGTTAAATGTATACGCAATTCTAAGGCATAAGGTGAAAATCAAGACGTGTGAAAGAAGACGAAAATATCTAAAAGACCGAAGACGTCGAGGCGACGTTAATGAAGATGGCCGAATTGTCGGAATACAGCCTTTATGTCAACACTATTTAATAATAATTGTGGTAGATTCGTCAAGCGATGAATATGAATCCGTATATGATTCCATGTATGAACCAGAGTTTCCTGCAACCTTACTTAAAATATAAAGAACCCTAAAACCCTAAAAAAAGGAAATTAGCGTCAACGGAAACTAAAGAATCAACAAGTTTAGTTAGATAATGTATATGAGTGTTGCTTTAGTACGAAATCCAATTAATTTTCCGTCGGTGAAATGCTAGTAAGAAGGCTTGTAGTAACGCCAATACATCAGTAATATGTTTCATTGTGAAAGTCCTACATATAGTAGGTTTAACCATGAAAATTCTTTGCTTCCGAATAATTATTCGATTGAAACCGAATGACACAGACATCAGAATGTGTTAAGGTCCGCAAAATTACGGTCTATTGGCGACTTTTTCTAATTATGGCTGGACTATGCGGGCCTTAAAGGCACCTAGCACTGCGACCTATAAAGTTTTTTTTTGTGATCGGGACCCTACTTAGTTAACAGTCCAGTCGATATTCAGGCTCCTAATGAGCTTGATAACATCTTCGGACGGTAGATGCAGCACCCATCTGGGCTCAATGTTCTCCCACCTAATTGTAGTTGATGGTGGAAGATGGCTGTTTATTGATACAGAACATACTCTGTTGATTCCACTTTCATGTCACAGAAGCGGCATGCATCTTAGTAGCCTCTACTCAGGTAGAAAAAAAAATTCTGGAATTCTGTGCCAGTAGGGGCACTTTTGTCTATCTTCCCAGCGCCTTACCACTGTCTTAAGCCGACCCCGCAGAAGAACTCTAACCCAATATATGGAGAAGCAGAACTCATACGGACAAGGCCATCCACAGCCTCGTTCCTCTCGATTCCAGTATGCCGTAGAACCCATATAGATGTTACCTTATTTGGGGCTACCAATTGTTTAACTGAAGTTAGAATGTAGGTCTTTGCCTAACTTAGCGCAAAGCTCTATAGTGTGCATTCTGCTTGGAAGACAGTGGCATAGGAACCCACGGACTACGAAAGGGTAGTTCTATCCCCATATATTCCTGTCCCTGCTCCGTCTTCCGTTTCCTTCAAAGGACGGCCCGCCTGAGCCCCATATATCCCTATCTGGCATAACGACACATAGGTCTGTGAAAGTTCAGTTTAATTGACATACAGTCGAAAGGCATCTCTATGGTGTGGCCTGACTGAAATTCCTTAAGGATTATCAGATGACGCACCATTTTACCAGGCTTAATATTGCATTCTATCTGCAACTTCAAGGCAGTATATACAGCTTCCTTTTTAATATGCAGATGCAACGAAGTCAGCCCAGAAGTGCCTTCATGGCAGGCTATGCCCAGAACCTTATTCAGTAATGTGCTTTATTTTCCTACCTTTCTACTAACGATGAATATGTGACCATGGGCGTAATAATTACTAAAATTACCAATAGATCATCTTTGGTTGTAATCCCCAAGTTTGTCCATAGAGTCTCTAACAATCCAGAAGGCTTTAGTGGCTCTATTCTGAACTTTAAGTAAATGTTGTTCTGCTACTCAGAACAGTCAGTAGTCTGTCAATAATCAATGACCATAATAACAGAGACAAAACTCCCCTCTTGGACATTCCTTTACGGCCCTAATGGATTCTGAATCACTACCTAATTTAGCTGTAATCCTTAGTTTTCCTATATTTCAGCGTAGAAAAGATCCACTTAATTGTGGGAGGTGGAATTCCCTTTTCCACTTGCTGCCCTCTCTATAGAATCATATCTTCAATCGCTCTTTCAATCTTAGGGACTAGGCCGCTAAGAGCCATCACTGTGGATTTACCACAAATGATGCGGATGAAGCGGATTCCCTATAAGATTTTTCCATCTTTTTCAGCATAAACGATGTGAGGTTAATATAGTTTGGGTATAAAGACCACATTTACTTTCCTCCAAACTTTTTGGATGTACATAGTTAAAGGCATAGCCGTCCTGTCGATATTCAGGCTCCTAATCAACTCGAACCAAGCTGGCAAGGATTCCCTCAACGCCTTTCTGCGGTAAGGCTGGGAAAACACCATCTCCTCCACCATCCCCGTCACTATAGAGTCCGGAAAATGGGTCTCTAAAAGTACCTCAATTGTTTCTTTCTGGTTCTCAGCGAAATTCCCGTCTGCCATCTGGAGCAGTCCTATACCACTGGAATAATCTCTAGACAGAACCTAGAGGAGGAGTCAAATTACAAAGATGATCAAATTACATTAACAAAGTTATATTTTGTCTTTCGGTTACCTTTCTGAATACTTTTTAGTTTATTTCGTTTCGCCATTCTTTTGTAATATAATCTTACTTACATTTTAGGGCTGTTTCCGGATGGTTAATCCATCTCATCTTCAAAATGAATATAATGTTTCTCGAAACTAATACGTATTTCCATTTTGTTGAAGAACCTAATATTTCATATACAACTTTATTTTAACACAAACATTTGCTTGACACCGTTTTTAATTAAAAATTTATTTCTTTATCCAGTCCCACATTTGCTAAGAAATAAAATAATCTGACCTCGAGAGTTGGGTTTAAGAAATTTCATTTATTGCGGGTTCCCCGCAACCTCAAACGATTTTCAAACGGCACAAGACAAGTTCGAAGAAAAAAACTCAACTAATGCAGTTGAACGGGAACCGATTCATTAATACTCATAGTAAAGGTTTTGTCCTAAATATGTCCTAAGACCTAGACACTTTTAACGAGGGGAAGGTAGGTATTTTTTCTACTTAGTATTATTATTATTATTGGGCGATCAGCCACCTCGCACTGCGACCCAAAAGATTTATTGTGCATCCATTCAATATTCAGGTTCTTAATGAACTTGATAATACTGCCAGCCGGTACGTGATACATACTATCTGGGCTTATTGCTCTCCCTCCTAGATCAGCATGTAGTTCCGCTAGACAGACGGTAGCATTGGAGCCCAAGGACTTCGAGAGGGCTGTCCTACTCCCGTATATTCCTCCCCCTGCTTTACTACAGGAAATAAAACTGGAGGGTGCCTGGTATCCAGAGTCCGCATATTTTGGACTGATTAACTTATCAGTCATTCATCCATCGGCATATGCTGTTCCACCGTAGATTAGAGTTTTTTGTCAAGGTTCTCTCCTTTAGCGCCGTACTTTAGCCTGTGCCAAATGGCCAAAAATGTGCCAAATGGCCTTAGTTACCAGTGGTTGCCACGAGGAAACAGCACGTACACTTGCGAATTGTGAACAGGTTACACGTTACACAACTGTACCCATCACGCAGCTGCCTAACACATGACCAGAACAGCTCACGTGATGCGCACCCTACTGGAAGGTTATGGAGATGGTAGATTAATCTACTAAACTTTAGTCTTCCCCTCAAATAGACGCCAAACCACTCAGTAACAATGTTGTTTAGCAGCAAAGCTAAACTTCATTTAGAAACTGGACGGTTGCATAGCAAGTAGTATTTTTAGCAGCCTACCAAATTCCAATAGTACCCTAGAATTGTTACTCTTAAACCGGCTCATATCTCATCTGATTGACAATGGACGAATATATGGAGAATAAAATTTACTTCATTTCATTTATTCCAAAAAGGGTGTTTATAGGAAAGAAGGAATGTGTGGGATATTCTTGACCGTTCTATATTGCAATAAGATACGGCAAACAATCATCGTACTCATGATAAAATTTGAAGGATCTTTTAAACTATCTAGTAGTGACGTTTGACGTAGTGCATTTATTCGATTGGAAGGAAGTATGAAATTTCTTGGCCGGGATCTTCTAGGGTTACTAGTTTTATTGCCTAAAATTTGGCGGAAGGGGAGTATAGAAATTATAATACGAATTGTAACCAGGAGTAGGTATAAGTATTAATTTATGAACTTCCTTGTTATTAATACCCTTTACTTGAAATTTATTCACAAAATGAACAGATAACTTGAATGTCACTCTATTTGTAAAAATTATCATCACCATTTAATTTAGGTACAATTAATTACGTTTTTTATATAAATGTTTTGTAAGATTATAAGATAAGGCAATGTAAACATTATATTCTTAAAACTATAGTTCAAGTATATGAGTAGTACACCCAGTTGTACACTGTACAAAATAAATCGAGCAAAACAATTTTAATGGAGTAATTTTTTAGCTCTACACTACTAGACGTACCAACGAATTCTTGAGTTTAAGTCTTAAGTTTTGCTGTGAATGATCGATATTAAATAATTCTATAACCTATTATGTGAAATATTAGAAAGCAAGTATCCTTAAATAAAAATTCGTATTTCTACAGTCCTTTTCAAAGAAGCATCTCTAAAATGTATAGTTAACATACATTTATAGCAACCACTGCGTAATTCAATTTAAATTATACAACATATACGCTTATCTCTCATAGAAACACAAACATACGCGTTATAAAATATTTGAAACTATGTATATTAATTAAGACAATACAAAGACTGGGCAATAATTAAATGTATTTGATTCAATAAAATGATACATCCTTCATACAATGAAGAGAGGACATTCCTCTAGTCACGTTCTGCATTTAGTAATTTCAATACCACGAAATTGAAATGCATCAATGCAGTCAATTTATGAATAATTTTAAATTGGGGTTTTTCAACACCAAAATAAATCACACAATGCTACTGATTAAAATATATTTGAAACAAGCTTTACAATTTATGTAATTTGTATAAATATGTACTCGGTATATGGTGCTATGATTTGCCAGATACATTTATGTATAGTTGTTATAGTACGGTGGTTCCTCGATCGATAATCGGCAATTAATGCGAAAATAGACAGTTACTGAAAATTTAAACGGGAATAGAAACGCGATATTCGTAGAGAATGGTTTTGGTTGACGGACGCATTAATCTAATCAGATAAGTACTATTATTTATAGCTTTTGAATTGTTTGTACAACAATTCAAACATACTATTTATTTTTAAAAAAACTTTAGTTAGGTAATTAATTTATTAATTAATTACTTTTTATTAAAATTTTGGGATGCCCCATTTTGAGCATGAGCAAAAAGTAGTAAACAACATACATATTTAGCTACAAAAATTCTACATTACATAATGCAAACAGCAAAATACACACAACAAAGTGACTCCTTCGGGTAATATCTAGATATAGGTAGGTCCCTCTTGTGTCCTAAATATTTTCTTAGGGTCTGCTATTTTTTTATAATTTTCCCAAACGTTTGAAAGGTCCTTGCTTGAGGGATTTTAGTGTAATGGTTTGAATTTCAATTTAAAATTCAGAAAAAGTAAAGATTATTATTTTTTATAGATAATTTAAAAAAAATAATCATCCGCCTGATTCGAAAGTCAAAGCAAACATTATAAGAGTACAAAATGCAATTTTAGTCATGAACGATAATTCACATAATTTCTCGCATGTTCAATTATACCACGTTAACATTTAACTAACTATAACTATCAAAAAAGGTGTGTAGCCAAATGGGTATTTTTTATAAAATTTCGAGATAATTAGAGCAATAAAGTTTCGATTCCAGAATGAATTCTATGGCCCTGGATTCATACATAAATAATTATCGCGTAGTGCTTGCAAAATCGAGCCCAAATTTGAAAACCATATATATATATATATATATATATATATATATATATATATATATATATAATATATATATATATATATATATATATATATATATATATATATATATATATATAATATATATATATATATATAATATATATATATATATATATATATATATATATATATATATATATATATATATATATATATATATATATATATGTATATATATATATATATATATATATATTATATATATATATATATATATATATATATATATATATATATATATATGTAACATTCATTCAGATCGCTAAATTTATTAGCGGCAATGCCAAGAAGTAAAAGAAGATGTAAAAAAGTATTTATCCACGACTAACGTATAATATACTCATTATACGTGTGTTTCTTCAATTATAATGATATCCATTATTCACTGCTAGTTTATCTAGTAGTCCCTTCTTCTATTATTCACTACTACCAAATAAAAATTTCGTTTTTGGAAATTTTATCTAGTAGTCTCTTGCCGTTTTCATTATTATTAAACTGAGACGTCAAAATGTCAACGGAAGTTACTTTAGGTTTATTTAAAGAATTTGATAATAAAACACAATTTTGTATCGGTCGTGGACAAAGTATCGTATTCTACTCGCATATAATGACTGTTATTCACTCAGATGATTTACGACACTCGCCTATCGGCTCGTGTCGGTAAACCTCATCTTCGTGAATAACAGCTATCATTATACACTCGTTCAATAATATACTATTTATCAAGACGAGGTTATTGTATGAAGTATTCTACAAGTATTTTACACAATAAGGTGTTGAGTTGAGACATACAAAGCATCAGTAAAAATTTGCTAAATTTTAATAAAGTTAAGTATTTATACTGATACCTACTTATTTTGCTAGTATATACGTATGCACCACAGAATATAGAACAAACACGTGATATTGCTCCGTCCAAAACATTCGTGCCCTTGCCTATAAAGCAAACTTTAATTCTCCTGAAGAATTCCTAAATATTTTATAAACCCTTTCCCCGCCATCACACAGCACCACAAGCTAAATTAATAAGAGGTTTTACTATTTTCATTTTGCAAAATTTTTCTTTATAGTAGGTGTACGTATATCAGGGTCGCTACTTACTTATTTGTTTTCAATAATTAAAATATTTTAAGACTTTTACAATTTCGTAGAATAAATTTTCCATTGATTCAGAATTTGCAATTGCCCATAATTACACGAATTATTTAGATTCTAAAATGTACTTTAGAGATTTAACGTAAAATCTTAAAATCCAAATGCAAACACATATTTGACACATCACCTTTCTTAAGAACTAATTTATTTGTAAATTAATTAAATATATTCTGCATATTTCAATAACCATTCTTCTATATACGTATAAATTTTATCATCGGCGATAAAAATTTTCATCAACAAAACAATCCGATAAATTTGTCATAAATTTTTCATTTGTCGTTTCTTATCTTCGTTCGCCCCGGTTACAATGCACCCGTTCCGTTCCATTCCGCTTTGCCAAAATTGTATCAGATACGTCTTTTCCGTTCGCTAATTACAATGACATCCGTTCCGATTATCTTAAATTATTTTGAGCTATCCAAAAATATTCAAAATGGGTCATTACGAGATTATCGAATAACCGTTCGTTTTATGTATTTTAGTGCTGGGTATTTCCACAACAGCTATACCTACGGATGAAAGAATTTGACTACGACTAGTTTTTCATCCAGACAAGAATGTATACGATTGAGCTAGTATACGAATGCAGCTAGTTTTAAATGAATTTTATAGATGATACTGTTAATAGTAACTATGATTACCATTTCTTCGAGACCCTTAAGTAACTCACATAAAGTTTTAAAGTTAGCCACACTTCCATAATGATATTCTGAAGATTTAGTTAGACTTGCAAGAAGAATATGTTCTAGCTTAGAAATTTTTTTGCAGTCTAATCCGCTCCAAGCGGATTGTTTATTTCCAAATCATCTTGATATAAAGCAGGTATGGAATGCATACATTTAAAACCATTTGAAGTGTTTTTTCTGCGCCATGCCGCACCTTGGACAAACTTTTCTGTTAGAGTCGAATTTTGCTTTTTACAGCCTTACGTTGATTGGAGTTACTGTTCTAAATAGGTTTTAAGATTTTGTTTTGCACGCCTTCGGATTGTGGTTTACGCAAATTGTTTACGGTGAAGGAATCTTCAATGAGGAGTCTAACGGGATCAAAATATACTCTTTCAAAATATTTTTTAGTATAAACTCGGTATTTAGTTTTAAAAACGCGTGAGAGATCTATTCGTGCAAACAAAGTATTTTTGCAATTTTAACTACATTCAGTTGAATCGGATATGTCTGTCTGTACTTATATTGGTATTTGTTAAAAAGGTTTTAGTTTTAATAAACAAACTATCAAACAAATCTTTAACGTCGTTTACTATTTGACTAATAGTTTCCCTAATCAAAGTAGGTTTACTGTAAAGTCTTAATACAAAGTTTAAAATAATTTCGTCTAAGTTTTCGTCGGTTTGCTTTATGTGAACTGGATTACGCGAATTATTGCCAAAATTAGGAAGTTCTTTCGATGTTTGCAATGGAACTTTCAGTGATATTATTGTATTTTGGGATTCTGTGAAATCCGTGGTTTCGATTGTGTTATCGTTTTGAAAAATACTATTTAAATGTTGCTTTGTCAAATAACGTTGGAAAGAATAAATCGATTGAAAACTCTGAGGACATTTAGTACATTTAAATTGAGAATCGCATCGAAATTTATGATTAAGATTTATATAAATTGACATACGAAACATTGGAACATTTTGTCATTAATTTTTCTAATTAGTTAAAAGGTTACTTAATAATGCACTCAATAGACCTGTATAAGTTGCCAAAATTGTTTACACTCCTTCGGATATTCAATGTTTAGTGCATGGAATATGTAGAATCTTTTCGCAACAGCTTGTAAAATGATGTTGTCGCATACAGGTAATCATTAAAATATATAAAGGCACTTTCGATTTTTTCCACAGTTCCAATAGCAATTATAAAGGGTTGTAGCGATATATTTTTGCTCACACACTCGTCTTTAATTTTGTTCAGTTCAGATTCTACGAACTACTTCTATTTCCAGTAATAACAATAAAATTAATTACAATTAATTTCAAATCTAAATACTTATGTAAATTTAGAAATATATTACCGGAATCCAAAATGGACGGTTTCCATTGCCTTTTTGTTGTTCCTTGATGTTCAACAAACAGATAAAGTAAATAACTATACATAAGGTAAATTTGTTGAACAAACAGCAATTAAATACGATTTAGATAAAACTTCTAAATTTTTTACGCTCCTAGGGTCTTTTAAATCTTCCCTAAATATTTTGTGAATTTTAATCGAGTTTTCATCGCGAATAGAAGTGACATGCAAATTGTTCTCCGAAAATAATTTTCTGCTACATTAATAAAATAATTTTTAATTATATATTGACATTATAGTGTGATGTAACAAATTCAATAATCTGAAATAAAATGAAATATGAAATATGTAATAAATTCAATAATCTGTCAGCCGATAGTGGTAGCTCTCACATTTATTCACTACATCAATATAGCTCAATATATAAATAAGATTAACTTTTAGTTGACATACACGGAGAAATCATCTCACTAGAAGAAAATAATTGTCGGCAAGCTGCTGCAGTTGAAAATTATGTTGCTGAAAAGAATTGACGATTGGAGCATCACAGATTCCAACTACTGGAAAATTTTTAAACTGAGGTAGCTGCTAATTTGACGTTCGAAATTGTTGTAAAGAATTCCAATTTTGAACTATAAACACAATTTTTACTTACCAGATTGCTAATAATTGTAAATAATTCATATTTTGGATTATAAAAACAATTTTTAACTACCGGATTGCAAAATTTCCTTTCGTCGCATTTATGAGAAATGACATTTTAGCAGTTGCCTCATTTGAACTTTTTTCCTCGAGAGGCGCTTTCTCTACTTTTACAATGGGGCATGCTTATAGTTAAAATATTTGCCGCTATTTTTTAAGGCAGTACCATATGTCAAGGATAGAATGACAATTGTCATTTAAGTTTTGTATAGAAATGTATGGCGAAATAAATAACATGAAACTATTTTCATATTTTAAAATATATTAAAGTGATTTCACTAATAATAGAAATTGTAAACATGGAATCCTTAGTGCGTTTAGTTGTTTTAAATAGATAAACAAATGTTTTTTTTTAATAAAATCGATTTAAATTTGTGATTTGTGTTAACCTTAAAAATGTTATGTGAGCTAAGCCACAGAAATAAATATTTGAAAATATTGATTCAATCTGGTTTTATATAAGTTGACACTACTTTTACGTATTTTAAATGATCGTTTCATGTTGCGTTTTGCCATCGCATATCGTTTCCTTCTTAGTTTATCAATTATGTTAATGTTATTTGCAAATTAATTTTAGTGTTTAGGTTTTACAACAAAATGTCGACTCAAGATTTGAAAATAAAATTAAAGTTATTAGGTGCAAAAACTACTGGCAACAAGCCAGTTCTACTGAAAAGGTAATTCTCTCGTACATATTATTTACATTATGTAATTTTGAACACCAATATTTATAATCAAATAATTTTTAGATTAAACTTATGGCAAGACCTTGACCTCAGCCGAAGTAGATGTTCTTCAAGTTGTGTACCTTCAGACTGTCAGCATTCATTCAATGATGACGGTGAACCGTATCAGGAGCTCGATAAGCTTCCGAAAGAACAAGTTGGCTGGTTGAATCCGGCCATAATACAATTATATTTTAATGAGAGGAAAGCTATGAAAGGTGAACAGCAGGGTAGGAAGCTGTTTCACTCTCATTTCTGCAAAACAATTTCTTTCAGTGCAACAGATCACAATATTTTTTTTAAAATTATCTGTAGTGCCGAAACTAAAAAATCGGTAGATTACGCCGTTCGTCTACATTTAAATAACCAGGAACGATCGATAATGAAGGCAACATGCGCATGTCCAGCTGGCACTGGTACAAGTTCAGCATGTAAGCATGTTAGCGCTGCATTATATGCCATTGAATTTTATGGGTTGATGGGTGGAGTGAAACTAAATAAAAGTTGCACAGATAAGCTTCAGACATGGCATCAGCCTAAAGCTGGGAGAAATTTAGTTAAATCAACGGTTGACTCAATGATTAATTCGTCTATCATGATGACACCTACCCCTAGTACTTCAAAAACTGACGAATATTTAAATAGTTTAATTAATTTCGGAATTACAACACCAGTGTACTGCCGCAATGCGAAATTACAACACGTATTCCAAGACCACGATTATTGTAAAGATAATCTGATGGTTCTGCATTTGAATGCAATTAATCGTGTTACCAAAAAGGAACGGTTAAATATAGAGAGAAAAACGGTGTACCAACGAGTTTTGTGGAATAATATGAGAAAAACTCGTATAACAGCCTCAATATGTCACAACGTTCTGACTACCATGAGAACCCAAAAATATTGTACTGCGTTTTTAAAATATCATATCAACGGACTCAATATTACGTCAAATGCTATAAAGTGGGGTTTAAAAAATGAGGAGATTGCAAGAAAGCAATATTCCAAAATAACGGGGGAAAAAATAAATAAATGCGGACTATTTATTGACGAGGAGCACAATTTCCTAGCTGCTAATCCTGATGGGATCAATGCATTTAAAAATTTAATAATAGAAATAAAATGTCCTTTTAGTTGCAGGAATGGAAAACCCGAGGATGCAAAATACATCCATGGGGGACGATTAAAAACAAACCATGCATATTATACTCAGTGTCAAATTCAAATGCATGTCACAAAAATTCACAAATTGGATTTTGTTGTCTGGACACCTCACGCTATTTTGATTCAGAGTATTGGATATGATGAAGGTATGATGTCACAAAATATTGTTCCATTAAAAAAATATTTCGAAGAACATTTTGTGTCCTATTATTTTAATCAGAGTATGTATATACAATTGCAAGTTGTTTTATTTTATTAATTATGTTTTATTTATTTAGCCAATTGAACCGGTAATTTTTAATATATTTCATGCATGTTTAGTTAAATTTTTGCTTGGGAGCCTTACTAATATGATAACACACTAATGCACTATCATTTATCAATAAGTAACATGAGCGTACTGTAATCAAATTCAGAAAATAATTTTATAGTTTTATATATGTACATCTAATCAACAAGCGTATAATTTTTGAATTTTTAACATGTACATATTTGTGATCGAATTTCTATTTAGTTAGTTTTAGTTTGAACATAGCTATTCTTCAATGCTTTTTACTTTTAAGTTTCTAACAATATTGGTATTTTTAAATTAATGGTGTATTCACAGCCATAAAGAACAAATATTGTTAGTTTTATATATTGTTTCTAGTCTTATACATGTAGTATTTATCATTTGGCTTGAATTAAAAAAAACACCGATTTGCTTGCAATTTAAATTATTTTATTTTAATACTAAAAAATAAATATATTAATGAATAAATAATAACAAAATCAATAAATAACTGTTTTTTATTTTATTCATAAACTTTTAAAAATTATGATTATTTCTTGAGACATTTTTATGCAATACGTGAATGTAAATTACAAAGCAAAAAAACATTTTTAATAATTTGGTTGGCGAAAGGCCACATCATTGTTGGCATTGGTTTAATTAAAATTTGATTAATTTTAGCTAATCCTATTACCCGTTCAACAATAATTCGCCTATTAGCTAAAAACCTAGTGTGAGCAATTTCCCCCTCCGTTAGCTGCTTTTTACCTCTTAAGAACGGTGGAATGTTTAAAATAACACCTTTATTTTCTAGTAGGTCAGATATTTCGAAACCTCTATCCGCTAATAAAAAATCACCTCGCTCCAATTTATTTAGCATACCGGATTTTTCAAATATTTCCCTATCGGAAATTGCTCCACCGAAGGTATCAGACACAAATATAACCAATCCGTTTTCATCAACCGCTACCAACGTTTTGAAAGTGGTTTTATTCTTGTACGAAGAAAAAGTCAGTTGATGATAGTTGGGATCATCGGATTTTTGCACTGGTACCTCAGTGCAATCAATTATGGCTCGATACGAACTGTTCGATTTTGAAATCTGCCAAAAATCGATTTGTTGCAAAGCAAAATAAATTTTTTTTGTCATATTTTTAAATATTTTAGCTATGATATTCCGATTAATCCTAAAAATATTTTGCATGAATAGGAAATCGTTATCATGCCGATATTTAAAAAGAGTGAGTAGCACCTGATCATTAAGACTTATTTCTGGGTGCTCCATATTACTGTTATCTTTGGCTATCAAGCTTGATAACAAGTTGAACCTTTTCGAATCCAACCCGGTAAAATACTGTAACTGCTCATTTAATATGTTCGAAAACCTAATAAATGCAACGGGATTCATTAAAGTTTGTGTCATCCTGTTTTTAGTAGTTACAGCTGAAGTCTGCGTTTGACTAGCTCGTGATGTCTCAATAGTCATTGAGTCTTCGATAGAAGGATTGTCCGGCACAAGTACCGCATCCAACTCAATACCACTTTGGTAATCTATTATTTCACCAATTACATTTTCCAATTCCATACATGAAGTTGCCTAAAATATTCCATAGACAAATGTTACTACAATTTTCTTTAATGTAAGTAAACAGTACTACCTTTGATGATGCCGGTGGCATTGAAATTTGTCCTGGATCTCTCGATGTAACTGCTTTTATCTTATACCGGTCTTCTCGGTGGTTTGTATTGTGCCTAACTACACTTTCAAATTTCCTCAAAGGAATATTTTTAGATGGTATTGATCCAGGTTTAAGAATTTTATTATTACCTACAAATCAAAATGTAAATTATAGAAGCAAAACCTTTTATTTTTCACATAAAAATCCAACCTATGTTTGTTTTATAATCTTCTTCTTTAAAATGGGCACTACAGACGTGGAACCATTTTGATGGTATTTTTCCCAGTCTTAATTTAATAATCCATTTTCTTTTTAATGATGGATGGCTAGGAAACCGATGAAATTTTAAACAACCATTTCTTATAAATTTGTTGTTGCAGTTTGATACACAGCAAGTTGTCACCATTTCGGTTGGTATAAAAATTAAATATTAAAATTATCACAGTTAGACAAAGTTGTGTGTTCTTTTGTTTATATTATAAACCAAAATTCGTTTTTATTATTTCGCCCTAGTGCTCGTATTCACTTTACTTTTTACTATTTTAAAATTGAAATAATTTACTAGACTATTTTATTTTGCCATATGTTTCAGTATAATTCAAATTTCATTCTATCCTTGACCTATGGTATTGCCATCTGGTAGATTAAAATAAAAATAATTGCATTTTGCATGCCCCATCGTCAATAGATTCTGTTATCGTATTAACTAGTTGGCATTTTATTTTGATGATATAAAATGCTAAGGCGACCATGTTAAATGTCGACCGAACAATTATTCTGTTTGTGTCAAAAATTATCGTAGCAAAATACCGTGATAATTTGGGTGTATGCGGTTGTTTCAAATAAATGTCAAAAATGTATACTAAAAAATATTTATCATAGGTTTCGGGCACAGTCTAAGTGTAATTAAGTATTGTGGATTATACAGAAACAATAGAAAGATTTTGCAATGAATAATTGCTGTGTGTGTGATGCTGTAGTGACGGAGAAATTTTTGGTTTGTGCTAATGCGTGTAAATGCATTATACACAGTAAATGTGGCGGGGTTGATTCAGATCTAGTATTTGACGTTATTGCTAGTATATCAAATTTTTCATGGACATGCAATGTGTGTGAAAATCGTTCGGACGTTCTTAGTGCTAAAATTGCTACAATTATTGCTGATCTGGATAAATTAGAACAGTGGATACAGCCATCATCTCAAGATAACCGTAATGTAGTAACGGGCACAAGCATATCCACGCCATTACTATTACAATATCCAGTGTCATCGTCGGTAGCATCATCATTACCTTCATTAACATTACCTTCATCTTTATCGTCATCCAACTGGAATTCGATTCAAAAAAAGAAAAAAAGCAAGGGTAATAATATTAACAAAGAAAGGTTACCTGTTGTCACAGATGGAACTGGGCCATCAGCAAATACTCGGTCACAAGACACAATTAATGATAATACCGTTACCATTGATGCAAATAATAGTACCAGTAAGTTAGTAGCTGATATATCGTCGCAAAATAATAATAATATTATTGGAAATAATGTTATTATTGGGTCATCAGTTGCAGTTGATAATGTCATTTGTGCAGCTGATGCAAGAAAATGGTTCTTCATTTCCCGCCTTCGGAATTCAACAACGGAAGCTGAAATTATGGAGTATATCAAGGATAAATTTGATATTCACGATTTTCGTTGCCTTAAACTAAAGCATCGGTTTGAATTGGAGTATGCTTCATTTAAAGTGAATACTTCAGCAAACATGGTGGGCAGATTCTTGGACGGAAATATGTGGCCAGTGGGTGTACTGGTTAAAGAATTTGTGAATCCGGATATTTATCGCCAATTTTTTCAACGGAGCCGTCGCATACAGTCTCCAGTTTAGGAAATTACGAAAAAATTATTAATAATAATGATCGTGATAGATTCATTTTTTGAAATGGGTCTAAGGTAACATAACGAAATGCACAATCAGAATGGCTCACTTTTGGATCTTGTTTTCACTGACGATAATTTACATCCATCAGTGCAATCTTGTGAAGACCTGGCTCGCTCATCAAGTATTCATCATACACCGTTGTTAATTAAGTTAAGTTTTCAATGTTTCGACGATTATGTTCCAAATGATCATATTTTAATCTTTGAAATTAGAAATGGTGATTATGACTCTCTAAATCGATTTCTTGAAAGTATTTCCTGGGATTTCCTTTGTAATGAGAAGGATATTGAAATTATGACTAGCCGGTTTTACGAAATTTTGGATGCGGGGATGGATCTCTTCATTCCAAAAATTGTCAACAAACATAATTCGTATCGTGAAAAGTGATTAAACAAAAAACTTGTTAATTTATATAACCGTAAAACCAAGGCACACAAACTGTATAAAAAGACGAACACATCAGCTGATTATGCATTGTATTCTCACCTTCGGTATGAGTTTAAGGTTTTGAATCAATTTATGTATGGTAATTATTTGTTAGAAATTGAATCTGGTATCAAGTCCAATCCATCGTGTTTCTGGCATTATATTAACTCTAAAAGAATGAGTTATAATGATAGGCAAGCTCATGATCTAAATGCTGTTTGTGAATTATTTGCAAAGTTTTTCAAATCCGTTTATTCAGTCGAAAATGTTTTAACATCTCCCAGTGACCAAGTCTTGGTCAATAATCATATTCACTGTATTTCTTCTTTTACGGGGGAACAAATCAAAATGGCTTTAGTTGAAATTAATAGTAAAATCTCTATGGGCCCTGGATGGTATTCCCTCACTACTCTTAAATAATTGCGCCGAAGCCTTATAAGTGTCCATTTAGCACATTTATTTAATTACAGCCTTAGGCAAGGTATTTTTCCCCAGCGTTGGAAACCCTCGTATGTAATTCCAGTATTTAAATCGGGACCTAAAAATTCAGTTGAGAATTATAGAGGAATAGCTATATTATCTGTTATCCCTAAACTTTTTGAAAAACTGGTAAAGGATTGTATTTATCTTAATATTAAAAACTTAATTGTTCCCCAACAGGTGTCCAAGTTGACACTATCTATACAGATTTCAGTAAGGCCTTTGACAAAATTAATCAAAAATTATTAATTGATAAATTGATTAAAGTGAATTCTAATTTTATTCCTATAAAATGGTTATCAGCTTATTTGTCGCAAAGGTCTCAACTCAACTAGTACGTATTGGTAAAAATTATTCTGAGAAGTTTACAGTCTCATCTGGTGTTCCTCAGGGCAGTCATTTAGGTCCATTATTATTTGTTCTATTTGTTAATGATATTGTTACATATTTTAAGTTTTGTGAATGTCTGTTATATGCAGATGACCTTAAAATTTACGCTACTATCCTAAATGGCGCAGACGTTTTATTGGTACAACAGGCCCTTAATCGGTTTAGTGTTTGGACTACCGAAAATCGTTTAGCTCTCAATATCTCCAAATGTAAAACTATGTCATTTGCACGAATTAAGATATTAATTGTAGCTTCGTATAGTTTACAAAACGTGGAAATAGATAGAGCTGCTCAGTTTATTGATTTAGGTGTTTTGTTTACAGGTAACCTAGGTTTTACTAAACATATAGAAATGATTGTAGCTAGAGCCGGCTCGATGCTTGGTTTTATAAAGAGACATGCTCGTCAATTTTCTGACCCATATACTCTCAAGACATTATATACTGCTTTTGTTAGGCCTATTTTGGAATACGCTGTAGTTATCTGGAGTTCTGGTTATAAAATCTTTAGTGATGGTATTGAGCGGATTCAAAAAAAGTTCTTAATATTTGCCCACCGAATACTTCCAAAGCCAACTTTAGGATTTAGTTTACCTTCTTATGCCGGTCGTTGTACACTTTTGAAAATTCGTAGTCTTGAATTCAGAAGAGAGATGATTCATGCAGTATTTGCTCGGGATGTAATTTGTGCTAAGATTAATTGCCCGGTATTGCTTGATATATATTCATTTTACGTTCCTAAGAGAATTCTTCGTCCACGACAGTTAAGACTGAGTATTATTTTTCACCGTACGAATTATGGAATTGATGAACCGGTCGCGCGTACGTCAAAATAATTTGTTAGTGCTGGTAATAAATAAATAAATAATTTCAAATCCATTCCATTTCGAAAAAAATTAAATGACTGCAGTTGGAAGTCGAAATCTCGCTCAATCTTGCAAAACAAATAAAATTGTAAAACAATAGATTTGAATATCATTATGTTCGATAAATTACCAATGTCAATCCAATCCGTTTTATTGATGTCGGGATTCTTAATATGTTTCTGTCTTAACGCAAATGTTAAATTCCACTCTTCTAATTAATATGAGAGCCTCCGGACTTTTATTGTTTTTCAACCAAATAAAGCTAAACTCACTCGATTGATTTTCGTTCGTGGAAGCAACGGCGTCTGTTAATTTTCTTTTTCTCTTGATATTTCCTTCATAAAGGCATTGCCCCATGCACAAACGGCAAACCGGCATTTCAAACCGTCAAATCCAATTATTGACTAAATTTTTTATTTTCAATATCAAAATTATTAAAAAATAGTTCGAATTTTCGTATAAAACTTTATTAAAATTAATTTAATTTCATTCAAAAAACCCCAATTTTATATTTCGACGGACGGATTTTTGTTTGACTGCCGACAAAACATAAAATTTGGGTTTTTTGAATGTAGTTAAATTAATTTTAATAAAATTGTCTTAGAATAAGGTGGAACTTTTAGATTTGAATTATTTGTTAATAATTTTGATAATGAAAATCAAACAAAAATTGTCAATAATTCGATTTGACGGTTTGAAATGTCGGTTTTTCGTTTTGCATGGAGCAATGCCTTTAGGCACAATAATTATCCGCTAATTTTCCACGGGTACTTTGATCGCCTAAATAAGTGACTTGAAATAATCAAAATTATTTCATTTATAATATATATGTATACAGGTCCTAATATAGCAAATTATATACTACGATATCCTCTTTCCAAAACATTTCTTTATTTTGTTCAGCGGATTCGGTGTAATCTTTTTCCGTTACTTTGTCTTTTTTGTTAACCCAGTGGTCACAAATAATGCTGACCAGTTGCCGTCTGGACGTTGCTAAAAAAATATTTTTTTTGTAGTCCTCTAAAACCGTTTTGCTGGAAATTGTGTTCAGCAGCTCACGTAAATCCTGCAGTTATACAATTGAATTAGACAAAACCAAGTCAATGGGCGCATCCACAGTGCACTTAAAGAGTCTACTGAAAATATGTAGAATGTACATTCTTGAAAGCGCTGATCGCAAAACAACTCAGTAAAAAAATTTAGAGTTTACGTGTTTTAAGGAGACTAAAATTTGTATTCTAAAATATTCTGTTTTTAGAATATCTGAAATATAAACACTCTGCATACGCTGAATGCGTCCAATATTTGATACATAAGAACTTACGAATTGGGTATCTATCATTGGATGATAAAATGTTTGTTATTTCGGACGTGGTATAAATCCAACGTGCTACCGAAAAATTCATGAACACCGTATAAGCAATTGGAGGATCAAACCCCTTTATAAAGAAATTGCACTCAGTATAAATATTTTGGTCATTCCGTTACATTTTAGCATATTATGACCCTTAAATTTCGGCATATAATTATGATATTTCCAAAGTTGATCTAATCGATTTTAATTTTTTGTGCCATTGTATACGGCTTTGAATTTGTACCTTTTTTGCATTTTTGAATTCTTTTTAGAGTTATTCCTAGAAAGTTCGATATATTATAAGAAACATTTTCAACCCAGCAAATATCAGTTTGTGGACGTACAAGGCCTATGCAGCTTGGTCTGCATATTGCAATAAAGTTCAAAATCTTAATGCGAGTGACTTATACTATTCAAACTAACGCAAGCACATTTGCGTATTAATTCTAATTTTAAAGGTTAGATAATCACATATTTTGTAATATTTCATTATTTTACACTTGTATGGAAAACTGTTAAAATATGTAACTGTCGTCCCTCGACATTCGCGGGGATTCCGTTCCCGAAAATACCGCAAATGTGAAAAAACCGCGAATAACTTTTTTTGCTTTATTCAACGCTAAAAGGCAGGAACTACTTTTGGGTGGACCGATTTTAAAAAGCTACATTAATTCCTCGGTATTCGCGGAGACTTAGCACCGCGAATATGAAACCGCGAGTAACTTTTTTCTTTATTGAAAGTTCTCTCTGGACTTTGTGGACCGATTTTAAAAAACTGTGTCGCAAAAGATGGGCTGGACATTTTTTATCTTAGAATCCCATTTCGAACGCACATTCAATTTCATTGAAATCGGTTGAGAAATGGGCAAGTTAATTCTATACGATATATTTAAATGTTTTGTTCTTTTCTAATTATCTACAACTATTCTAGACCGCGATAGTCAAACCCGCGAATGTAGAGGGAGTACTGTATAGTGTTACGCAACCACACTAAAACAAATTCAAAATGATAAAATCTTTAAAGCCATATAATGGGACAACCGAACTTTAACGAATCTTAATAAAAACAAGTTACGGTTTGTAATAAGAAAAATACAAATACAAATTAAAAAGTCAAAATCGGTGAAGTCGACTTCGAAGCATTGTATTAATTTGTAAATATTACCTTCTATCGTCGTTACTCAAGCAATTTGGTGCGAAATTTTGTCCGTAAGCCAAACTGGGAATCGGATATCAAACGATTAATGTCGTCACTCGTCAGCAATTAGTTCTTTGAATACTTGAATGTCAACCCCCAATTTTTTATAACACATTAATTAGGATTCATGCTGTAATTTTAAGAACCCTTTAAATTAATCGAATTTGGTCAAAATCTACCAACAAAACTAGTTATTAAAGTAGACACTTTCTATTGCACTATCAGCTCGGGCTCTGTTAAATCTCAACTTAATTATGTATATTAAAATAATCCTTGTTACCACTCAAAATACAAAAACAATTTATAGAAATAACTTTACACCACTTCTTTGAGTTAAACACCACCATTCTCTTTGAAGCAGGGTGGCCAACTCGAGATTTTTACCCGGAATCTCCGGATTTTTTGCGACACCTCCAGTCTTCGGTTATTGCAATAAATTCTCCGTTTTTTACGATTTGTGACTTTTAATTTTTATATTTTTTTTTTTTCATTTTAATCTTAATTCAAAATTGTAGTTAGCAGTAATAGTAGTGTAGAATATAGTTTCTTTAATTAATTTTGTGGGCGAAAATTTTAAAAAATTCTTCGAATAAAAACATTTTTTGTTTATTACTATTAATGGCTAAATTGTATTTGGTTATTAGTAAAATAAATAAGTTTTCTTGGGTTGGTAGCGTTATTCAAAATACAAAAATCCCAAAAAGTTAAGTTTTTGTTAATAACAAATTTTTGAAATATTATTTTAATTCGTTTTATTCCTTAGTGGATAGGGCTGCCACTCTGAAACCCCTGCTTTGACGGAAACACAATTTGGTCCAAGCGTGGACTAAGTTAAACTTGATTTTTTCTTGAGAATTCCTAATATTTGTGATCCTGGAAGTCTAGTATAGATATTCCACAAAAAATGTTCCAAGTGTTGACAAAAGTCTAAAAACTTCTATAAAATTGAATTTTTCATTTTAATATTAATTCTTCAGGCACAAGATATTTTTTGTACAGTAGGCGAGTGCCTAGATTTTCCCAAATCATCATTATTTTAACATCCAATTGTGTAACAGTCCCGTTGAAGGGCGAGAAACACAGATGCGCGGCTCGCTAATCGCTTCACACCTACTTTACCAGCGAAAACATGAATTATATACGTCTGACAGACGATATGTTCCGCGTGAGGGTTAATGAAAAATTTAATTTTATAGACGTTTTTATACTTTTTCTTACGAAATATTTTTTCTGAATTTTTTTCTCGATTATTTTGTGAGTAAACATAGTGATCCCAATTTTGTTTTTTAATGAGGCTGAAACGGTTTATACTCGAACACTGAACCCAAATCCAGTCAATGGTCATCCATCCAATTTACCGCTTCCCAAATGAATTTGTTTTGAAAAATAAAAATAAACATTCAGTTTTTCAACTAAGAATCGGTCCCAATAATCATACATTAAAAGCATGTTGATCTGGTGTAGTGCTACACTACAATATTGATTTCTCTGAGTCTTAAAATCTAGTTTAAAACCAATTAAATCTGATTCTGTTGCTGTACCTACATATATGTTATTTTCAGAGGTGGCTGGTTTGTTTTAAATTTTTCATTTTATTTCCATTCATCACACTATTACCACAATCAAAAACTTGTATATGGACGCTAGTCAAATGCGGAAACAACCGTTTAAGTTGAGTATGCAATTGGTTCCCATCGACCAAAATGTTATAGCAGCAATAAATAAGCCATACGCTTATTTTGGGTCTATTTATTTAAACGAGCGCAAGTGTTCAAAAATAATTTGTTTACAAAACCAAAAGGTCCAATAACAACTTTTTTTCTGCAATTATTTTCTTTTGGGAACTTAGAATAAGTTTCAGTAATAACTAAAAATTTCGAATAATCTATAGAAACTCTGGTACCAAGCAACTCTAGAACATTTGAAATATCCCCAGGACATGTCATCTTTCTATAACTCAACATCCTCCAAACTTATCAGAATGTAGCTGACACCAAAAACAAATAAAGTGTCGATAAATCAACACTGTAACATAATTGTAAAGTTTGGCAAATTTCGAGAAACCCGAATAATCTTGAAATGGTCGAATAATTTTACAATTATAGAATACTGCTCGTTATAGGTCAAAAATATTTATAGGAATAAATTTGAAATCCGTTAATAATTTTGAAAAATTTAGAATTGATCGAGAACCTTTATTTATCTCAAGAATATCGAGCAGACATCACAATAATCTCGAAAATATTGAATAATGGTTATAATTTTGATGTCATACGGCACTCGGCGCTATTTAAATTAGGAAATCTAATAAAAGAGAATACTACGCTTACTTCACTATAACCTTCGAATAATCGAAAAAATTTTAAAATCTTACAATAGACTCAGTGCCAAACAAACCTCGAATAAGCTTAAAAACCTGATACAAATCCTACAAACTACCAAAAATCTCGACATAAATCGAACAAACTCGAATAATCTCGATATTCTCAAGAACCAAAAATTGAGAATAAACTTAGAATTCTAGAATAATCTTGAAAAATTAAAAAATTATTAACAAGTTAGCAATCGGTACTAAATGCTGTTAGCAAACGAAAACCAACAACTAAACTCGAACAATATGGAAAATATACAATATAAAATTTTGCTTGAAGCACATAACAGTCCAAACAAATCTCGAATAAGCTTATAAAACTCGAAAATCACATAAAATATCGATAACATCGAGGAACAGCGAAAGTCGCCATTATCTCGTATTCTAAGGTTTAGAGAGGAAATTAAGGAATAAGGTTATTAAGACAATTCCAATGAATAAATGGTGAATTATGCAAGTATTAAACAAGTTTCGAGAATGTTTTCAAAATTCCGACAAAACGTGATTATGTAAGACATTTTGAACTCTCGTATCGCGTACATACTAATTTCGTTTTCTTCCGTAATCTGCACTCGGGTGTTACTAGAGGAGGTGAAATTGAAATGCGGATGGATTACAATAACTGAGAATTGCCTTGTTGATTCTAATTCTTTTGAGAAACTATTATTTTCACAAAACTTAATAAATAATTGAGACATGATCAAAGCAGCCTAATTACTAGGATGCGTGGAAATTTAAGTCAGCAGCCGCCACGGATTATTTTTGATTTTCAATTCAAACTCACATAAGAAGCCGGGAAAGAAAATAACATACCTAATATGAATTTTACCGTTTCAGAATCGGAATCAATATGTACCTAATTTTTCCCTATTTTTGCTTGATTTAACATTTTTTCGTACAAAAATTCAAAAGTCTCCGGTTACGGCCAAACGAAAAGCTGGTAACCCTGCTTTGAAGAAGAAATATGCAAAATTCAACAGACAGGTTAAAACACGACGGAATAAATAACTGTCAATAGGATTTGAAACAATTTATTTGTGTAGGATAGCTAAAGATTTTGTTAATTTAGCTAATCTTCATTTTTCGATTTTATATAGATTTGTAGTTTGAGCAAATTGTTTAGATGAATTTTATGTTTAGAAAAACAGATACTCGTAATATTGTAGCTAAAATTTGATCAAATTAGAAAATGTATGCATTTTTTGTATATATGTACATATGTACAAAAAAAGCAATTTAATAGTAGAATTTTTATTTAAAAAATTTGGGTTATAACAAATTTATTTTTTTTCTGTGTGTATTTATTTTGAAAATTTGTAAAAAAATACTCATTTGGCCTGGACACCATGTTATTGATTTAAAAGTGCTACTGCTCTAATAGTTCACTTAATGTAACCAATACGATTACGCACTTTGATATAACAAACATAATTTTACGGTGGCATGTAGTGCCTGCAAAATCGGGTCGCTACGACTAGTTGTACAACTGTGGAGCAGTCTGCAGTCTTATTTGACAGTCTGGATTCGCAGTCGCAAAAAATCAAAAAAACTTGATTTTTAGAGGCGGAGTCAATAATCAAACAAACCGGTCGCTATGTGTGTGGAGCTGTTTGACAGACAATTTTTAATATTGTTGTTGTAAGAAATATGGTATAAGGTTATTTTGTTACATAAATTCTCATTTGTGTAACGTGCAGTGCTACAATAAATAATGAAATTAAATACATTTTTAGTGTAGGTATATCTTTGTATGAGATATGTAGATATCAAAACTTTTGAAAATAAGTATAGATCAAAAACGAAAATGGAAAAAATCAGTGGAATTGGTAACGTTTTGGACTATGTATGACCAAGGCGAAATTTCTTTTGAATTGTACAAAAGTATACCGATTTTGTGGCAATCAACAGCGTGGAATGAATTATTGACACAGTACCACGAAATTGTACCTAATGCAACATTAGAAAATCTAAAAAATAAAATGAATAATATTAAAACGCAGTATCGTCGCGAATTGAGGTTAGTGGACGAAAGTCTAAAGTCAGCACTTGCCCTCGACGTTATCTATGAACCGTCGATTTCGTTTTACGAGGTCGTGTTACATTTACAAGGACGGCATGGTGCCTTCAACAGCTATAACCAGTCTAGATGTCGATGCTTATGATGAAGATGAACTGAATACTTCGATAAGTTTGCTGTTATGGTTGTAGTTTGCACTTTGGATATATTGGACTTTATTATAACTCTAAAAGCAGTGGTGTACTTACAATTTACAAATTCTCAGAAAGAACGTGATACACGAAAACGTGATGCCATAATTCTAAATGTGTTTTCGACTTTGACTCGTGCTGAACTGACACGTTGATTAAAATGTAATTCATTTGTCGATAAATTTACGTGGCCAAATGGTTTTAATAAGTCGACTCGCAAACCAAACGCGTCGTCTCCAATAAATACATATGGCATTTTTTTTTCCACCAGGGTATAAAGGCTCTGGTGGAGGTAGGTTTAGCTGGAGTTTATTTAATTTATTGTAAAATTTTGATTGTAGTAGCACTCCTTCGTCAGAAATTTTGCCATTAGTGCCAACGTCTGCTAGCACAACACTGAAAGTCTTTTTATAATTAAAAAAAAAAACACCAGAATGTGCCACCTTTTTAATATGAATATGTCTTTAGGAAAACCAGAAACGCTCTCAAATGAAGTAGTCACTTCTTTCCAACATTCACTTAATATCGGCATCTATATAAAAAATTCATGAGAAAATGGTCAAGCTGCCTAGTAACTAAGCAACGTTTTATAAATTTATTTAAGACACTTATAATCGTCTCACACGTTTCGATGACACTTTTCCGAAGAGATTGGGCCGAAACTGCCGTAGGAAACTTCAAGCCCTCAAAGGAATTACCCGTTGGTAATTGCAACGACAAAATGCAATGTAATTCCTAACCGAACTTCCAGCGAAATCTCATTAATGTTGTTGTCCATTTTAATTTGAAATTAAATTACTTATCTCTTTATTTACGCTTTACTTTGTGGAAAGTATTACCCAACGAAACAGAGGTTATGCCATCCGTCATAGATTCGAATCTGTTAAATCAGTTACGGCGTGTGTGTAAATAATTCAACTGAGTTGTACGATTCAGTTGTACAACTAGTCTTATTGTGTACGGGCCGCATAAGGCATAACCTTATAAATCGAGATGTTTGACATTTAAAGAAAATCAATGCAAATGATTTTAAAATTGTAAAGTTGCCCTAGTTTATTTTGTCTTGACAAAATAAATTGATAAACGAAATAAACTAGGCTAACTTGATAATTTTAAAATCATTCCATTGTTTTCTTGTTAATTCGAACTCATGTTTTTTCGTGATTAAAAAAATAATCTCGAAAAGTTCATTCATTTCTTTTAATTTAAAGAAAATGGGTCTCGTGTTTTCTAAACTCTTTGATTCGTTTTCCGGTCTGAAATCAATCATGGATTTTCACTGTACTTATGAATAAAAATTTAAACACGGCTAACGAAAAGCTTCATTTTTAAGAAAAACTGATCTATTAGCAAGTTTATGGAAAGAAAAATCAGCAATATTAACGAAATAGCTTATTGTGTACACAAAACTTACTGGTTGGTGTACAAACAATTGACGACAGCATTTTTTATAATAATTAAACAACACAAAAAAATACAGGTCATGAAAATTACTGAAAAAAAATGCAAAAATTATAATAAAACAAAAATTTTAGCAATTATACGAGTATGCTGAAACATGTGAACATTTTTCATTTGAAAGACGAATTTTAATTTAATAAAAGTGTCGATCAATATTAAAAGTCTTAAGGTCAACGATTAAATAAATCATTTCATTTAAATTTTAAGGAAGCTTCCCTGCTACTATTAGAAATAATTGTGATCTGCCTGCTGTGTTTATTTGGAGCCCTCGAATATTTAGACCAAGAAGAAGCGATTACATTTAACGTTTAATTTATTAAGTCGAACGTAGTTCTATTGCCAGCGGGAGGTGTTTGTATTTAAAGTGCACAACAAAAAACTGTGCTAGACGATTGGGTAGGTATGCTGTTCTAAATTTATAAATTTGGTTTTTATAGGAAGCTTTGCGATAACAATTTTATCTTGTTTCTGAAATATTGCAAACAAGCAAGAACAATTTTACTGCAAATTACTTAATAAACTTGTAAGATAGAGTTCATTTTTTTTTTTTTTTTGATTAACTTGTCGAAATTTGAATTGTAAATGTTATGTATGATGTAAAGATAGCTGTAAAATAGCCCTGGAAATCATCTAATTTGAATTTGATTGTTTCAAAATTACAAGTTTGATTAGATAAAGAATATTTTAATATAATTTAATATTGATTAGGTATAATTTATAATGACAAGGAAAAATATCGCTCAAATTTTAAAACCTTGGATTTTTGTAGACTTAGTTTAGAATTAGCTTCCCCGTTCATTTCATATTTTTTATTTTGGTCTGATTTTCACACAGTATGGTCGCGCCTTAATATTTGTGCGTCTATTATCCATGAGTAAAATTAGCTGACCTTGGTGCTAACCGGTATCTCTCAAAAACATCGAAAAAATAAGATCGAAAATAAAAAGATCGAAAGCCAAAACGACCAAAATATCAAAAAGTACGAAAAAGTTGAATTGTCCTTGCAGTTTTGCAAGGTTTTCAACAACTTCTGGAATCAGGATATTTTAAGCAAAATTAGGGTATTTTACAATCTACGGTTGATTATTTTGAAGACACCCGGTTTGCCAGGACTAATAATTCTATAGTGGATGGATTTACCTCACTGCTCTCAAGTAATTACCTAATTGTATGGATGGATATTCATTGAAACTATTAAACAGGAATAAAAATTGGATGAGCTTAAAGTCAAATAGTGAGTAGAGAGATTTAGCGAAAAGGATTAAAGATTTAGCGAAACATCACGAAATAAGTTATTAATGTATCTAGATATTATACAAATTTGTAATAAGCAATAAGCAACCAGGTCGAAAGAAATAAGGCGAAAACAAAATTTCTTTGGAGAAAAGCGCGGTGCGACATCCATTCTGCTTTACGCATTGGTTTTTTCGTTCTATTTATTTTCGTTTATATTGGATTCGAATAATTGGCATTCGATTCTTATTATCTTTTGGTCTTTTTGTTTTCGATCTTTTTGTAACTCTGATTGTCTTCCCCCTTCTGAAGAACTTAGCAATCTGCTAACGTGGAGAAAGGTTACAAATTTTTCTCTGATTATTGGTTGTGTCAAGGTTTCCAAAGGTTGTCCTCGTGGAGGCGTGCTGTCTCCTTTGCTGTGGATTTGGGCTATTGACGAACATGATGTCTTTCATCTATAAATCGTTGGTTCTACCGATGTTGACGCATGCTTCTATTTCGTCTGGTGGATTATGGTTAAATTAAAGAGTTCAATTGTTAATGCAGATTTAGACAATCGTTGATACCACATTGATATCATTAATTGATAAGGTAATAATAAACTGCCCATCCAGGTTCACCCATCAAGCGATAATTCGATATCGTTCCACTTATCGTTAGTACTCTTTTCTGATGGTTCTCGCTTTGAACAAAGTACACATGATCACTAAATCTTCTCTCCTTCGAATCAGTTGAAACTGAAGGGCAACCTGGGTAAATACTGTAAACTTTGGCGAGGCTTTCCTGTTCAATTTTAAAAATCAAAATATTGCATTCTATTAAGATCTGTGCTAAAATCTTTAGATAACCTTATGACCGTTTCCCAATTTGCCAAGGACTGCAAATCTTCATTTATCTTCTTTTTCTTGATAAGACAGTCGGTAACGTTCATGTGGGTTACTGCTCAGTGTAATATTGTGGGAAATGAGATTGCTGCATTATAAACCAAAGCTGGTGCCCATTTAAAAGTTATCGGCCCTCGAATTAGTTACTCACGCATAGTTTTAAGTCATTTGAAAAAGATCAGAGTTTTGGTGCTACATGATTTAACAATGAAAAAAATTAATGAATCGAAATTTCATCTGCGAATCGTTGCTAAAACGGAACGGAATCGAACGATATTTGAAACGGCGCATTAAGTGCGATAAAAATGGATCGCATAGGGTAATCTTGTGCGGAAAAGATCGTGGTCGAAGCGATTGAATGGGGTTCGAACTCAAGAACAGGAAAGATTACGCCAAGCACTCAAGAAAAAGCAACAAGAATTAATCTATAAGAAAAGTGTCGTCTTCCATCAGGAAACCGCCAGTTTTCACATATTTTTGGTGACCCGTCAAAAATCGAAAGAGCTTGACTGAAAAGTTTTAATGCATCCACCAACATTTTACATTCGTATTAACACTTTGTGGTCCATATGTATACTCTCAGCCACTAAAGTATTTTAACGTTCCGGTCGTATGTCTACTCTCAGTCACAATAGCAAAAGAACCATACTTGACATCGATTTAGGTCGCAAATGAATTCATTAAAGTTTCATATATGTAGTATTTAAGTGTAGTTAATAATTAGGAATTTTCGCTTCTTAAATTATTAAAAAAAAAAAAATTAATAAATTTTTTTTTGCTTCAAAATCTTGCATAATAGCAGCATGACACTTACGTATAAACTTAATACGACCGCAAAGGGTTAAAACTGCTTCTGTTGTACCGAAATTTTGGCTTCATTTATCCATACTTGACCCTCTAATTACTGGAGGATGATATTTTGGCTCTAGATTTTTAGGTAACTTGGCCAATGGTGTGTTGATTAGACCCTTTCAAAAAACGAAAAATCTAAATTATTTTTGCTGCTTGGGTCTTGACAACGATAGTATTACCACAGGACAGATTATGTGGAGAAAAGTGGACTCATTTTTTTTTTTAAATTGGTTTTTCTAAGGTAAGATTTTCAATGTTAAGTTGTTGTTCAGTGGCTGAAACATCAAAATTAACATGTCAAATACAAGGTAAGAGCAAAATGGCTTGATCCACGCAATATCCCTTATGGTAATTTATTATTCGGTTGTATTACGTTGTGATTATTATCTTTGAAAAATGGCTTACTAGAATTCAATTCGGGGGAATATTTCTGACCCAACTACATCGTCCACAGGATAGATCTACATGAGTTTTGTACTAGACTAAAAGGAGGAGCGATCAACATGGTGTTACTTGGATTGATGTTGATACTTCGAGTACTTTTAGTAATTCTTTTCATTTCGGTTTAAGGCAAGACTATCACTATTTTTAAAAACAAATTTTTGGTCGATTCGGATTGGGGCTTTCTCGAACGAGGAAGAAATTTGTTTGTCTGTTTCTTCCTTGCAATCTTTTCTGGGGCTCAAGGGACTCCTAACTCTTTTGCAGACAGCTTGTGACGTCCTACCTTATTAGCCAAATCAATGACGTAAGTTCTGCGTAGACAAACTGCACATTGCATCATGTCAACCTACAGTATTGACATGAAAGGTGGATCGGCCAACGCTTCAGCTTTGACCAATGAGCCGTTTGGTCGATGAGGAACGATACTCCAACACGCTACTGAAGTCTGTTGTAGGTATGTTTCATCAATAAGAAATGAACCCAGGGAGCCGTGGTACAATAAGCAACTACTTTGTCTTGATCTTAAAAAACGCTGCAATAAGTAACATTGCTTATGTAGTATAAGTTTCACAGTGTTGTGTTGTTTTATAAATTCAACAAAGCTCTTGGGAGTTTTTGAAACTTTAAACTAATTCATTTTTAATACCTGGAAGACCATTTGTCTTCCAATCCAAAGAATTTCTAGAATTTCATAAATGATAAAAAGAAGGTTGTTGGGCTTCATGCTCCAATGACTTTTCAGAATTTTTTCGCTAGTCAGCCCTCTGATATATCTAATTTGTTTACCAATTGTTTGAGTCTGTCTATATAGTATCGGCGATATCACCTATCAAGCCTTTAATTAATTAGGTATCTTTAATTAATTTTTAATGGGACAGGGCTTAAAAGTTTTCCACCTATCCTTATTAAAGCATAGAGTCTATGGCTCATACACTGACTCTTACTAATGGTCTATGTACTGGAATTTTGCCTGATACCTGGAAATTATCTTTCATTCAGGCAATTTTTAAGTCTGGCAAAAACTGCGAAATCAGCAACTATCGCGGAATCGCTATTATTTCTGTCACACCAAAACTTTTGAATTTATGATATAGATATTCTTGTTTTTTCCTGCGAAAATTTTAACTAGGTATAGTTCTACGGTTAACAGTCTCGTTTTCCTTTTATGGACTTATATGTAGTATATTAGAAAATAGGCTTCAAATGGATTTGGTACATAAGGCTTTTTCAAAGACTTTTGATAAAATTGACCATTCTTCGAATTGTCAGTTCATTCCTATCAAATGAACGGATTCATACCTTTCTGATCGTTACGATTAATGATTTTACCTTTCGTTCATTTCGTATTGTCTCAGAAGTTTTAAGGAAGCCACAATGTCAAAATTGTTTAGTATTTTGAATTTTGCCGTTAGACATTTAACAACAAATTATTGTTAGATGTGAGTAAATGTAGACTTTGTCATACATACACTTTATATTGATCGTTGTAATTTATTAAAATTACGTTGAGATAAACGACGTCGCCGTAGTTGGTTTCATATTAATCCTGTTTCTATAAATTGCACCTTTTAAACCTGTCTTGAGAACGATGTTTTCGATTTTTTTTTTTACATGACAAGAAATTCGTTTATAAATGAGTTGTTTACATTTTTGTCTATTGATAATTTTTGTTTACTGATTGCGTTTATCGAAATTTACTGTCCTCTGAATGAGCTTACTGGACATAGGTTCATTTTCAATGCTTGGAGCTGTCATACATATACTGTTTTATGTGAAGGCGATAGAAGAGTATTGTTCGGTTTTCGATAGAGCGATGCTCCAAGTGTTTAACATAACTAAAAGTCTACCGATTTACTACTTCATTGCTATGCAGTTTGTAATAATCCTATTTTTTTTCTAATAACCGAGCGTCTATTTGTTAATGTTATCTAATTAAAGAGAGTTTATAAAATCCGATAAATACTTTCTTATAATATTTGGGTCTTTCTTGAATATTCGCCTTGTTACTTATTTGTGCCACTAATAGTGCGAACTTATGGGCAACGGTTAAAATAATAAAATTAGTTGCGGTTCTACTGTACATATTCTGAAATTTTATGGATAGAAAAAATTAGCAACTTTTTATTTAAATAAATATTTGTCTTGCTTAAAGTGAGACTTCGAGTATACTTACTTAAAATACTAATTACATATGTACAAACAAATATTGCTACTTTTACCTAAATCTATTGTTTGATTTAATCATCAACAAATTTTAACGCTCCAGTGGCGCAATTGGTTAGCGCGCGGTACTTATACAGCAGTATTCGAGCGATGCCGAGGTTGACAGTTCGATCCTGTCCTGGAGCAAGTTTTTTAAATGTGTGCTTCGCTTATATTTGACTAAACTAATTACGGGGTTCTATTCTCAAAGCTTGTGTGCCAAAGCGGTCCGAACATTGATTCGTTATCTGCTCCTTGTTAATTATTCAACCGTTATAGGAACTGTTTCGTTGTCACGCGTACATGCATGCGTTGATTAAGTTTGAGTGTGTTATTTAACAATATTCATTTACGATAAGCTGATAAAAAAAAACCAACTCTAACGTAATTGAATGTTTGACTTGAGCGTAACCACGAAATAGATAAGTGACATATAAAAATTCGATTAAAACCATAAATAAATAAACAAACAAAAATGTTGTAACATTAACCATCTTTTTTTATTATTAATTCATTCAGCTGCTCGATCCATTTGTACTCTTCACATGCGATACAAATTGATTTGCCCGCGAATTTCTTCAAAAAATCATGGGATGCCTTGTCGTGACACACGATATGTACTAATTTTAAATTATCGATTGTGAATATTTTTAGAAAGAAATCAATCACCGAAGCATTTACGATACACCGTTTATGGGTGCTACACATTTCGATCCCATTTGTTTCGACACATTTGGCTACGTTTGCGATTAGCGCGGGAATAATTGAACGTGTCAATTCAATTTGATGATCAAGATTCCATGTTTGGAATAAAATACGATTTTCACGCGATGAATATGGATTTATCGTATGATTCGTATATTGACACGAGTCCTCATCCCATGATCCTTGGCACGGGAAATCACCCGCATCATTACATAATTTAACTAGGTATTCATTAAAATCTACTAATTTATAATCACCGTTCAAAACAAAATTTTCAATAGTTCGACGCATTTTTTTATTGATTGGTGGCCCATCAATTTGATCACCACCGACAGTAGTAACAACAATACGCTTATTATTATTATTATGTGTCCGATTGAACATACAGCCAAAATAATCGGTCCCAATTAATAAATAGTTAAATATAAACAATAGATTATCAAATAGTTCACGTGATTTTTTATTTGTACGATATAAATGTGACTTAATTATCTCATCTTTGGTTTTATAAAAATAGCCACGAATACGATCACGAGATTTGCGCGACATAAATTCTTCTTTTGTTGCCGCGTCACTACCACCATTATTATTATTACTACCAAACCATTCGGGATGATCAATTTTCGAACTTTTTAACGTTTTACTATCATATAAATCTTGTTTTTGATTTAACAGCTGCACTATATCATTATGATTTTGTGCAATAAATTGCCGTGCAACATCACCCGCATTAAATAGCTCAGCATTGCAACGTTTTATCGTTTCCAATAGGATTTCGAAATCACTTTTTATTATGTCACTTTCACTGGCCGTCACAATTAATAATGTCTGAGGTTCGATTGTTTGAAAATATTCCTCGTCCTCGACAATATTCCCATCTTTAGCCAGATATAGTTTACATTTTGTAATCTACAATATGTAAAGAATTTTTATTTCAAATTTAATCTAATCACATGTAGTGTAAACACTTTCATTTTTTATTTATTTATTTTTTTTTTTTATTTACATTGAATTTTTCACATGATTTTTCAATTAACATTTTTAATGAATTGGCCGCAATACCTAATTTTTTTGTACGCGCTGCATTCGTAACCTTATAGCCTTGGAGTTTTTTTCGATTAAATTTTAGGAAATCAAACATAATATGCTTCTTAAAAGTTTTAATTGAATAATTTAGAAAAATATAAAAAGCAAAAACAAAATTTGTTGGTGTTTCTCTTGTCTTGTTTTGATTTTTGGGAATTGTTGTTGCTATTATTTATCGATTTGACGTTTTATGTTCATGTGTTTCTTGGAAATTTCCTCTCACTACATAATTTGCTGGTTTTTGCATTGTGTTGTTGTTGTACACTGTCATGGTAGTGATTTGAAATTTGTGGAATCTATTTTATATTTTACTTTCTAATTTATGTTAATTATTATTGGGTGTTATGATTGTATTTAACTAGTCTATGCAAAATTGTATCTACAAAACGATTTAGGGACTTTTATTTTATGTTTTTTGTAATTTGCTTTATAATGAGTGTGTTTAATATGAACAATAAATTAATAACTATAGTGTTCATCGATAGATGGCTGACAAATAACTTTTTTAGCTAGGTTCAAAACCACTTTATACTTGTTTTTTACTACAGAGCTTTTGCAACTTTGCAATTACTCACAAATGGTTCATTTTGTAAATTTATTAGTTCGTTTAGCTAAACATAAATTTAAGTCCCTTTTTATAGATTATTGCTGTTTTAAGTGCATCATTAATGTTCTGCCCAATTTTTGTAATTTTGTTTAATTCATTAGCGTTTGCAAAAGATTTTCAGTAACAATCGATTATCATGCTCGGAATCTAAGCATATAAGCATTGTAAATAGATTTTGATATCAGTACGTCCAAGGATCATTAATTTCAAATGTTCCAAATTTAACTAATTTTGTGTCACAAATGATTCATGAACCGTGAACCGCTTGGTATTTCTTACTTTCCACAAACAAACAAAGCCAAACAAAAAAATGGAACGCAACCAAAGTACATAGAACTACAGCATATTGTTTTTTGTAAATTAGACTGCAAATTAAATAAAACATAAAATTTTCTTCTTCTATAATATAATACATTCTTTTCATTTTTGTCAGTTATCATCATCAAATAATTTTTTTGCTTTGGTTTTCCTATTCAACATTTCAAAAGCCCCATTATATTCACAATGTCTTGTCGTACAAATTTTACAATGAATTTTATTTTATTTAAATATAAAAATTATGTATATACAACAAATACATAAATGAATTTAATAGAACCATAAGAATATTTCGCTGTTGGTAAAATAGCATAACAACATAAAAAAAATTTGTTAACTTTTAAAACAATGGGCGAGAAAAATACTTTAATTTTCCACATTTTCCATTTATTTTTGTAATTTTCTTTTCTATATAAAAGAAATTGTCATTTTTACAAAAGTTTTTTGTTTATATTTTGCTTTTAGTCGAACGTGAAGGCTTCCATTGTCGTGGATACATAATGAGCGCAACAGAAGTGTTAGAGTAGACGTTAGCAAAATTTGTGGTGATAAAACAGAATGATATTATGTTTCGTTTCGGTAGCAAATTGATCCCGAGAAAAACTTTGACCCTGTTCTCATTGAATATCAATGTTATCCTAGCTTCGCCATAACGTCTCCAAATACACATAAACAGAGATTCCAGAATTTTCAGTTACTTCCAGTCCCTCGCTGCATAGCTTCATTTAATTAAAAGAATATTTTATTGTCCGGCATCTGCTCTGGATGACGCCGGTGAGCGCAGAATCACCTATTCCAGATGGTTCATACCTAAAAATATAACCGCAAGTAAAATACGTAAACCGGATTAACGAAGAAGGATAATTTATTATGATTTCGTTTTAGGTGATTATTGTCGAGTGGTGTTGCATGTAAATATTAAAATGCTTTGTACTAAAAATTATGTATGTAAAAATCTCAATCTAGTATGTGTTGAAATAAACGGTTGATTGAGGATTATTGTTTGAATAGTTACGCTGAATAGGCGCATTTTCATTAAAAGAAAAAACAAAAAAAGATTTTTGGATTTTAGTGGAAATATAGTCCATAAAAAACATAGTCAAAGTAAAAGACAATTCATGGTCCAGCTCGAGCCAGATATTTATAGTAGCAATCTGGTGGAATTTGTTTGATTTGGTTTGGAGAAGAAAAGTTTCATCAATAAAAGAAGACGTCTATATTTGGTCCACTACAATGGAAATAGTTGGAATTTAAAATAGGCATTTTGGATACTTGATCATTTTGTAGTTTGATTCATCAATTTCAATATTTTTTGGCAACAAAAGTAAAGGTATTTAGTTTTGAGATATATAGATATTGAGCTTTTGTGTGTAATAATATAATTTGGCAAAAAATGGCAACAATTGAATCATGGAAACTTAAAAGAGCAACCGTTAAGAGGAAACTCACGTTGCAATTAAAGTTTATAAAAAATCCTGATGAAATAGGAAATTTAAGCAAAGTTAGTGCTAGATATGAAAATTTAAAGCTTTTGTTAAATGAATATTCTGAAATTTATTCTGGGCTCTGTTCATCGGTTGACGATCCCGAGTTCGAAAAAAATGAAGAGGAATTTAATACGGATTTCGAATCATTCGAGCGTGAATTTTATGATGTAAAGGGTAAATTTGAAGTGATTTTAAGTATTAATAAAGTAATGAGTAATATAGGTGATAAATTAGGTTTGGGTGATGATGCGGCTTCAGGGAATGGTGACAGTGCAGGTGGGTTTTTTTCTAAGGCAAAATTGCCAGAGATTAGAATACCCGTATTTGATGGAAAATTAGATGACTGGTTAAGATTTCGTGATTCTTTTGAGTAAATCATTATAGATAATCATCAAATAAATTCAAAGATACAAAAAATGTCGTATTTAGATATGTTTGTTGTTGGAAAGGCCAAAGAGATTATTGATAAAATCGATTTTTCTGATGATGGCTTTGATATCGCCTGGAAGGCTTTGTTAGATAGATTCGATGATACCCATGCTTTGGTAGAGAAACATATTAGTGAATTATTTAAATTACAGTACGTCAATAAATCATCTGGTACAGATATGCAAAATCTGATTGATCGCACTGAGCTCAATTTGCGTGCATTACAAAAACTAAATCAGAATGTTGATCAGTGGGATATGATGATAGTTCATATTGTTACTTATAGATTAGATGGTGATGTTCGAAAGGCCTGGGAATTCCAACTTGATAAAAAAAGGCTCCCTACTTGGAAGGAACTTTCTGAATTTTTGCAATCCCGTTGTAGGGCTTTGAATGTAGTGGAAAATAATCGTCGTTCCAATAGACCTAAACAAAATATGGTGGGTCAAGGACAAATGTCTAAATCTTCTAAAACTTTCGTGTCGGTTTCAAGGCCAAATGAAGTAAATACAAAAATTGTTTGTTCGATGTGTAGTGGTGGTAGTCATTCTTTAGAAAATTGTGTTCATTTTATGAATTTACGTCCTGAGGAAAGGTATCGAAAAATAAGATCTTCAGGTAGATGTTTGAATTGTTTGAGCGACAGTCATTTAGTTAGAACTTGTCAAGCAAAAAAATGTGAAATTTGTGGTTAAAAACATCACACATTACTTCATATGAGAATGGATAGTCGAAATCACAAAACGTCAAACAAAACAAATAGAAAACACCCTAGTAGTAGTACGGATAATAATAGAGATGTCGATAATACAAAGGCTGATTCTGCTCAAAATAGTTCTACATATTTGTGCAAAGAAATTGTGCACAAACAGGTCGTTTTAACCACTGCTATGATTTTGATAAAAGATTCTAATCAGAAGTATATTCAATATCGAGCTCTCTTGGATTCAGCCTCTCATAACAATTTTATATCTATGGACTTGGTCAAAAAATTGGGAATTAAAGTCGAAAAGGATAATAACACTGTATGTGGTATTAATGGTACAAAAACTGATGTTTGTAATAGCGTAGAAGCATCAATTCATTCTCGCGTTGATAATTATTGTAAGAATTTGAGATTCCTGGTAGCATCTGAGATCAGCAATGGATTGCCCTATCAGTATATCAATATTTCCAGATGGTCCGTTCCATCTAATTTAGTATTGGCCGACCCAGATTTCAATATACCTGGACCTGTAGATATATTATTAGGAAGTGAAGTATTTTGGGAAATTTTGAAAGATGGTTGTTTAGTATTGTCAAAGGAGCTCCCAGTGTTTCGTAATACGAGCTTTAGTTGGGTAATTGGTGGAAAGTGGGAAAGTAGTTCAGACAACCAGAATTTCATTTTGTCATCAGAACCGAAAACAACGGATACTGGGTTGGTTGGATAGTTTGTTAGAAAAGTTTTGGGATATGGAGTCCTGCTGTAACGATAAGAATAAAATACGTACAGCTGAGGAATTAGCATGTGAGCAGCATTTTGGTGACACTCACAAGAGAGATATAGACGGTACATTTATTGTACAACTACCTTTTAAAATGGATAGTAGCTTGTTGGGTAATTCTTCTAATATGGCTTTTCATAGATTCATTGTTTTGGAAAGAAGATTAAATAAAAATTTGGAATTGAAAATGCAGTATATCGAGTTCATGAGAGAATATGAGTCAATGGGACATATGAGGTTTTCTACTGAAGTGGATGATGGTCCGGGTTATTTTATACCTCATTTGGCTATATTACGTCCTGGTAGTTCCACAACTAAGTGTCGAGTTGTTTTTGATGCTTCGGCGAAGTCTTCGTCTCAGTACTCGTTGAACGATTTGTTAATGGGTGCTGTAGTTCAGGAGGATTTATTTTCAATTGTGTTGAGATTCAGGAAGCATGCCATTGGTTTCTCAAGTGATATCGAAAAAATGTACAGGATGGTGAAGTTGGAGCAATCTCATACAAGGTTTCGTAGGATTTATTGGCGAGAGAGTTCCAGTGATGAGTTGAGGATTTACGAGTTGCAGACCGTAACTTATGGAACGGCATCTGTGCCTTACTTATCAACTCGTGTTATCCAACAGTTAGCTGTAGATGAATCAGTAAAGTGCCCAATGGCGTCAAATATTTCAAGGACTGATTTTTATGTAGACGATTTACTTCCGGGTTGTCAAACATTAGAGGAAGGTGTTTCAATGTATGACGAATTAACTAAAATGTTTTCGTCAGCAGGGATGGTATTAAGAAAGTGGTATTCAAATTCTAAGGAATTATTAAATCATATTCCAATGGAAAGTCGAGGAGATCCCAATGAATTGGATGTCAATGATACAATTAAAACTTTGGGCTTACGCTGATTGCAAGATCGGTATTGTCTGATATTAGTAGATTGTTTGATCCATTAGGACTATTGGGGTCAGTAATTTTAAGTGCGAAAATTCTTATTCAGAGATTATGGATGGAAAAACTAGATTGGGATGCTAACATACCCGAGAACTTAAAGGCAGATTGGATTAATTTTAGAGATAGTTTGGAATGTTTGAATAATTTTAAATTGAACCGATGTGTCATTCCAGAAAATGTAAGTGATATAGAAGTACACGGTTTTAGTGACGCGTCGCAAAAAGCATATGGCGCCTGTGTATATCTTCGTTGCAAAAATAGTGATGGTAGTGTAGTTATGAATCTCCTATGTAGTAAGTCTAGAGTAGCTCCCTTAAAAGTGATCTCTTTGCCGAGGTTAGAATTGACTGCAATATTGCTCCTTGTCAATTTAGTTCAGAATGTAGTGGCGTCTCTCAAGATAAATGTTGCAAAGATTGTTTTGTGGTCTGATTCGACTATTGCCTTGTCCTGGTTAAAGATTCCACCCTACAATTTGAAAACATATGTGGCCAACAGGGTTAGCGAGATTTTGGATGGTAGTAAACATATGAGATTCAGACACATCGCTGAGAAATCAAATCCTGCAGACTTGGTGTCTAGAGAAGTTTTACCTCACGAGATTGGTCTTTTGGATGTTTGGTGGCACGGGCCCTTGTTTTTAGAGGATGATGAGTCAAAGTGGCCAGTTAGTAAAATAAATATTGCAAACAGTCAGGAGTTGCCTGAATTGAAAAATGAACACTCATCTTTTGTGTCTGTAAGAGTCATAGATATTTTTAACATTGAAAATTTTAGTTCGTTGGTGAGACTCAAGCGCGTTGTAGCTTACTGTTTTCGCTTCATAAACAGATATATTAGAAAGAAGACTATTTGCACTGGTGGCTTGGAGGCTTGTGAGTTGGAGGCCGCGTTATTGTCAGTCATTCGGATGGTTCAGAAGGGTAGATTAGAATGTTGTTAAACAATAAAACGTTGCCGGAAAATAGAAAATTGATTAGTCTTTCGGCATTTGTTGATGGAGAAGGAATGCTTAGAGTAGGAGGAAGGCTGGAGAACAGCAATTTGGATTACGATCAAAAGCATCAATTGATTTTGCCGAAAGATCATGGTCTGACAAAGTTGATTATTCGACATGAGCACATAAAAAATATACATGCTGGAGTTCAGTGTACTTTGGCAGCTGTTCATACATACATGAACTGGATAGTTAATGGCAATGATGCAGTTAGGCGAGTCATTAGAAGCTGCGTCTCTTGTTTCAAGTTTAGACCAAAGTTAGAGGAACAAAGCATGGCATCGTTGCCCCCAGATCGTTTGAATGCTGCCAGACCATTTAATATAGTCGGAGTTGACTTTTGTGGTCATTTTCTAGTCAAATATAAGGGACAGCGAAAAGATACGCAAAACAAAGTTTATATTTGCATATTCGTTTGCTTCATCAGTAAGGCCGTCTATTTGGAATTGGTCGAGGACGCAACGAGCAAATCTTTCATCGAATGTTTGAAATGAATTTTTTCAAGACGAGGACGAAGTGCAATCACTTATAGTGATAACGCCGGAAATTTCGTAGACGCCAACAGAGAAGTCAAAGAGATGGAAAATTTAGTTCGTGGATCAAACATAGACTTGCAAGCATTTTATTCAAATGAAGGCATCACGTGGAAATACATTCCGCCTAGATCGCCACACTTCGTAGGCCTCTGGGAGGCAGCAGTTCGGATGTTTAAATCTCACATGGAAAAAGTAGTTGGAGTTCAAGTATTGACCTTGGAGCAGTTAACAACATTGGCTATAGAGATAGAGGGAATTCTTAATTCTCGCCTTCTTTCATGACTTTCTAGTGATCCACGTGATCTAGAGCCACTAACACCTGGGCATTTCACAACAGGGGGTTCAATTAATACAGTGTTTTAGAGATGGATGTCACAAACTTATCAAGTAATAGGCTAGCGTATTGGAAACAAAAAACTCAGTTGGTGCAGCATTTCTGGAAAAGATTTTCCAGAGAATATTTGCACACTCTACAACAAAAAACCAAATGGAAGTTCGAACGTGAAAATTTAAAAATAGATGACCTCGTCTTAATTCATGAAGACAATATACCAAGCTCAAAATGGCTAATGGGTCGAGTGGAAAAGACAATACCAGGACGAGACAACAGAATTCGAGTGGTAGTACTCAGAACACCAAATGGCAAAGTGGAGAGAGCCATAACGAAGGTGTGTAAATTACCAGTTAATTGAATGACTAAAATAGTAATGTCTATTTAAAAAAAAAAAAAAGATTTTTTGCATTGATAATTGTTATCTTAGTAGTTTAGTTTGTCTATAAATTTTGAATTAATAGTTGGTAAAGGCTTAACCTTTCCAAGGCGGGGAGAATGTCGTGTGGTGTTGATTGAGGATTATTATTTGAATAGTTACGCTTAATAGGCGCATTTTAATTAAAAGAAAAAAAAGAAAAGATTATTGGATTTTAGTGGAAATACAGTCCATAAAAAACATAGTCAATGTCGAAGAAAATTCAATTATGATTATAATGCTGATTTATGATTCAGGGATGCACACATGTACGTGAACAATACATACAACAACACAAGAAATTTACGTAATATACCTATCTCATCTACCGGCTGCTCACAGTCCAGCATCAGGACATCAGGTTGAATCAAACATAGGTATATTTCTTCCGTGGGGTACACATACGTTTCTGAAATCGAACGAATAAACACGTGATACGCCTAGTTAGCATTATTACTATCGCCGGAAGGAGTGGTTTCTAAGGATTGCAACGTTGTAACACATTGTAAATTGTGTTCTATTTCATGTCATAAAAAGGGCTAGTTTCCACCCCTAAAAAACAAGAAGTGCACATCAGGAATTATGGGGTTAGAATTTTTATAGATATCTCCGTATATCTGCTGCTCCATGGATTTCACTAATACAATGGCGGAATATTATATTTTTATATCGTGGAGATGAACATGAATTAAAAAATGCACTGAATATTTTTATTTAATTCAATTATACAGCACTTATACACTTTTTATTTTTGTTTCGTTATATGGGTGTCCACATTAAGTCACGATAATTATTTCTTTCTTTCTTATTTGTTACTTTAATCGAATATCGCGCACAAAACTGTATATATGTGTTGCTTGTTACGTATTTCTTTGTTAAGTGTCCGTTTTATTTTTCGAGTAGAAAAGAATACTTCACGACGCCTATCGGTGGTGGAAATTTTTATTTCTATGTCAAAAGGAACGGGGTTGTGTACCTGATTTCATTTTTACTGATTATTATTATAACGACTACGTCGCCACAGAGTATAAGTTAACACGCATCCACAACCAATATCATATTGCAACGATAATAACATCATCATTCAACAGTAACACAACACCTTAGTCACGTTGAACGTACAAACGTGGGAATGCAGTTGTTGAACTACAAGTAATGTGCAGAATAATCATATCTTACAATACAAGATAAGAAATTGTGAAACAATAATAAATTTTATAGAATAAGAAGTTAGTTGTAATTTAGATTTTTGTATGATAAGTTCAATGTTAATAAATAAAATTTAATTTTTTTTTAATAATAATAATAATAAAATATTAACTGGCGCCGAAACAGTTTGTAACCCTACCTTGTGATAAAAAGTTAAAATACCAGAATTTAACCAATAATTTAATAATTGAATTTAAACACAATTCTATAATAAAAAGAATTTAACCATAATTCAATAACAATCATTTAAGTGAAAAGTGATATAAATGGTGACATTTCTCACAAAATTTTGTTAAAGTTAATAAAAAGAATTTAACCATAATTCAATAATAAAATAATAATTTAAGTGAGTGACATAAGTATTGGGAAAAGAAGCACCGAAGTAACCCTAAATTAGTGGAAAAACGGAGTTGATAATTCTTCAACAGCGGCCCAATCAGTTGCAGAGTACGATTACGGAAAATCAAGACTTTTGAGCAAGCAAGGATCAACATTTTTCTAAATTACAACTCCAGATGGTAAACATACATATGATAACTTTAATGTAAGTAAATATCTAAGTTTTTTTAAATAAACGCAAAAAGAAAATAATTTTTATAAAGAAAGTGTTAATAAAAACAGAAACTAATTTTTATAAAGGAAAATTTTTAGTAATCATTTAAATAAAGTTTTAATAAATAATAAAAATAATTTTTATAAGGAAAAGATTTCTAGAAAGCATAAATTTAAAGAAAATTTCAATAATTAACGTAAATAAATTTTTATAAAGAAAATAATAGTTAGAAATTTAAAAGATAAATTTTATTAATCTAAATATTTAAAAAAAAAAAAAAAAAAAAAAGGGTAAAATATTCATATTCACGGGCTACCAATAAAATTTACTCGCGCAAAATAACATTTAAGCAAATTTTACAATTAAATATTTATTTTTTATTTCTACACAAAATTCTCGAAAAATTCAATTCTCTTTTAAATTTTTCGACATTAGTACATAACTTATCTAAATTCTTGATTCACTTGCCTAATATTGCCAAATAACAATTACAAAATGACTAATGATAATATTATCAAGCCACCAGTATTAAACACGAACAGCATTCACGAACCAACCTCTTCAATACATGGCTCAAATCCCACAAATACTATAGATATCTCCCAACTCCAAAAAATCATATCTGACATAATCAATGTAGAAAATAAACAATTAATAAACCAACTGACTAACTCCTCGAATACAAACAACAAGAATGAATGCGATCAGGGTATAGACCCAATACACCTGAACAATATAAAGGACATGGATAAGATACCCGACGTAGTTAAAAGCCTACGTGAATTCTCGGGACAACCAGGAGAATTTGGCTCCTGGAAAAAAAGTGTGGAACGTGTCCTAAGAGTATACGATAACCTTAAGGGTACTCCAAAATATTACGGAATTATTAGCGTAATAAGAAATAAAATAACGGGGAGCGCAGATACGGCTCTCGAATCGTACAACACTCCTCTGAATTGGGAACGAATCGCAAAATGCCTAACACTGCACTACGCAGATAAAAGAGACTTAGGTACGTTAGAATACCAAATGACTACCCTCATACAAAAAAATAGCTCCATCCAAGAATTCTACCAGCAAGTGTATCATCACCTTTCACTAATTTTTAACAAATTATCTTCAATGGACATGAGCCAAGAGGCCATGAATGTGATGACACAATCTTATCGAGAAAAAGCACTCGATACTTTTGTAAGAGGCCTCAGAGGAGACTTACCAAGACTATTAAGTATGAGAGGACCAACAGATTTACCAGAAGCTCTCCACTTATGTCTAAAACTTGAAAACGTACAATACCGCGTACAACACAGCCAAGGTAATTCAAACATCCAAATTTCTAAATTTTCTCAACCACCCCCTCTTCTTCCTAGAAGATATATTCCGACGCAACAATATAACTTTTCCAGGCCGTTAGAAGGAAAAGATTTTCATCCATTTTTGTTGCATAATCCTCAAGTATTCCAAAGCTTTCCACGACCACAGCAATACAATTACCAATATCAACATCCCTCAAATTTTAGACAATTTTCACAGCAATATTCCCAACAACCACCCGGAATTCCTAACCGAAATTATACCCCTAAACCACAATCTATGGAAGTGGACCATTCCATTCACTCACGACGCGTTGATTACCAAAATAGGCCACAAATAAAGCAGATAGACAATAAAAGACCATACTCAAATCAGGTACACCAACCCGTAAAATTTCAGAGAATTTATCACTCTGACGCTTGCTTGGAAGACAATAATTTAGAGAACTACCAAGAACAAATGACACAGAATGACCTAGAATATGATCAAACATTCCTAGAGTACACACATTCTCAAAAAAACCCGAATTCAACGGACGAAACTGAAGACAATAATGACCAGATACCAATTGAACAACTAGAAGACATTAATTTTTTAGATTAAGGAGCTCTTCTTTACCATATTTAGAACACGTATCGAAGAGCGGCAAAATTTTTAAATTTCTAATTGACACTGGGTCGAACAAAAACTACATACAATCCCAATACGTGAGGAATCCAATTCCAAACGAAAAATCATTCGTAGCAAATTCGGTAGCAGGAAGCGTTAAAATCACGCATCATGCTCTAATAGATATTTTCGGTCCCGAAAGAAAACTAAAATTTTTCATCTTATCTAATTTAAAATCATTTGATGGGATAATCGGCAATGACAGTTTAAAAGAACTTCGTGCCACCATACATACTAAAGAGGAATTCATGACGATTCATCCAAATATGAAGATCCCTCTCAAACAACATGCCTCAGACCATGTAAACAATATAACCTTAAGGACTTCCCACCTTAGTCTAGAACAAAAGCAAAATCTTGAAAAAACAATCGGTAAATATCCAAATCTCTTCTCTGATCCAGAAGAAAGACTAACGTACACAACAATGGTAAGAGGAGAAATACGCACATTTAATGCGGATCCAGTGTACTCACGACCCTACCCATATCCCATTTGCTTAAAGGAGGAAGTTGACAAACAGATTCAACAGCTTCTTAAAGACGGCATTATTAGACCATCAAAATCCCCTTACAATTCGCCAGTGTGGATTGTTCCAAAAAAAAGTGACGCATCTGGATAGAAGAAATATCGATTAGTAATAGATTATCGCAAATTGAATACTATGACAATCCCTGACAGATATCCGATTCCAGAAATTAACGATATTCTAGCAAATCTAGGAGAAAACAAAATTTTTACTATTGTAGATTTGAAAAGCGGTTTTCATCAAATCCCGCTAAAGGAATCAGATATCGAAAAAACTGCGTTCTCAGTAAACCACGGGAAGTACGAGTTTACGCGTCTTCCGTTTGGTCTTAAGAATGCTCCATCGATTTTTCAACGCACTCTCGACGATATCTTACGACAACATATAGGAAAACGTTGTTATGTGTATATCGATGATATAATCATTTTTGGCAAATCAGAAAAAGAACACTTTGAAAATATGGAAATTGTATTTAAGACTTTAGAAGAAGCTAATATGAAGATTCAGCTAGATAAATCCGAATTTTTGCAAGATCAGGTTGAATTTCTCGGATTCATAATTTCTAAAGATGGTATTAAAACCAACAAAAAAAAAATACAAGCTATAAACAATTTTCCTAAACCAAGAACAGTAAAAGAACTCAGATCATTCCTTGGAATGTCTGGATTCTACAGAAGGTTCATTAAGGACTATGCCAAATTAGCAAAGCCCCTGACCTCGCTTTTGAGAGGGGAAGATGGACATGTGTCCAAAACACTCTCAAAGAATAAACTTGTCAATATGAAAGACGAGGAAATGACTGCGTTTAATAAAATAAAACAATCCTTAACATCTAATGAAGTCCTATTAACATTCCCTGACTTTAAAAAGGAGTTCGAACTCTCAACAGACGCCTCTAACTTCGCACTCGGTGCAGTCCTGTCACAAGAAGGAAAACCAATTACATTCCTCTCAAGAACTCTGGATAAGACAGAGGAAAATTACGCAGCAAATGAAAAAGAAATGCTTGCTATAATTTGGGCCCTAACTTCATTAAGAAATTTCCTGTACGGATCAAGAAAAGTAAATATCCTTACTGATCACCAACCATTAACTTACGCCCTGAGTAATAAAAATAATAATTCAAAAATGAAAAGATGGAAAGCCATCTTAGAGGAATACAATTACGAATTGAAATATAAGCCAGGAAGAACAAACGTCGTGGCTGACGCATTGTCCAGAACACCTACTACTTCCGAGATAAATGCCATGTCGGCAACACAACATAGTGATGATAGTTCGTCACACGAACTAATTCCAACAATTGAATCCCCGATCAACGTGTTTCGGAACCAACTCATCCTAAATATAGGTGATGAAAACTCCTATCAACTAGTAAATCCTTTTCAAAATTACGTCAGACATATTATCACACAATCCAATTTCACTAATACTGACATTATAAAATTTTTTAAAAGATATCTAAATCCGAACACAATCAATGGACTAAAAACCACGGAAAATTTAATGGGGAGAATTCAAGAAATATATCCTCTTCACTTTAGAAATTATAAAGTTAGGTTTACACAAAAAATGGTACAGGATATTACGGACGAAACGCAGCAAGAAGAGAAAATATTATCCACCCACAGACGTGCTCATCGGAATGCTCAGGAAAATAAAAATCAAATAATTGAAAATTATTATTTCCCTAGAATGAGCAGGAAGATTAATTTATTAGTCAAACGCTGCCAAGTATGTCAAGAAAACAAATACGACCGACATCCTAATAATCAAATTATAACTCCTACACCTATCCCAAATTATCCAGGTCACACCCTCCATATTGATATCTATTCAACACAAAACAACTTAATTATGACCGCGATAGACAAACTCACGAAACTTGCCTTCTGCAAACCAATAAAATCCAGAGCAATAGAAGACATTAAACAACCCTTGAGAGATATCCTTTTCTTCTTCAGTGTCCCAGAAGTTGTTGTAATAGATAACGAAAAAGCGTTAAATTCAAACTCCATATTGTCAATGATGGAAGACAGTCTAAATATTAAATTATTCAAAACTCCTCCGTATAAAAGCGAGGTAAATGGACAAGTCGAAAGACTCCATTCCACACTCACTGAGATAATGAGATGTCTTAATTCAGACGGAGTCGAGAGAACATTCGAAGAACTACTCGAAAGATCAGTAAATGAATACAATCATTCTGTCCATTCTACCACGGGTAAAAAACCAGTGGAGGTGTATTATGGTAGAATTCCCAATATAGACCCAGCTCAATTTGAACAAAGTCGTCTCAATAGCATAGAGAAACTAAAGCTGAAACAGGAAAAAGATTTACAGTACCATAACAAAAAACGTAAAACAATTAAAACGTACCAACCAGGACAGACTATATTCGTAAAGATAAACAAAAGATTAGGTTCAAAATTAACTGCTAGGTATAAACCAGAGATAGTAAAGGAAGATAGGAACACGACAGTTTTAACAGAATCAGACAAAATCGTTCACAAAAGTAATATTAAATCATAACATTTCGTAATTTCAGGTGTGCCCTAGGCAACATAGTAGCAGAAATCCAAATACTCGATTATACAAACTCTCAAATTATTTCTATAAATAATGGCAAAGCAAAGATTCAAGACGGAAATTTTAAACTAATTCATATAATCGAATTAGATAAATATCAAGATTTCATAGACAGAATACATACAGTACTGAACAAGGATATCAAAACCTTCAAACATCCGTTACACGAATACCTGACTCACGAGTTACTACAATTACAGTCACTACTAAATGGACTAAAAATACATAAAACTAAACGATCTTTGAATTTTATTGGTAGCACATGGAAATGGATTGCCGGAAATCCAGATCATGAGGATTACGAAATCATAACTAATAAAATGAATAATGTTTTAAAGAATAATAATCAACAAGTAATCATAAATCAATTGTATAATGATAAAATCAACAATATTACTAAAATAGTTAATAACATTAATAATGCTATTCAAAACGAAAGTAAAATAAGCGATCAATTAATACATAGTATTCAATATAAAATTAGATTAATGAAGGAGGAAATAATAAACATTAAATACGCAATTCATTGGGCTAAAGCGGGCATAATAAATTCACTCATTTTATCTAACTCTGAAATCAAATTAGCCATTGATACAATTAAAAAAGAAAATTTACCATATTCTACTCCTGAAGAAGCATTAGACTTCTCAAACATTAAAATTATTAGCAATAAATCATGTTTACTTTACATTGTTTATATTCCTCTCACCACACTAGAAATTTACGAAAAGTTATTGATCAAATCAGTAAAAAAGAATAATAAAATAACAGAAATAGATTATGAAAATATTATAAAAAATCATGATAATATTTACGGTATTATTAAGAATTGTAAAACCATTAATGCAGTATCAATTTGTAATAGAAATAACCTCTTAGACATTAGTAATTCCACATGTTTACCAAACTTGCTCAAAAGCCGTCCATCTAAATGCAATCGTACCAACAATCAACATGTACCAACAATTGACGAATTAGCAGAAGGAGTAATTCTACTAAACCAATTCGATGGCAACCTCGGCATAGAAAAAGAAATTCAAAAACTAAACGGAACATACTTGATAAAATTCAGTAACACTAGCTTGTCCATAAATAATAATATTTTCACTTCTAGAGAGAAAGCTACCATTCAGGTACTCCCAGCTATCCTACAGCCAACACCACAGGAGCTCCAGCTTCGGGAAATACTGTCAGTTCAAATGATTAAAGATTTGCACATAAACAACACAGATCGGATCGGGCTCATACAAGAAGAGGAGTCTGCTAGGCAAATCATGAACTACAGCCTGATGTCGTTGTCTGCCATTATCACCCTGGCCTTAATTTTCATATGTATGAAAAACAGAAAGATACGAATATTTAACACTACAACCATCGAAAACCAAGAACTGCAAACAAACACATCCCATTCGCAAACAGCAGAGAAATCGCCGGATACGGGATATCCAGAAGATAATTCCATAAAGATCCAGTTCAAATGAGGACATTCGAACTTAAAAAGGGAAGAGTTAACACGCATCCACAACCAATATCATATTGCAACGATAATAACATCATCATTCAACAGTAACACAACACCTTAGTCACGTTGAACGTACAAACGTGGGAATGCAGTTGTTGAACTACAAGTAATGTGCAGAATAATCATATCTTACAATACAAGATAAGAAATTGTGAAACAATAATAAATTTTATAGAATAAGAAGTTAGTTGTAATTTAGATTTTTGTATGATAAGTTCAATGTTAATAAATAAAATTTAATTTTTTTTTAATAATAATAATAATAAAATATTAACTTATATAACTATTGTTTTAGAGGGTAAGATAAGCTTACTCACGATTTTTCATGAAAATCGATGTTGTCCGTAAAAATTCGAAGGTATAATACCCCATTTTAACCGTCGTATACCGGACTATAACATTTCGATACCATACGAAGAAATTCAACAACGAATACCCTCGAAAATTATAGAATTTTACTTTTTAAATCAATGTTAATTTTACTTGCGTACAAAGATTGTAACACTAGCTGTGCTTTTTATTCGGTCCCGTTAGCTACTATCGAGAGCCGTCATTTTTCTACACAAAAATTGAAGTTTGACGCGCTATTTATTGGTAAACTAAATTTATTTAACATCAAACTGCCATTTTTATAAAAATATTTGGCTCTGCCTATTTATACGGAGCAATAAGCCGTGCGATTTTTGTTATGTAAAATTGTACAATTTTGAACCACGTATAACGGTGAAATTATGCATCAAAATTAATTCTGGAAAAACATTACTATTATTTGGTTAGGTTAGGTTAGGCAGGAGTGGCTGCCTAGGAAAACTTTGATTGTGAATTGTGATACCACATGATATATCCTCTTTACCGTTGCTCCAACCGTTTTGAGATACTTATGTAGCGTAAAACATCCCGCACTTTGCTGTTTTCAAGATTCGACAAGTTGTCCATCTTGACTTTATCAAAGTACTTGTGCCTCTTGAGTACCCATGCTGGACAAGAGCAAAGAAATTGAACCAACGTCTCTTCTTCGTCCTCGTCCAAACACCTTCTACAGAAGTCATTTGCCTTCAGAACCAGCCTTCTTGCATGTTCTCCAGAAGGCAGTGTCCCGTGAGAATACCTACAACCGTTTTTAATTCATGTCTTTGAATATTGTTCACGAAAAAATGCATAGCTTCGGTTTCCGATTGTGACCCGTTTCTACAGGATTCCCTTGAAGGAAACAAGGTCCGAAAGCCGAGGTATAATGTAGTCAAGAATTCAAGATTTGCCGGATCACCTTTCAACGATCTAACAATAGTCGAGTGTCCTGTATTTAGATATTTCCACTGAGAGAAGGATACAAGTTACACAGCCGTATTTGTCGCAATCGTTTTCCTAATAGGTCGAATGGAAGAAGGTGTAACATAATCTCTAAGGCACGTGTCGGTGAATGCTCCACTTATAAGCATACAGGTCGTTCTTTGTACTTTCTCTATCTTTTTTTTTATAAGTTACTTTGTCTAGAGCTGACCACCACACACTCAGTCCATACATGAGTATAGGTCTAGCTATAGTAGTTTTGTGAAATGTTCATCCTCTAATTAAGCTTACTGTTCAAGATAACCCCCAGAAATCTTGCTCTGTCAATAAAAGTAAGTCTCGTGCCATTTAAGGTAGGAGGCACAACTACAGGGATTTTGTATTTCTTAGTAAATAGTACAGCTAATGGTGGAATCCCCTCAGCTCTAATTAACCTGGTTACAGGGAAGTCCACCTCCAAAAATGACAATCCTTCCCTGATTGTCTCTGCTTTCACGTTATTAAGGGCAGCCTCTATATGCAGGAAGGCTACCAAACAGAAATCTTTCGAGTGAATCGATTTCTTAATTGTACGTTCAGTGCCCACTTACTTTTTTTTTTTTTAATGTTGCCAATAGCTTTATTCTTGAATCTTTCTACATAAGAAACTCACAAGAAGTAATCAAATCTTAAGCTAAAAATTATTACACATTTTAAGTCTTAACCAATGTTAATACTTATTGTTAGTGCTCACAATTTAATTAATTTAGACTATACTTATATGTATATATCGAATTAAATTTAGAGGTTCACGGGTTCATCAGTTCGAGTGGATCTGTTCTTCTTAGGCGTCTAAATCGCGGCTGTTTTATTATCTCCCTGGCCAATTCGTTGGGATGTGCTTCTAGTTTTGAATAATATTTCGAACTGAATTCTTTAATAGTTTCTTTAACGGTTTTGATCCCAAGGTCGTCATGTATATTACTATTTCGAATGTACCAAGGATCATTGGTAATACTGCGAAGTATTTTCGCTTGGGTTCGTTGCAGGAGTTCTCTTTTTGAAGCGCTGGTGGATCCCCATAACTGAATACCATATGTCCATATGGGTTTGATTATCGCTTTGTAAAGTAAAACTTTATTGGCTAATGACAACTGAGATTTTCTTCCCATCAGCCAATACATTTTGGAAAATGTAATTTTTATTTGGTTGCGCTTTGTTTCAATATGATTTTTCCACGTTAACCTTCTATCCAGATGCAAACCTAAGTATTTTACCTTCGTTTGTTGAGGAATATTTTTATCGTTTAATTTCACTGGTGGGCAGGTGCGTTTGTTTAGCGTGAATGTGACGTGAGTTGATTTGTTTTCGTTCACTTTTATTCGCCATGCCTTCAGCTAGTCCGCGACTTTGTTTAAATGATTCTGTAATTCCTTTGAGCCAATTTCAGGATTAGTGTGATACACCAGGATGGCCGTGTCATCGGCAAATGTTGATATTAATACTTTGTTGGTTACAGGTATATCAGCTGTGTACAACAAGTATAATATTGGTCCTAGAACGCTGCCTTGCGGGACACCTGCATTTATATCATTTAAGCAAGTAGTTGCGCTGGTTTTGTTTGACCATGTATTGCCTTTGAAGAAGATAGTTTCCCAAAACTGAGTGAAATTTCTTCGGTAGAAGCTCTTTAATTTTGTAAATTAGTCCATCGTGCCAAACTTTATCAAAAGCTTGGGCGATATCCAAAAAGACAGCAGCACAATATTTCTTTTCCTCGAAGGTGATTTTGATTGTATTTACAATTCTGTGTACTTGCTCTATAGTACCATGTTGGTTTCGGAACCCAAATTGATGGTCTGGAATAACGCGCCGTTCTTCTAATATTGGTTTTAATTTTGTTAGTAACATTTTTTCAAATAGCTTTGAGATTGTGGGCAGCATGCTTATTGGACGATATGATGAGATTTGCATTTCATTTTTCCCGGGCTTATGTATCATTGTGATCAAAGATATCTTCCATTTCTGAGGAATATAACTGGTTCGCATGATGGCGTTGAATACGAATGTTATTAGTTTTATGCATTTATCCGGCAATTCCCTTATCATTTTTCCAGTAATGAGATCATGCCCTGGTGCCTTTTTCGGGCTTATGCAAGTTTTAATTGTATTCTTAACTTTCTTCCAGTTATACTTTATAGGTTTGTAGGATAAACCATCATCCGTTGGCTGGGGTAGCACGAAATAATTATCTTCTTCGTGTGGGACGAATACTGTTGCTAGATGAGCAGCAAAAGCATTGGCTTTTTCTTCATCACTTCTCGCCCAATTTCCAGTTGGTAGTCTAATCGGTGGATTCGAATTTGTTGGCCTTTTTAAATTTTTTGTTGCCTTCCACAAAGAATAATCTGTCCTCTCGGTTGCCGAGAGATCACTTAAATAGTTCTTTAAGCGCTGGTTTTCTTCTTCCCTCAAAGCAAATCTTAGGCCCTTAATAGCTCGATTTAATTTCCATTTCAATAACGGTGATTTTGTTTCCTGCCATTGACCGCGAATTTTTCGTTTTTCCTGGATTAGTTCTTGTATATTATGTGACAGTTTATTAACTTTTTCCGAACCACTAATGCCGGGTGTAGCCCTTTCAGCGGATAATGTCATGACATCTTTTAGATTTTCTGCCGCCGCATCAATATCAACTGGTGTGATCAGAGGAATATTAAGTAGACACTTTTGTTCGACTAGCCTCCTATATTGATCCCAATTAGTTTTCTTGTTTGTAAGACGATTCGGTATTTCGTTCCTTAGGACATCGGTACTCAATGTTACTATTACCGGTGAGTGATCAGAAGACAGATCATAGCAATCGGTGGCCTTAGCGTATGTACGTGGAATGCCCTTAGTTACACAAAAGTCAATTAGATCAGGAATTTTCTTTTTATCCGTGGGCCAGTAAGTTGGGTTACCGGCAGATAAATAATCCAGCGACTGTTCCTCTATAGCATCATAAAGTTGTTTGCCTTTCGGCGATGTTAATCTGGAACCCCAATGAGTATGTTTAGCGTTGTAATCACCGCCCGCAAGAAATTTATTACCCAGCTGGCTAAAATAATCCAAGAACTGGAGTTTTTTTATAGCATGTTTTGGAGGGAAGTACACTGCCGATATGACACAGTTTCCAGACCACTCCTGCAGACAGATGCTCGTTGATTGTATACTATATGATCTTTCTCATACTTCGTAAGTTCGTAGTGTTTTAATCTTCGCTTAATCAATACAGCAGTGTCTCCATGTGCTTTACCATCTGGGTGCTTGGTGTCATAAATAGAGTACCCATTAATTTTGAAATAGCTATTTTTGGTGAAGGGTGTTTCTGATATTAACATTATGTCAATATTGTGCTCAGTGAGAAATGCATGTACCTCCGCTTTATGTTGTGCTAGGCCGTTTGCATTTCATATGGCTATTTTGATGATGGTCATTTCTGGCTTTTTACGACTATCTGCATCAGCGTGCTCATATTCTGCATCATTAGATCCATGGTTCTCTCCATCATCGCCATGAAGCTTTGCATCATATTGGTCAGTTTATTTAAAGCCGTTGAGATGTTTCCCTCTTCACTTGCTTGAACTTTAGGAGCGGTACCTTTAAGAACACTTGCGTATGAAACCCCTTCGTGCACGCTGCCGTTTACATTTGCGTACTGTTTTCCATTTTGAGCGTTTGTGTTTAGAATTTCTGGTCGTGCTTCTTTTCTAGCTGAAGAATGAAAATTTAGGATTCGCTGTTCTGCTCGCTGCTTTGGATTGATTCTCCTTTTCAATTCTAGATAAATTGGGCACCCTCTATAATTAGCTGTGTGATTTCCATCGCAGTTGCTGCATTTTCTCACTGATGCTTCCTTTTTTGCTTTATTGCAAACCTTTGAATTATGGAGTTCACCACATATAACACAAACATCGTTCAAAGTGCAATATGCTCTAGTGTGTCCATATTCTTGGCACTTAACGCACTGTACCGGCCCATTTATTTTCCTGGGTTCCTCGATGGTAACCCTTCTGTGCAGTAGATATTTCAGGTCAAATATTGCATGGTTGCCTTTAACCTTTTTATAGCCTGGTTCTAATTCCAGACGAAACAATGGCTGAGGAACCTTCTCCCGATTAAAAATATTGGTAATAGTTTTGCACTGGAAACCTTTTTCAGCGAGAGCAGCGTGAATTTCGTTTGCATCCACGTAACTCTCTATTCCTTTTAACACAGCAACCAATCCTTTTTGGCTCTTTAGTTGATACGTGTAGTAATGTTTACCAACTTGGTCAAAATGTTTAATTAACGCTCTGTAAGCATCAATATTGAGCGGTTGAATTTTTGTTCCTTTTATATCTCCTCTTTTGATCCCGGAAATATAAAATGCACCTTCAGTAATAAACTCGATCGTTTTAGCAAGTTCTCTATTTGATTCTTCCCTCAAATAGATTGGTGGCGGCTTCGATGCACTGTTATTGTTTGTTTTATCGTCAATATTTGCCGACGATGCACTTTTAATTTCGTTATGGTTCAATAAACCAATGTTATTTAAATTAATAATTTCACTTTGATTTAAATTGCCTGGTAAGGTAAGTTTTTGAACATTTAAAATTTGTTGTCGCTTTGGACTATGCTGCACTTTTGTATGCTTATTAAAAATATGTGAGGTCGTGAAGTTCGGTGGCAAATCGCTTGTGGACATCGCTGTCTGCTGATTTGGCCTAGCCTTTTTTACTTGAGCCGGAGGTGAGGACATCACGATTTCACTTATTTTTCACATCACTATATTTCAAAAAAAAAAAATAAAAAAAAAATGTAAACTGCTGATTCAACTTTTCACACAAGTATTAAGTAAATTATTTAAATGTTTACTCGGTGGTAGCAAAATTGCAACTGCCAGTGCCCACTTACTGCGAGTCTTATTTTCCCTATACATCCAACAGCTTTTCCAAGGCTTTGAAAAGAAAGAATTTTAGAGTTAGTGGTCTTAGGTCCTTAGGAAATACATGTGAGCTTTACCCCGCTTTCAGGATAAAGACCACATTAACCTCTGTTCAGTACCTAGGAATATAAACCAGCTTTAAACACCCTTCGAAAATAGGTTTCACATAAGGAAGAATAATTTCTGAGTTATTTTGAAGTTCCACTGGTATAATCTGAGCCGGACCACCCAATTTATATGGTTTAAAACGTTTTAGTGCCAATAGGGCCCGGTTCCAAGTTAAGATATCCTTCGCGCATACTAAAAGCTTTTCCTGATGATTACTATGCACCAAAAGATCGTCAAAACTCCCTGGGAATCGTCCGGTTTAATCAAGAAAACTCGGATTGGTTGTACTTTTGGAAAGAATCTTTATAAGGCGACAGATTGCGGGGATCTCTTCCATTTTATTAAAGAAAAGTCTACAGGACCTCCTTTGTGCCTTTCTTAATCCTTTCTTATAAATTCGAAGTTCCTCCTTATTGGAGTCTTAATCCTGAGCCTCCCTTGTACTTGTGGCTCTATTAAAGGCTGTCATACAAGTATTACGATAGGTCCTCAAAAGGTCCCTGGATTAGTACCACATGGTGAAGGTTAATTTGAGTTATACTAAGCATAACCATTATACCTTTACTTACCACCATAAATATTTCCTGCTACCGCAGGCCAATACTAATTACCGACAGCTTGGCAATGACCTCCCGCCTTGCCAGGCTGACAACATCCTCCTCCATCGGTTGACCAGTACCTTCGCTCATGTCCCCTTACTCCTCCTGGAAATGAATCAGCCCTAGGTCGAAATCAGTGGGTTCACTAACCACGCTACCCTCGGCCTCTCTTACCACGGTGCTGGTAGTTCCTTCAGGCCTGGACGTGTGGCCACCATTCCCCGGTTGGCCTCTCGTATGCGCCTCCGCCCCACCCTTCTTGTAGACGTTGAGAGTGATTGATCCGAAACCGAAGTCAATCACTCGCTTTATTTTTCCCAGGAGGCCTAGGGAATCCGTATTTATTACCCTAATAATAGATAATCTTGAGGCCCCTTTTGCTTCCTCCAATTTGACGATCTGCCAATTACCGGTTGGAAGATTCGGATTACTGGCCTGAATGATTTTCAAGCCCTCACCAGGGCTAGCCATTTCAGATGGCAGCCATGCACGTGCCCTTGCCATGCTGGGAATCTTTTTCCTACTTATTGCCTTAATGCTCGCGCCTGGCCACACCTCTCCTACTTGGGCTCTACCTATTATAAAGATGCACTGATCTCTGGTCTGAAAATGCAGTCAACTTCACACGTCGTTGGTACCGTCCCGCATCTTTCCGACATGATGCTCCCGCCTTCTTGACTTTTCTCAACTACGACTGGCATCAACACATGCTCACTTAAGACATCGCTAAACGGTTGCCTTGCTTTCCTTGGGGGAGCCCGACTTCACCTCGGCCAGCAGCTTAGCACACGTGCTGTCGACCACTTCAACCTCATCCTGGAGCCGCCGTCTTTTAGACACATGTTCCCTGTCCGTGATTCCTAACCCACAGTGCTCCTTGCCAAAGGTACTGACACCTTTTGTTCCTAGTGAGCTGCTCTTCAAGGTTCGCAGCCAACTTATCAAGAATCCTAAAGGCCGAGCGACGATGCCTATATCGCCGCTTGGCCGGAGGGATATCACTCATCCCTTGTTCTTGTGTTGCCTTTGCTGCTCTATACAGGACCAACCCATCTAATTCGAGGTACCCCTTCGTTTTTTCTGACTTTTGGAGAGTCCGCCTGGGCAGAGATCCTTATACGCAGGTAAGCCTAATTACAACTGGAGGTCGCCTGGTATCCAGAGGGCTCCGTTTATAACTGGGCTTTATTAAATGAGCTCCCACAGCCCAGTAGATTAACAACACGGGACGCTTACCACTTTAATCCGCCTCATTTGCCATTATGTAGAGATCACACTATACCTATGTCACTTTTTAAGGTGAATTTGAAAGAAGTGGTGACTACGGATTTACCGACAATATAAGTAAATCAGCATCACATATCTACAGAAAATAGAAAGGTCTTGATTAGGTTCTGGTAATTGGACATCTAAAAAAAAAAAAAAAATTTGCAATTTGTATGTTTTTTGAGTGACCGCCTTTTCGACACACGTACACGTGTTCGATGCCTTTTTGAGGCTTTTTTATTGTTACAATCAATACACCGAATTACGCCAGAGTAGCTATGTTGTTGATAAACATGAATGCTCAAACATTATGTGGTTCTGTTGTGACTGCAGATACCTTATTAAGAATAAATCATTCCTTAAGGTAATGAGGGACTGCAATTTTAGTGCCAATACTGCTCAGCAGCCCTTTGTTGAGAAGCTGCTTGATGAGATTACATGTCTCAAACAACAACTTGGCATGATCCTCGATCCTTTTCGTCGACCAACAAAAAAAATTAAAAAAATTTAAATCGGAAAAATTATAATATTTTCTGACGTGGTGACTTCTTCCTCGATGAGTTCCAGCGTTGTCGTGCTTGCAGTTGGGAACAAGCACCTTCAAAATCTGGGCACAAAAACTATTTGTGGTACCAGATAATTTTCAAAACATTCTGGGGTAAAGGGCACTGCACCGACGGTATGGCTACATATCTCAAAGTTTGATCCGGATACTTCTGAAAATGAAATTGTGTCCATGGCTAAAACTTGTTTGGAGATTGAAGACTGTACAGCATTTAAACTAGTCCCTAAATAACAGAGTATCGAATCTCTGGAGCTTGTTTGTTTCAAATTGGACATAAAAGCTGATGTACGTATTAAGGCCCTAGACTGTAATACTTGGCCAACTGGTGTACACATTCGGGAGTAAATAATCTGTATTTCAAAATAATTCGGAAATAATTGATTTCAAACCAATTTACAAAATAAAAATAGTTAAATTTAGACAAATTTATTACATTGATAAAAAGCGAAATAAATTTTACAAAAAATTTAACAAAATTGACGATTTTTTATTAAATTCACAATTTTGTTTTGTAAGCACTTTTACAAAAATAATTTTATAAATTTAACTTTAAAATTTTTTTGAGTGCAGATGATCCCTTGGCCGCCAAAAGTTATAGCGATTTGCGTCACGATTATGAACAATTCATATCACTAGGAGGAAAGAAAAATAATTCCGTTCAGAGTAGAATTATCATCAAACCACCTTTATTCGATGAATCTGATGACGTCAGAGTGATTCAAAAGCTCTTCTATGACCTCAAAATCTGGGTCTGGTCTCGAAAAATTACCACGGAGAGGCGTTTGAGGGGAACGCTTGCAGAAAATTACTCAAGGAGTCAGCGAAATTATTGAATCCTGAATTCTGTAGGATCATGGGCGGAGAGTTATCACTGCTTCCATTCATAACTGCATTTAGAGCCATGGACGAAATTGTAAAGTCGACCTTCTCAGTAACGAGAATCGAGTCAGATTTACATAAACACATAACAAGTCTCAAAAAAGCTCTCGCTACTCTCGATGTGAGTGAAACTATGAAAATTCATATAATTTTGAGTCACCTTCAAGAATCGCTTGGATGTTTGGATGAAGAGGAAGGTTTCGGTTTGTGGTCTGAACAAGCTGGCGAAAATATTCACCACGAATTCTTGAAATTTTGGAGCAGACGAAAAATGAATAACATGCAGGCTCCGAATTACGGCATAAGATTAAAAGCAGCTGTGGTTGACTTTTCTTCCAAGCATATCTAGTACTTATTTATAAGATTCAAGTTCAAAAAATTGGCTTGATTATTTGATTGTTACTTTACTATTTCATATACACATGTTATTAGCGACTTATTTGTAACCACAAGTTTGGCCAATCGCTCATAATATGTCTATAGGTTGCAATCTTTTAATATAGATGCTTTTTTGATTGAATTTGGCCCTTTTATGTGTAGACTTAAATCCAAAAATCTTTTAGTCGTTGGTGATCTCAACATTAATTTACTAGATAATTCAACGCAAATAGATGAATACAAATTTTTGATGTTAAGTAATGGTTTAACTTCTGATGTCAATGCTCCAACTAGGATTGTTAATTTGTCTTCTATACTTGTATTGACCATGTTTATTTAAGATGCTCTCATGTTGATGTGAGATCATCTGTTTAGATATGAGAATTACTGATCATTGCGCTATATTCGTAACTCTATTATTAGAAGACAACCCTATTGTTCAATCTGTTCCGAAAGTTACAACTGCTAATTTTAAAATAGATTTTAAATTATTAAATAATTTGTTAGTTCAAGAATCGTGGTCCTCTGTATTGGCTCTAGTTAATATTTCAGAAGCGTTTGATTTGTTCCTCTACATTTTAAATAATTATATAACTAAATGTAAATATGTATTTGCAACGCGTAAAAAAACTGTAAAACGCAAACCTTGGATTACAGATGCTTTGGTTTTTAAGGTAATAAAGAAAAACCAACTTCGCAAGAAACTTAAAAAACATAGTCAAAATTCCAATGTGAAGAAGTACTATTATAAGTATTCGACTGAATTGAATAAACAAATTATAAACGCAAAATCGAAATACTATTTTAACAAATTTCAAAGAGCGGGTAGAATTGTAAGAAGCAGTGGGAATTGGCAAATGAAATACTGAACAAAGGGACGCGTTGCAACGGAATCTCTGAAATAATCGATGAATCGGGTACACAAATTTCTTCACATATTGATATTGCAAATTGTTTCAATTTGTATTTTCAAAATATTGTTACATCGATGAGATCTAATAGTAATTATACTCAGTCACATCGCGTGAGTACTTTGATTTTAGATAATCCTTCCAATAGAAATTGTTTCTTCCGGCCAATCACGTCGACCGATAATATTGGACTAAACAGTGCCATATTAAAAGAAATTAATTACAACATTGTTGATATTTTGTGCGAACTATTTAATCGTAGTATTTATTAAAATGGTTAAAGAAATAAAACACGTGGTATTAAAATGTTTAAAGAAAATAAAATACGTTTATGCAAGATTAAAATATTTATTTTTAATGTTCTCAGTATGAAGGATCGTTTACAACTAACCACAAAACAATTAAAGAAGAATTATAATACGGTCGCATTCATATTGCTTATTGGGTAACCGACAAATGACATATTCTGTCAGTATTACTGAAGGTATTTTTCCGCAAGCATTAAAAACCGCAACGGTCATTCCGCTCTTCAAAAAAGGTGATCGCTTATTATTATGCAATTATCGGCCGATTTCGCTTCTGCTGGTTATCTCAAAAATCTTTGAGAAATCGGTAAAATCCCGTTTTATTGACTGCATAAACTCTTTTAATTATCTTAGTTCTTGTCAATTTGGGTTCAGAACTGGTCTTGGAACAGAAGATGCTCTTCTTAATATAATGAATCCGCTACACGAAGGTCTTAATAATTCTCATACATCAGCTGCTCTATTTGTCGATATAAGTAAAGCCTTTGATATGGTGGACCACCGGATGGCTTAAGTCGTTTTTGGAAGGTCGTTCGCAACGAGTTAGTATTAGTGGTTGCCTGAGTCGCACTGTTGAACTTAATGTAGGTGTGCCTCAAGGTTCCGTTCTGGGGCCCATCTTATTTCTTGTTTATGTCAATTCTATTTTTAAACAAAATTTTTTTGGCAAAGTTGTTGCTTATGCGGATGATATGGCATTTGCTTATGATTGCTGCAACTACTCAACGGCTGTCTCTCGTATTAATACAGATCTTAATATTTTGAGTGAATGGTTTGCTGTTCACAAACTTGTACTTAGTGCAAAGACTAAAGTTGTATTGCTTAATTTAAGCACGAGTAATCCGTCGTTTAACCGTGATATTATGTTCCACGACGTTATCTGCTCAAAAAGTGGTGCTTGTACCGTTAATTGCATGGTAATTGAATCAGTCAGCTCTATTAAATACCTAGGATTAAATATTGATTGTCATTTAGATTGGAAATCTCATGTAGCTGCTTTGAAGAGTTCCCTCCATTCCAATATCAGTATGTTGTATCTATTACGTTCACATTGTCCTTTTGGGTTTTTAAAAAGTTATTATAATGCGTTAATTGATTTGCGTTTACGTTACGGTATCTGCTGTTGGCGTGGAACTTATTATGAGACGGTTAAACCACTGATTATCGCTCAGAAACATGCAATTAGGTTGATGTTGTTTAAAAATAAACGTTTTCACTCGTGGCCATTGTTTGTAACGTGTTCAATTCTTCCATTGAAGCATCTATACGTATTCAAAGTTATGAAGATTTATTTTGTAATTAGTGGAAATCGGAATTTAAGTTGTCACTATGATCTGCGCAGAAACTCTATGTGTTTGAAAGCTATTCGTAAATTTTTTATAACTCATTTCCTCAATTACTTTTTAGTAACAGCACCTAGAATTTTTAATAATCTGCCTAAATTTATCCGTGAATCAACTTCAAAAAAAATATTTGTTGCGTCACTGGTTATTGCACAACGAATCATTAGATTTCTTGTTTGATTTGATTGTTTAAGTATTATATCCTATTTAGTTCTCTCAAATTTTTTTATTTTGTATAATATTCATAATTTTTTATATTACATTCTTAAGTATTTATATTCACTTTTGTAAAAATTATGCAGATTTATGTATATATCATTTTGTACTGTTTTTTAATCACCCCAACCATATTTAATTTCTTAACTGAAGGAATGCCTATCACTGGCTTCTTGTCCAAAACGCATTTTCTAATTATATGATTTTAATATGTTCAACAAATTGTAAGAGAATTCAATCCAGTTTCGAACTGATGAGCTGATGATTATGAAAAAAATCAATCTTCTCATCAGGCCGCGGCGACTGGACTGATTATACCACAATTTACATTCTATATATACAGAATGTGCTGTGCGTTAAGTATTAGCGAATCATAACTAATACAGATGAATTCTCTTACAAATTTTTTCTTCTTCACAATATTCACACAGCTCTGTTTCTGTGTACGCTAATTCTTACTTTATTAATTTTTTTGTTGAATATTAATTAATTCATGTAATATCTAATATGCTACCGGTGATTAGACCATTTTAATTGTGTTTCGATTAACACGAGAAGTATATTAGTATTTACGTTCGGAACATATTAAAATCATATAATTAAATAAATAGAATTCTGTCTATTAGTCGGTTTCATTGAATTACTGTTCGTAAATACTAATATACTACTCGTGTTAATCGAAACACAATTAAAATGGTCTAATCACCGGTAGCATATTAGATATTACATGAATTAATTAATATTCAACAAAAAAATTAATAAAGTAAAAATTTTCTAATTATTTTCAATTAAATTATATTTTTTATTGCTTAGTTCTTATTAAATTTAGAAACTTGTAACATTATGTAATTTTTTTTTATTATAATATTATTATATTACGTGTTGTACATCATTAATTGAAATAAATAAATAAATAAATAAAATAAATATTATGTTTGTATTTTCAAGAAAGAAATAATACTTCATATAAAGAAATAATACTTTCAAAATAACGGATCAAAAATAATGAATATTTCGAGCACATGAACCGTTACGATTTCGGGGCAAAATTTTCCTATTTTCTGGCCAGCTACTGCATAGTTCTGCAGACTTCAGTTTTTTTTTCGTTATCGTTTGGAAACCTAAACCACCTTCCGGAGCACTGTGAATAAAATTGTACCTAGTAGCATAAAATCGAAATGCTATCAATATCCGTAAATGACACGGTAAACCGTGTGTTTTTTGCCGTTGATTAAGAAAAGTTGACCGATCACCAATGAATTCTTTAGCCAAATGTTTTGGGAATAAAATCCCTGAATTCTCGACGACGTCACTTTACGCTTTGCTATTGGCTATTGCTATTTGAATTAATGACAGAAGTTTCCATTTTTGAAATTTTATTCGATTTAGAACTAGTACTAAATAAATTACCCAGCAAACGCGTCTTGAATAACACATGCAAGACTAACCAAAGACATGATATAGTAACAAACACGAGACAGCCAAAAGACAACTCCATGTATTTGGGACTCAGAGTATTCAAAGACTTGTCTGGTGGTCATTATTAAAAACATATATTACTGTTGTCTTAGGTAACATATCTGCAGGTCGTCTATAGTAATTTGTCTGGAGTTCATTTTTGGTAACATCTCTGATAGATTTTATAGGTGACAAGTTTCGTGATTGTCTTTTGTAACATAACTGGTGGTCGTCTTTAGTAATGTGTATGGCATTCCTCTTAGGTAACATGCCTGGTGGTCTGTATTTGTTGCATTTCTGAAGGTAGTCTGAGGTAACATTTCTGATGGTCATATTTGGTAACGTATCTCCAGTTCGTCTAAGGTAACATGTATTGTGGTCTATATTGGCCACATGTATAATATGGTCTTACATTGTTTTTTTGATTAAATAAAATTCAATATGTATTTTAAAATAATTTTTTTTTTAATTTATTGATTACATATATTATAAATTTACATGCATATATGTATTAATATTTATTAACATATATAATATTATTAATAAATAAACGGTTTTTTTTTTCTTAAAGCTAAAATCCCGCTTAAAGGGTAAGGTAAACGTAAAACACATAAAGCGACGACAAAATTAAATTGTTGCTATTTTGCTGCTGATGTAAATGATTAAACATCATAGTTAGAGCAAAAATATAATTTTAATAGATACATTTCCATTATAAGAAAATGTATTTTTCGTTTTAATGGAAATTTGTCTATTAAAATTATGAAATATTTGAATATTTTTGTAAAAATTGCTTATAATTTTGCTCTAACTATGATTTTTTTTTTTCATTACAAGAACAAAATAACAACGATTTAATTAATATCACAAATTCCATATAACATTTGAAAGAATGATAGAATGGTGGTTATTAATAGATAAATAGTAGGTGTCAATATAATATTCAATCTTATAATATTGCACACATGATAAATTAGAAAATTCATTTAAAATCAAAATTATAAAAATTTAACAAAAAAAAAATGTTTTAATACTAATGTACGAATAAAACTTAGAAATAGATAAAGTCATTGCCACATAACAAAAAAATACGAACGATTTCAGGAACGAATTTCCAATTCTATTTAAATTACTGCATAATTTGAATTTAAATTAATAAGAAATGATGTAAAATGACTAAAGTTAGTAATTAAACTAATAAAACTTCAATATTTTGACAATTTTAATTGTCTATGACTACATGTATACTAAAAACTAATATTCATTATAAATTATAAAAATATGATTTAAACATAAAAATCAAAATATATTGTTGGTTTGTCTGGCGCGGCTTCTTCTTCGATTGTGTCGGTTATGGGCATCAAATATTTGCTTCCTTATCGAGCTCTCATAATCTTTATATAATAAAAATTTACCTTTCCAAGCATCTAATATGAAATTAAAATAATTAATAACTCAAATATTTAGTTATGTTATTAAAAGTATATTACCAAATAAAATTTTGTTAAATAAAACCATTTGTTTTATTGGTAATTTCAAATGCAAGCCATCCCAGTTGTAGCCACTCAATAAATCATCCGCGAAAATTTTGCTTAATCCGGTTGAATTGTGTCTGCCATCTTCTGGCACATAAATGGATAAATATTTGGTCTAAAAATGTGAATTTATATATGTAATTTAAAAATTTTTTTAAATATTAATATAATATGATTTACCAAATTTATTGAAAATTCCTCATCGTCATCGACTTTGTCATTTATTGCTGCTAACTGTTCTGCAGTGGTTAAAGGCAGATCAATGTGAAATTTTTTTGTCGGTTTCATCATATTTAATAATTTTGTAATATCCAGTTTGATGGATGTTAACTGTCTGCTGATATACCGCAACTCCGGAGTTACTGCAAATAAAAAAAATGTTATAGATAATATACACATATATGTTTTCAATTTACTCATATTTAACATAAAGGACATAAAATTTGTAAATTTGATGTTGATTTAAATAAATTCTACATTTAGCATTCAAAATAAAAATGTTGAGTGTACCTTGTATCAAAAATAATAAAAAAAAATAGATCGATCTAAAAACATTGGTTAGTTCCTCCTCTAAAAATATAAAGGTAATACAGGTATAAACTTTAAACACCCGAATTACCTTAATATTTTTAGAGGAGGATCTGATCGTTCTTTTACGATTGTTTACGATCGATCTATTTTTTCAGAATTTTAATATTTTTAGAGGTGGATCAGACCGTTGTTTTACGATCGTTTACGTTCGATCTATTTTTTTTTTATTATTATTGATACATGGTACACTCAACTGTAATGTATTATACATTTGAAAAACATTTTAAGCACTATTTATCACGTACGATCTACAAATTTTGTGTTTCTTTTGAAATGTAAATATGTAAAATTGAATATTTCTATTCAAAGAGAAATTCAAAATTTATACATACATATTATACATATGTACCTATTTAAGAAAACATTATATAAGAACATATACCATACCTATTAATGTTGGTTCATGGCAGCTTGTTGTATCTGTACTAAGTGTTGGTTGATGGCAGCTTGTTGTAGCTATATTTAGTGTTGGTTGATGGCAGCTTGTTGTAGCTTTACTTAGTATTGGTTGATGGCAGCTTGTTGTATCGTTCGTTAGAATTGCCATTTCATTTACGGATAGGTGATCTAAGTAGTATTTAACAAACAAAAATAAAAAAACTAACTAAAACGTGTTCATTAACCAAGATTAAAATTAACTTACTATGAACTCGCTCAACACGTCCAGGAAGTTTGATGGACGGCTGTAAAACATGGGTCATTACTTTAGTGGTTTTAGCTACTGGAGTATATTGACCCATTTGTTCCAACAGTTGCTCGGTGCTTAGCTCCGACTCAATAAGGATTGGTGGTGATACTGGTTTGTCATACATGACAACCTCGGAATCTGAAGCAAATTTACAAATAAAATAAAATTAATCTTTAGTTGGGCTACTTATTTAAGGATAGGGTATATAGTATATTATACTAACCACAGTATGTAGATACTTGGGACTGTAAAATTGGTAATTTATGCGTATTCAAACCCAAATTTTTATGAACTTTGTTCAATTTAATTTTTTTTATATTTGGGGTAGATACGAAATCTACTTTTTTTTTATTTTTGTCTAAATTTATATTAATAAATGATGAATCTGAAAAATTTAAATATAATATATACATATAGTAATGCTGTATGAAACCCCTGTATATACATAATAATATACATGTACATATATAATTATGTATTAAATTCTTACCATTTTCATCGGACGATGACATTTTTAAATTTTAAATTCCTAATCTTAATTAATTTTATTTCCTGCTTAAAGATAATTATTATATAACCTGATTTTATACTTAATAATTTATGTATTTCTTATGATTATATTATTAGTACATGTATGACTTTTATTTATTGCTATTAAATGTTGAAATGGTGAACGGAATTATGTTCGTGAATCATTGGGATTAAAAGATATTGATTTTCATGAATATTCAAAGGTAACCGACAATATTTTGATATAATGACTGATACAGGAAATACTAGATCACTAACGACTATTATACCTAGTTCTATTGAATTAATAGGTTTTTCAAAATATGACGAAAAATTTGTAAATCTTCTACCTCGAACTAAGTGTAAATTGTTTGAAATCTCGAAGCTTTCAATAAAAAATGGAAATTCTTCTGTATCAACACGAATAGAGCAAAAACTATCTTTAAAATTATTTTTAAAAGTAAATGAATCATATTGATATGATTTGTACCTATTACAATCTTCAAATTTTTCAATAACATCCAGCTTATTATCTAAAATAAAATTATTAAAATTTTCCCGCTCTTTTACTCTATTAACTAATTGTTTTAAAATATTTTGGGGTTTCTTAATATTTTTTTTTATTTCCTGCAAAAAATTTTCATAAATATACCCTGAAAACGAATCTAATGGACCGTACAACTTCACATAGCCAGGTAAATGTAAAATACTGTGGACATTGTAGTTTACATGCTTTAATCCATAAATTTGAGGGTACAGCTTAACAAACTCGTTTAGAAGTATTTGGGCATTATCAGTATTTTCTTTAAAAGATGTCCTATCAGATAAAAGCCGAAGACTAACATTCAAAAGCAAAAAAATGATAAAATATATTAAAATCTACAAAATCTTTTAAAAGTGGCAGAACACCGTATAAAATAAAAAATCTGAATTCTGTAGCTTTCCATCTAGGGATTTCAATAAAATCCCTGGGTTTTCGAGTAAATTCCAAAGGAACATATCTAGAATACGAGACATATATATCAGACATCAATTTTTTCGTTTCTGGCTTTATTTTATTTAGCAAGAGAATCATCAATTTTTTCGCAATACCCAAATCAACTAAATGCATCGGGTCTAATGGAAATTGGGTAACCATCCTGATTCCAGCTTTTTCTAAGATATTTGGCTCGCCTTTATGATGATCTGGATCTAGTCGATTAGCGAAAGAATCGTCGGTTCTTAAATTTCCCGAAACTATATTAAAAATTGGAGTATTGGACATTCGAAATCCTGTTTGATCACATTCGTGACACCCTTTAATAGCATTGTGGTATTTTACCGATTTGCAAAATGATTTTGCCGGTGAATCACAAGTAAAAGCTCGTAAAATAAATTTCTTTGTAAGAGAATTTTTGGCAATTAAAATACCGTCCTTTTTTAATTTTAAAAGTTCACTTACGAATTCTACAAAGTAACTATTTATAGAAACAGGATGACCTTCGCCAACCCAAGCACCGACAATAAAAGGAGGGCGATTGCGAAAATGAGCGAAAGAACCAAGAATTGGCCAAAGGGTTTTTCGTGAACTTTTATACAGTGGTAAACCATCTATATTAAAATCACACACAATTTCACTCAAATTAGCTAAAAAACTGATATCATAACGATTAAGACATTTTTCAATACCAAAATGTACATATTCTCCTGTTGGAACCTTTCTTGGTTCAAAAATATCATTTACGCGATTTGTACATCGAAACAACGAACTTTTGGTTTTGGGGACACAAATAAAATAACAATTATATTTTCGCCAAGCAATTGAATTTTCACGGTAAAAAAACAAACACGATCGAAGCAAAAATGTTAAGACATCTAACAAAAGGTTAAGTACGTGTAACACACAATAGCAATAATAAATTATCATACACTACAAATAATACTCACAGTTTCAGTAAATTATTGATTATTATATAAAAATATAAAACACAAGTATACACTAATTATTTTTTTTAATAGGAAAAAATATTAAATTTTAATATTGCCACAATTACGTATTATATTTTTATTTTCACTCACACACACATTACGTCTACGAGCACGCAAGCAAATGAAATGAATTTCGCACAACACAAGACATGTTAAATTTATTTCAAAATTCTACCGATACAAACGCTGTATGTCATGCTAAGACATGTTGTTAGAATGTTACCAAAGACAACCAAAAGTCATGTTGCCTTCATGTTACCAATGTCGTTTATCCCTTTTCCACATTCGAAAAATCGTATGTTTTGCTTTTGCCCTTTTACTATAGTAAGCCTTACAAGACCACCACAAGACCAGTTCGTTTCAAAATTCAACCGATAGGATCGTTGTATATTACATCACGTACATGTTGTCAGTAACAGACACAAGACAACCACTAGACATGTTATATGTATTTTAGAATCCAACCGCTAGGGGCGTTGTATAAGACATCATATACTTGTTGTGAATAACACACTTAAGACGACCACAAGACATCTTGCCAATGACATTTGTCCCTTTTTGACATTTGTAATTTGATATTTTTTTCTTACTCTAAGACAACCACCAGACATGTTACCAAGAACTAAAAATTTGCTGGGTATCTCACAAAAAGAATGAGAATACAAATTTGTGAAATGGAACTATTCAGTGAGAAAACGAAATTCGAGATAATTAAAAATCCCATTCCAATTTATTCCATCATTAGAATATACCCATCAGCAAAAGGGTTGGGATTGCCTCAAGCCCCAGAAAATTTTCCATATGTATAAACAAACAAACAAGTTGTCTTCAAACAAAATAATTAATTAATTCAAAAGTCTATAATAATAACTTTTCAATCAAATATTTAGAATCGTTTCAAACTAATACATGCTCATTAATCTTCTGTCCACAAAATACAAAAACTTAATCCGACAACAAGAGAGATTTTTATTGGTGAATGATTTCTTGGGTTATACACATACGATTAATTGATTAGTTTTTAAGTTTTTGTTGGTTTTTATTACCATCACATAAAACACAAAACAAAAAACAAAAAGAAAACAATTTCGACCCAAAATAACAAAAATCTGTTAATTAACTAAAAAATAATGTTGTCTTCCTTCAAGGAAAATCCAAATAAAATAATAAAATAAAAAAAAAAAAATAAACAAAACCCTAAGATTTATCTTAAGAATTCATAAAATTAAAATGGTTTTTAATTAAAAAATGGTTTGAAAAATTCATAAATTTATGATTCACACTTGTATGCATAATGTCGTCTATGTTAGTGAATTAATTTATAAAATTTATTTGTTGTGTGAGAGTAGACGCAATAAGTGAACTTAATTTTCATAATCAATTACATAAATATATGTTTGTATATGTATGTGTACACATAAATATTAAACATACATTTTTTTAAGTAAATTCACTTACCATGTTATGTAAAGATATGTGCTACCAAGTGCTACGTATGTATACAGGAAGTTGTTTGTTGTTTCCTGTACTCAATGAACACAAAAGTTAGAAAATTTATAATCTTTAGAAAAACAGATTTATGTGTACAATACATAGTGTTTGTTGGTTAGCATTAAAGTGAATAGATTCGTTACTCATTTAAAGCCTAACCAAGCGGCATAACTTGTAGCATTGATACAATAAGGAAAAAATCTTTTAGCCTTGTGTTATAAGAGAGCATGCTATTAGGGAACGTTCTTTAATGATATCACACATTTTCTAAGCTTTCTGACTCTCTCCCTTCAATGTCACAATACAGTTACGATGTTACCTTTTAATTTAACCAAATTACCTTTTAGTTTAACCAACCTACCGACCTAATTTAAAATAATCATTTTAACTATTAAATTGGCCAACTTAATTTTTAGTTAATCCAACCTTCCTTTTAAATTATTCGATAAATTTTAAATTACGTACGTGCAACGGCACCCCGATGTCCTGAAGCTTGATGGTACAAGTTTTACACTTCATGTTGAAACTTTTACACCTCAAATTTTTACATTTCAAATTGAACCTTTAGCAAATTATATGTGTGGCCAAGTAGGATGGAACTTATCTATTTTTTAACGGTTTTTAGAGGAATTTGACAAGACCAATAGAAATGGGATACTAAAGTGATTTTTAGATAAAGTTCTGAAATATGGCCAAGTAGAATGATACTTGGTTTTTCCTTAATCGATTATAAAATGATATTTATAATACCGAGACTGTGCACTACCGAGACTGTGCACTACCGTAATCGATTAATAAATCACCAAGGTTTATCATAATTGGCCATATTCCAAAACTTTATCTAAAAATCATTTTAGAATTCCATTTCCAACGAACATGTCGAATTTCATCATAATCGATTAAGGAATAACTAAGTTTCATCCTACTTGGCCATCTTCCAGAACTTTATTCAAAAATCATTTTAGAGTCCCATTTTCAGTGTGCCTATCGAATTTCATAATTGGTTCAAAAATCATCAAATTCCATCCTACTTGGCTATACATATAATTTGCTAAAGGTTCAATTTGAAGTGTAAAAGGTTCAATAATTTATTTGAAACGTAAAACCTGTATTACCAAACTTAATCTGTAGTGATTCAAATCAACGAAACTCGGATTGCAATGATTGATAAAGGAAAATGCGGACCTTTTGGAGCCAAATTTCGTTTTTCTTCGAAAAGTGTAAAACGTTTTTCTTATTTACACAAAATGTATGTTTTCTTCATTGTTCAGTACCTGTTTGCACGTCTACGTTTTATTAAAACATTAATTTTAATAGGAAAAATTAAGAGATAATGATAAAATTAGTATATTTAAATTTATAAATAAATAAAAATGAAAGGTTTTTTAAAGGAACTCGGCAAATTAAATATTCGCCTGTTTATCAAAAACATGTCTTTTTGGTTTTATTTAAAGTCTAACCTGCCCACTGAAATTTTTTAAAGGGCCGCGGTATTTTGACCGTGCAAAGGTAGCATAATCATTAGTTTTTTAATTGAAAGCTTGTATGAATGGTTGGACAAAATATTGACTTTCTTTATTAAATTTATAATAGAATTTAACTTTCTTGTTAAAAGGCAAACATTTTTTCAAAGGACGAGAAGACCCCATAGAGCTTTATAATTTTATAGTATAATTTATAAAGAATTATTTAAGTGAAATACTGGTGGGGGCGACAGTTCGTCGAAGAGGATAGACGTGTTTTTTCTATACTCTTCAAAAATTTAATTTAATTTAATTTTATTTTTATTTTTGTTTCTTATGTATATACTTTATATACATAAGTATATACAGATTAATTTTAAATTTTAAATTTTAAATTAAATTCTAATTAAATTAATTTTAGTGTAATAATAATCCAAGTGTAGTGAAAAAAAAAAATTAAACTAAAGTGTAATTTTGGAACATGCAATCCACCGGGATGCATTTGTCAGGCAATGTTTTTTTATTTTTGTAGATAGAAAAATTAAAAGTGCATGATTTGATATTTTGTGGATTGTACATAAAATCAAATTTCAATTTCTAATTACTAAAGTCTAATATTTAGATAGTATTGAAATAAATTTTAATTTATATAAAATAAGTCGCAATAAATTTGGTATTAGGTTTTATTTTTACGCACATTTATTTGTATTCTTATGTGGAATTTTGTGTACATTCTACAATCTACACTAATACATACTTATATTTGGTATATAAAAGTGCCATAAATATGTTTGTGTACTGTGTAGCTGTGTCATTTTCTCTTTGCACGGTTTCTGTGAAGGAAGTGTGCGTGATTTTGTTGGTTTTTGTATTGTTAAGTACAAACAACAACGAGAAAGAGAATCTTTACGTTGGTTTTGATATAGCTGTCACAAGTACTATATTTTACTATTGTGTAAAATGGGCACTAATTAATACATGCATACAACTTGATTTATATATGGCAGGATCAACAATATGGTTGTACAGCAGCTTGTTCGCTCTTTACACTGATTCTGTTAAGGAAATGTAATATATTTTGTTGGTTTATGTATTATAATGCACAAACAACAACAAAAAGAGAATTTTTTGCGTTGCTGTTGATACAGTTGTCACAATATTTTACTGTATTATATTGATACATAGTTTAAGTTTGTTTATATGTACTATAAGGTCTACTGATACGCACATGAAAGATGGTAGAAAATATTTACCGTCAATGTGTGTTGGTGGTTCTAGTATGTTTTTGGTTTTAGTATATAAGATTTTGTTACTTGAATGCATGTGTTGTTAATTTCTTTGTGTTTTTGTGTATTCACGAAACAACTATGATGTTATTGACATCATGCATTATTTGAACACAATATGATTTTGAATATTCGACTCAAATAGGATTTTTATACTTTGTATAATCGAATTGGTTTTAGTCGAATTGGAATTGGAAGCTGTCTTAAAAAATTCATTTGAACGGTTTATTTAGGTAGGATTAATAAATTTTTTTTACAGGGTATTACATACTGAATCAAATTGTTTTCTAATTAATTTAATTAATATTATAAATTATAAATTGTCTAAATACATAAATAAATAGATAAATAAAATGCGAATTTAGAAATGTTGGTTTAAATTAAGTTAAGATTTGATTTTTAACACAAAATGATGAGTTCATTTATGTGAAAAAGTGGAATTATGTTAAATCATTTTGGAAGGCTAAATGTTTTTAAGTTTAATGGTTGTCTTAATGGATTTATTGAAATTTAGATGGACATATATGACACATCGATACATTTTTAAGAAAGTAAAGGTTCATTTTCATTGCATTTATTTATTGTTTTATTTACTTTGCATGCTTGATTTGGCAGGGAATGAGGTCCGTGAACTGAGTTAAAATTTTGGATATATTTATATTTATTTATTAATAAAGAGATCAAATTTCTGAATTATTGATTAGGTGCAGGTTTTGGGTGGCGGAGATCTCTTCAATTGGTGAATGATGCTAATTAGATTTTTATTTAGGTAGTCTAATATTTTATAAGTTTTATTTTTGAGTTGCGAAAATGACTAAGTTGAAGCAAATCATTTGAATATGTACACTATCAGACCTAAATATTTGGACGACGTCCGGGATTAATCACTGGAGCTGATTTTGGGGTAGATGATTTTGCTACTCGTGCAAATTACCGCTCAGTCGGCTTAGTTAAAGTCGTGGGCGTCTACAACGTTGCTTATTTTTGTTGATCCGGTTTCAAATAAATTTCTTTTTATGAAACTGATGCTACCGTTTGATATTACATATTGTAGGGATTTATTTTGATAAGTTTCTTGTCGTTGCAATGCTTTTATTATCAATTTTTTAACGCTTTCATCTATTTCTTTAGAGAGGCTCATTTTTCAACCCCTAAATTAAATTTTTGAATACATAGTTAAAATTTTTATTCCAAAATATCAAAAATATCTTCTGCTAAAATCAATCACTTTATTGGTATTAAATTGTAATTTATATTAATGTTGCTGTTTCGTTAAATATTTATGTATATAGATTGAAATATTATACTATTTAAATGAATAGCATCGTACGTTATCTAGGATAAGGGAAATTTCCTTTTATATGATATTGTAAACTACATTGCATTGCAAAATATTTGAGGTATTGATGAAAATGTTTCAACACTTTTGTCAGTTTAATTTAATTTAATTATATCAAAGTGTCATAGTTTGTTCGGGTATTTTTGTCTGATGGTGTAGTTGATATAAAGTATATTTAATTATATATAATTGTTACATCGTCTCCAAGCTACAGAAATGTTAGTGAATTCTCGCTCACCATCCAGAAACTCCAAGCATCCAGCAGTTAGGTAGCGTAGAAAATGTATTGTTCTTGTGATATCTATTTTATTTTATTTATCACTAACTAATTTATATAAATAAACTTCTATTAATTAAGTAGTAAAGCAATTTAGTTTTTAGTGATACCAGGAAACACTATTTGAGTTTTATTAGTAAATATCATATTGTAGGTACATGTAGTACTTAACTAAATTATTGATATTCTAGACTTTTCTGCGTAGTATTATGATTAATGTTTAAATTATATTATACTTTTATAAATAAATAAATGATTTCAACATTATTAATTTTCTTTTTTCTAGGTCTGTAGGAAATTGCCGATTAGTTTAAATTTAATAGAATGGTTAAATATATATTTTCAACTTTTTATTTTTAAATCTAGTTGCAGTAGGTAAACCATTAATTAACTATTTACAGGAGAATGGTAACTAATGGAACAAGTGCTATTGATTGATTGATTGTGAGTGTACGGCCAAGCATTATAGCAAGTCTCCCGGTCTCCCGGGCACACACCGTACACCCGTTTACACATAACAAAACCGAAGGATAGGATAGGATTATTAGTTGGGACAGACTCGACCCAGTTACAGACACCAATGCGATCGATAGTTAGTAAATTAACGGCACAAAAGACAACACAATCTAACTACATTTTTAGATGATCATCTCTCTGGAATCCAGGGCCGGATACTCAGGACTCCCTAATCCTAAATTAAGATTATTAATGTTGTAATTTCCCCTGTTCGCCTTTCATTAATTTACCTGATAAAATATTTAAGAAAATCTAAAATTACTAAGCTAAAATTATAATTATAATTACAGTAGACTTCGCTTATAGCAAACACTCAAGGGACATAATTTTGTTCACTATAGCCGACTGTTCATTTTAATCAAATATTCGTTTACGTTTATAAAGGTAGTTCTTTGTTTGTAGTGTATAAGAAAAAATAAATGTTCGTGCAAATTCAAGGCACACAACTATATGACAAAACCATATGATCATTATAAGCGTTTGTTCGTTATATACATGGTTTGGTATAAACGGATTATACTGTATTATAAAAAACATCATTATAACAAAATAAAGATAAAATAAAATAAAATAAAGTTGAAATTAAACTTTTATGATTGATTATGAGTGTACGACCAAGCATTATAACAGGATCTCCCGGACTCCCGGCCCCATGCCGTACACCCGTACACATATAACAAAACCGAAGGATTGATAGTTTGATATTTGATAGTTAGTAAATTATAAGTACAATATTTAATAAATAGGTTAGTAAAGACAGCACAATCTAACTATATTATTAGATGATCATTTCTCTGGAATCCAGGGCCGGATACTCAGAACTCCCTAAATCCTAAATCTAAAACAGGGCTTAAAAAATTATTATTTTGTAATTTCATCCTTGTCCGTCTTTCATTAATTACCTGATAAAATAATGAATAAAAATTTAAAATAGCAGCGCTTATTTCCTTATTAATGGTCCTTTTATATCCAATTAAAAATTATTACTTACTGCAACAAGAATTAACATAAACATTAAACCGTTTAAACATAAAATTTTACTTAAAACTAATCATCAATTTCCTACCGATCCAGAAAAGAAAATATATAATTATGAATTCAATTATTTTATAAAATTTATATAAAATGATTTAAATGATAATATTACAGCAGCCCAATACCTAGATTTATTAATAATTCAATAATTCAATTAGGTACTATAAGTATATTAAGAATCAAAAAAATAAAATAAATATATAATTTCCCAGGCAACTCTGAAAACTAATTTTAATTAATAAATCACCATAATATTAAATTGTATTACTTAAATGAATAATTATTATAACCGGATCTTCAGTATTCCCGAGCACACCTCGTACACCCATTTATCCATCCCCAGCCGAAGGATAAGAGTAAATTGTTATAGTAAATATTGTTAGCACAGGACAACACAATTTCTAAACTACAGCTTATTCACTACTTGTTAATCCTGGAGGGTTGATTCAAACTAAAATTTAAATTTAAAATTCGGGATTAATTTTGATCCCTATAATAATGATTAATTCTAGAACTATGTTTATTCTGAAAATTGGATTATTTATTAGTAAATTAAAAAAGATATCCCTTTAAGTATTTTAAAACTAAATTAATTAAAATATATTAATGGACAAAACAGAATATATTACACATTACAAAAAAAAAATTAACATTTTATGAAAACAAATATGGAGACTATCCAATTCAAGGCTAATAATTCTAGAGGAATTGATTTGTCACAGCAACTTTATGACACAGGTGAATGCTTTCCACTCAGGACATCGAAGAACCATTAAAACAATGAAAGTACAACCACTCCGACACTACATAAATGTGACAGCTCCATGACCAACCCTGGCCGGGTAACACCATATTCCTTTCACACACAGCAAAATCTAAGGATAGGATAGGATAATTAGTAGTGATACAAACAGCCCGGTTATAAACATCCAGGTATAGCCGACAGTTAGTATGATTGTTCAGTAATATTTATAAAAATTGATAAAAATTTTCAGCACAAGACAACACAAAGATTCTCTGAAATAAATTATAAATTAATTCTCATATAACAAATAAATAAATTTTTAAAAATATTAATAATATTAATATAGTAATATAAAACTAATAATTCCAAACAGAAAACAGCACAACGGTAAACCAATGGTTCTCATTGTGTTTATCCTACATCTTAAAAATAAAAGTTAAAAATATATATTTAACCATAAAATTAAACTTAAACTAATCAGCAATTTCCTACAGATAGGAAATTAATAATAAGGTTGAAGTTAATTATTTATAAAATTATATAATATCATTTAAAAATTGATTATGTTACGCCGCAAAAAGTCTAGATAGAATACCAATAATTTAGTTAAGCTCTACATGTATACAGAGCACTTACGAATAAAGCTCAAATAGAATTTCCCAGGTATCTCCAGAACCTAAATTAAATTATCACCGTTATACCATATCCCTACTACTTAATTAATCGAATTTAACTTAAATAAATTAGTTAGTGATATAAAATGAAATAGTTATCACCAGACAATAGAATTTCTACGCTACATAACAGCTGGAAACTTGGAGTTTCTGCATGCTGAGCGAGAATTCACCAGTATTTCTGTTGCACGGAGACGATCTAACAATTATATATAATTAAGTATAATTTATAACACTTACATAATCTTGTTGACATAATTAAGATAAACAAAAATCAATATATACGAAATTTAGACTTATCTACTCCACAAAACTTCAACTCCGTTTATAGACATATTACCCTGCAAAATCAAGCATGCAAAGTAAGTAAAATAATAAAACAGTGAAAGGAACCTTAAACATTATTTTCTTACAAATTTTATCTGTGTACCATATCAGTAAAATTGCCGTTTGTATGTGAAAACTGCAACCTAGACTCCAATAAATCCATTAATTTAATTAATCAATTAAGTTCAAAACATTTAGCATCACAATTTGCCTTTATCTAATTCCACATTGTTCACATTTGTTTAATCCAAATTTGGCATGCATAAAAAATACGTCATTATGTGTTGCAAACCAAATCACAAATCAACTTAAAATTAATATTTCAAAATTAGTATTTAATTATCTAACTTAGTTAACTTATAAACTTATAATATTAATAAAAATCAATTAAATATAATTTAATGTAGTATATAATACCCTGTAAAAAATAAATCATACCCAAATCCATAAAACTTTATCTCATTTCTCGTACATATTACCCTGCCACTAAATTATGCACATATTACCCTGCCACTAAATTATGCACATGTTGAAAACCAAATCTTAACTCAACTCAAATCATCATTTCCAAATTAGCATTTTATTTATATATTTAGTTAATTTATAATTTTATAATATTAAATTAAATTAATTTAAAATCAATTTGATGTAATTTGTAATACCCTGTAAAAAAATTATTAATCATAAATAAATAAACTATTTACAATGAATTGTATAAGACGGATTCCAATTCGACTCAAACCCATTCGATTATACGAAGTATAAGAATCCTATTTTGTATAGTATCTACATTATATGCATACAAATAGCGTCACAATGCCTCAAGAATACAGAGAATACAAGGATTGAAACTAAAATTATATATAAAAGGAATACCAATACATAAATACGAGCGATCACCACTGCCAGTATAGACACTATTATTTGTGCTACCATACATTTACACCGCATTTATTCAGTGGCAATAGTTATACATAATTTCAAAAAACCAACAAAAATGTCCATACAAGACAATACATACAAAGAAAATATATAAATTTATATTATCTTCCATGTGCGTAGCAGGGGACATAACAAAGACTACGCGTATTATCTATAATACCTATAGACAATTCACTTATGAATAACAAAACCCAATTATATGCATACATATAGATCCACTCAAAATACAAATTATATAAACAACAAATCATACTAAATTCCTGTTCTATATAACAATATTCAGGAACATATTTGTGTCGATTGTCAAAACCAACAATAATGCACCACAAACCTGATTTTCACCAAATTATAAATTTATTTTTCGCTTATACATGAAAGTATTGGTGATCGACAGATTATATAAATGAGTGAGAAAAACTTACATATTGTAGATAAAACCAATGCCGTCTAGAATATACAAGCCATACTACTGTCTACGTCACTCAAAATAATGTCGACAGTTCCATTAATCTACTGCAGATGGCATTAATGCTAGAAAAATGTAAGAGAACAAAACTTGAAAACGAAGAGATTAAAACATGTGAAAATATAAAAAATATATTAGTATTAATCCAAGCGCAAGAAAGGGAGGTTGTACGTCGTGTGTTTTCTCATAATTTAAAATTATTAATAAAAAATAGTTCCAATTTTTCCAACTCATATTATATTTTTAGTTAATATTTATTTATATTTAAATCATTATTTTATTGATAATTTTATTAGTTTTAAATTATGCAGAAAATTAGCAGAGATAAAAATATGTACAACCTTCCTTTCGTACGCATGAGATAATACTAAATAATTTTTTTATTTTTGAAATGTTTTATTCTCTGTTTCTCTCAACTCTTTCATTTTTCGAATGTTAATTGCCATCTAGGTTATGTCGCTGAATTAAAAAATAATAATTTTTGCTTTTAGCAGTATGGCTTGTATATTCTAGACGGCATTGATAAAACAAAACAAATGAATTGTGGAGGGAAAATTGGGTATGTTAATAATGAAAAAAACTAATTGGAATTGGTTAGATGAGAGTATTTTATTCTATTTTCGCACCAACACTTTCAACTATAAGCTATTAAATGTAAGAGTGCATCTGTGTGCTTCATCACTGAATTAGGCCTGTAGCAAAATTAACCAAAACGCTTATACAAGCCGTCTCGTTCGCTCCTTACACAGATCCTATCAAAAAAAATGGACACTATATTTATTTATGGATTGGTATTTAGATATTGGTATTTGACAGATTTTTTCTAAGAATTATAGACATTTGTGTTCGTTTTGTGTATATATACTTTCTGATTTATTTTATACGCATCACTAATACTACGCCTTAACGTACTTTTTTATATCTTAAGTGTTTGTACTGTTTGGCTTGTATAAACATTTTTGCTGGCTTTGCCTGTAGTATTACATTAGTGTTGGTTTTGCGATTCTGCATAAAATAAAACACAACAACACTTAAAAATATGCGTAAAAATAAAATAAGATATGAAAATTAACTAAGTACATTATATCAAATTAAGTTAAAATCAATTTTAATACAATCCAATTATTAGATTTTAGTAATTAAATTGTATGTACAACCACATAAAAATTTAAAATCATGCACTTAATCAAAAAATCAAGAATTTTGATTTCTTTAGCTATAAATACAAAACATTGCCTGATAAATGCATCCCGGTGGATTGCATTTTCCAAAATTACACTTTAATTATTATTTCACTTTAAATAAATTGAATTAATTTAGAATTAAAATGTATGTCCATATGTATATAAAGTATATACATAACACTTCACACTAACACATAAATAAAAAATAAAAATAAAATTAAATTAAATTTTGAAGAGGAAAGACAAAATACGTCTATCCTCTTTGAATGTTCGCTCCCCACCGGTAACTAATGGAACAAGTGCTATGAATTTGAATTATAACCTAATAATTTAAAATTTTTAAACATTCTTTTAGAATTTTAAGCTGTTGTGGTGCTGTAACATTATCATTTTTAAATTATTTATTTTCTTTTTCTTGATCGGTAGAGAATTTATGTTTAGTTTTAAGTAAAATTTTATGTTTAAAATGGTTTTTAACGTGTATTTTTATTCTGGTTGCAGTATGTAATAATTAATTAATTAGATATAGAAGGACCATGAAAAATAAAATAAGCGCTGTTTTTGTAATCTTAGCTTAGTAATTTTAAATTTTCTTAAATATTTTATCAGGTAAATTAATGAAAGGCGGATAGGGGACATACATTATTATACAACATTATTAACTTTTTAAGTCCTGATTTAGTTTTAGGGAGTCCTGAGTATCCGGCCCTGGATTCCAGAGAAATGATCATCTAATAATGTAGTTAGATTGTGCTGTCTTGTGCTAACCTATTTATTGTATATAATACTAATAATTTACTAACTATCGATCGCTTGGTTTCTGTAACCAGTTATGGTGTCGTGTTGTAACATGGGTATAGTGGTGTGGTATTCGCATTTATAATACGGGAGACTTGCTTAATGCTTGATCGTACATTCAAATCAATCAATCAAATCATAATTTATAAATAATTATTTAAGTTTTATTAAAAAAATTATTTTGTTGGGGTGACAATAAAATTTATTGAACTTTTATTATTTTATAACATTGATTTATGAATTATTGATCCAATTTTATTGATTAAAAAATTAAGTTACCTTAGGGATAACAACGTAATTTTTTTTAAAGAGTTTACATCGACAAAAAAGATTGCAACCTCGATGTTGGATTAAGAGTAATTTTAGGTGTAGAAGTTTAAAGTATTGGGTCTGTTCGACCCTTAAATTCTTACATGATCTGAGTTCAAACCGGCGTAAGCCAGGTTGGTTTCTATCCTTAAAAAATTAAAATATTTTAGTACGAAAGGACCAAATATTTGATATATTAATATTTTAATTTATGAAAATAATTAATTTTACTATTTTGATAGATTAGTGCAATAAATTTAGAATTTATGAATGTAAATTATTTACAAATAGTACTTGATATGACAAGAATTATTATTATCTTTAGTTAGAGTAATTTTATTATTAGTATGTGTAATAGTAGGAGTTGCTTTTTTAACTTTATTAGAGCGGAAAGTTTTAGGATATATTCAAATTCGTAAGGGACCTAATAAAGTGGGATTATTAGGAATTCCTCAACCATTTTGTGATGCAATTAAATTATTTACAAAGGAACAAACTTATCCTTTAATATCTAATTATTTACCATATTATTTTAGTCCAATTTTTTCTTTATTTTTAGCTTTATTAATTTGGTTATGTATTCCTTAATACACAAATTTATTTATATTTAAAATAGGGATTTTATTTTTTTTATGTTGTACTAGACTAGGGGTTTATACAGTAATAATTGCTGGATGATCCTCAAATTCTAATTATGCTTTATTGGGGGGTCTTCGAGCAGTTGCTCAAACTATTTCCTATGAAGTTAGAATAGCTTTAATTTTATTATGTTTTGTATTTTTAGTAGGGGATTATAATTTAATAAATTTTATAATTTATCAAAATATCTGATTTATTTTAATTATATTTCCTTTAGCTTTAGTATGAGTGGCTTCAATATTAACTGAAACTAATCGGACTCCTTTTGATTTTGCTGAAGGAGAATCTGAATTAGTATCTGGATTTAATGTAGAATATAGTAGTGGGGGATTTGGTTTAATTTTTTTAGCTGAATATGCAAGAATTTTATTTATAAGTATATTATTTGTTGTAATTTTTTTAGAATAAATTATTAATTTTTTAAATTAATGTTAATTTCTTTTTTATTTATTTGAGTACGAGGGACATTGCCCCGATTTCGATATGATAAATTAATTTATTTAGCTTGAAAAAGTTTTTTACCTTTTTCATTGAATTATTTAATATTTTTTATAGGTTTAAAAAATTTTATATTAATTTTATTTTAAATCATAAATATTAGTAAAGTTAATACAAAAGTTATATTTCTATCTTATGTTTTCAAAACATATACTTATTTCAAGCTCATTAACTAATTAATTAATTTATCTCATCATATTATAACAAGAGGATTTAATAAATAATAAGAAAAATATAATACTGTTAAAACTTGTCCAATTATAATATAGGGGGCTTCTACTGGTCGAGCTCCAATTCATGTTAAAAGAATTACAATTGCAAGTATTAATCAGAATATAATTTGATTAATTGGATAAAATTGTAATCCTCGAAATTTTCCAGTATGGGTAAATGGTAAAATAAATAAAATAGCAATTGAAGCAATTAATGCAATTACTCCTCCTAATTTATTTGGAATTGACCGAAGAATAGCATTTTTTTTTTTTTTTTTTTTTTTTTTTTTTCGTCCCTGCCCAAAAGCGGCTAGCACTACGACCTAAAAGATAGCATAGGCAAATAAAAAGTATCATTCAGGTTGAATATATACTGGATTTACTAATGGATTAGCTGGGATAAAATTATCAGGGTCTCCTAATATATATGGTCTAAATCAAGTTAAAAAAATAAAGCAGTTAATATAATTATAAACCTAAAAATATCCTTAAAAGAAAAATAAGGATGAAATGGAATCTCATGACTGATTATCCTCATGATAATTATTTGAGTAAATATAAACAAGCTGTTTTGCAGCTTTGTTTCCGTATATTATATTGAAGGCCACTACATAAAAAACCGTGGCACAAAAATGTTTGGTAGTATTTGTTAAGGGTCTTGTGACGATTATGGCCATCATACAACAAGTCCACGTTATGAACAGCGATATCTCAAACGGTTGGCGCGTAGTAAGAACATAAAGGTCGATGGTTCGATGCCCGTCGTATCCCATGTTTTTATTACAATTATTTATTGTGGGCATCGAAATATGTTTATACACCAACGCACAAATTCATAATGATCTAGTAAAACAAGAACGTCCGAGATATAGCGTACAAAGAGAGGTGTGGTTTAGTGATTGATGAATAAAATGTACAACAACACAAATACATACACACGGCCCGTCGACAATAATGAATGATGTTGATTATGACCAGCCATAAACGATATTTCAAGATGATTATGTGTCATAAACACATAGGGAAATTTCGAGAGCAGTATTAAATTGGTATATAAATACACGACCGATGACAAGCGGAGGCCACAGTTTTTGGTTTACTTAAAATCGTGTAACAATTGAAATAAATCTGCTGTCTTAGCCCCTACCAGTGGCAAGCGGACAGATTTAAAGAATTAAACTAAAAGCAAATATTAAAGTGTATAAAAGTAAAGTGAAATAAAGTCCAGTCAAGAGAGATAAAAGTACACAGTCTTTTCAATTGCAAAATCCAGGCGAACTCAGAAGCCCAGTTCGTAACAAATTGGTGTCAGAAGTGGGATTTTGCAATCCCCTAAACCCAGGTGTGTAAAATCGATGTCAGCAGGATGAACCTCGCTGAATTGAAAGAAGAGAGAAACTGCCCCCCCCCCCCCTGCAGCGAGAGCTGCAAGGGGGGCCTATTTTCTGGAACGAGATCAGAATTACAATTGCGGCTCGAAACATTGATGCAGATGGAGGAAAGATGCCGGGAACAAAAGGTGTCAGCTTCAGAAGATCAAAACCCCTCAACATCATAGCCATCCGGACAATCAGATCTAGCAACGCTATTATTGGGGTTACAGCAAACGTTAACATTGCTGTTAAAATGACAAGAGGAGAAGATGTCATCCCAGTTGAAATCACAAGAGGAGAAGATGTCATCGCAGAACCAAGTTCTGTTGTTACAGATGAAATCGCAAGAGGAGAAGATGTCATCGCAGCTACCTTTCCTGGATCAGTCTCTAAAATTACAAAGGGAAGAGCTCCAACCATCAATCGAAGGAGTACAATCAAAAGTAACCAAGCTCGGAGACAATGTCGACAAGAAATTGGAACAGCTTCAAGATACAGTTAGGAGCAACGTGGAAGAAAACTTGAAAATCTTCAAAATGAAATACTGGAGGTAAAAAAAGGAAAGGATGCCCCTCTTGTGCAGCATGAAGAAGGTAGCGTACAGTCGAACTTACGAGATTACCACCGAAACAGCAGCTCCAGCTACATGAAACCACCAGTGTTGGATGGTGAGTCTTCCTGGCCACATTTCAAAGTGCAATTCACGGCATCAGTCAAAACTAATAAATGGGACGCGGAACAGTTATAAAGTGGGTTAATTTTGGGGTTAAGGGGTAAAGCAACAGATACGATCCAGAGTGTGCCGGAATCGCAAAGGAACTACGAGCAGCTGATGAACGCGTTGGAGTTACGATACGGAGACTCTCAAATGCAGGAGCTTGACAAGATACAACTACAAAACCACATGCAAGTCAAAGGTGAAAGACTATAAGAACTGGAAGCAGAAATCACAAGGCTTGCCAGGCTTGCATATGGTACAGCTCCCGCGAGTTTGAACGCTGAAGTCACATCTCCGAACAACGGCTAAGCGAGCTGCGCCAAGTGAATGAGGCCCCAAAGTAGACGCTCTATCCAGAAGCTGCTAGATTAAATAAATTAGAAGCTGCATACGTGAGTCAAATTCAGGCTATGATCAGGGAGTCCTGAAAAGTATTTAAGGAAGAAAGTTCGAGGACCACAGCAGCAGTATCTGCTGCGGATATGTTTTACGAAATCACAGTTTTTTTCACGCAAAATGCATGGATGGAGTTAAAACTCACGGCTTTTTATGGCTTGCCAGTGGAACAAGTCATAGATTGTATTTGTTTTAATATTATTTAAAATAATATGTTCTCGCTCTTGTTGGTTGCTGTTGCTAATAAAATATTCAAATCACAATCATTACTAAAATATTTCCCATGGATCTGTCAAAATGTATTATAGGGAACGACTGTAATAATTTTGATGAGTGTGTTTTGTACCAAAAATTGTTACGTGTGAATATTTAACACGGTATTCGGGCACGGCCTTAGTAAATATTCAATATTATCAGAAAATTTACGAACATCTTCGACAATATTGAATGATCTGTAATCAGATACGAGTTTCCAGAAAACGCAGAATAAATGTATGAATCTATAGACACTGTTCATCAATCACCGTTAACCATCTTCTAATGCCAAGTACATTTGTTTAGTGGCGGCACTGGGGTAAATTGTTAGCTATCGGTTTTACGGGCTCTTAAAATTGTCTAATTTTGAATGGGAAAATATTTAAATTTTGACGAACAATCAAACTACCGAAAACCACAACAATTTAATTAAACTGTGATCAAAGTTCAGCATTAAAATGTATAAATTTTTGTTGGAATATTAATTGGTACGACCGTCGAATGGATGTATAGAGTAAAGGCTACGTAGAATCGAGCAGTGATTGATAGATATCCTTACTAGGCCTCAAACCTCTGTTCCGAGTTCCCCTCTCATCGCCAACCAATAAAATGATTGTGCGTAAGATCGTTTGTTGGTTCGGAAGGTTTCAGTAAAGAAGGAGTAAGAGTCGATTTCGGCATCGAAGCTTATACAGATTAGATTAATTGATACAAATGGTTCTTTGTATTTGTACGGTACATGAGAAAAGCTCGTAAAATCTTGCACAGATCAAAATATGTTTAAACAATTTTTAAATTTGCCGCCATTAATATTTGTTGTACTAGATTATTCTATCATTTTTGACAGCTGACAAATAGCAACATTGTGGTTAGTCAGTATGGTGCGCTATCCGACTATAGAACGCGTATTTATTTTTCAAAATTCTATCCATTGTAACGGTGTCGTAAATGGGACGTCGTTCCACAGTGCTTTCATACAAAATTATATTCAGGAAAGTATACCGGGGAAAAATTAAAATGTTTAGTAGTTTCTAGAAAGAAAAGAAAAAAAGAAACAAAATTTTTATGTTAATTAGGGCAACAAATTTTCTGACAGGGTTTTTTGAGTTTGTGATTTAGACGGGATCATATACGAGTTGGATATATGTATTTTTTTGTGAATTAGTAACAGTGTGTCGAGTCCTAATTATATCTCGGATATATGGCCACATAAGTGAGGATACCAAAAGAATCCCTGTGTATATTGGCAAAAAAAAAAAAGTTAGTTTACGTGTTGTGGCGAATAACAATTTACCACCAAGTTTAGGAGGAATTATTAAAAGTGCAAAAATAAAAAAAAAACTGAAAAATTGTACAAAAACCTAAAATAAAAAAAAAAGGAATTATATATCATAATAAATATTGTAAAAAAAAACGTTAATTGTATAATATTGGAAAAGTGGACTTTACAGAGAAAAAGAAGTTCAGTAATAAAAGAAAAAAAAATTGAAAAAAAAATCCAAGTGCGGTAATTTATTTTGGAAAAAGGTCGCGGCGATACTGATAGGTGCTCACGCCTAGCCAAAATGGGTACCCAAATAACCTAATAAAATTGGTCCTATTCATCGGGCATCCTTAGCAGCGGTGCAACTGAGATATTTCAGCATCGGGTTACCATTGCGGACGTGCAGTTCGGGGGGGGGGGGACGCTATTGACCAGTCCCAATTTATAGCTGAAGTAAGCGTTTTTTTTTTATTTTAATATTATTGTAAATTATATACATATTTATTTCCTTTGGGGTCTATCAAAACTAAGAATAGAACCCCCCTTAAATTTTTTGGACACTTCAGATTGTGGAACCTTTTAAATTTGGTTGTACATTCAAAATCCACATTACCCTTTTTGATATATATATATATATATATATATAAATATATATATATATATATATATATATATATATATATATATATATATATATATATATATATATATATATATATATATATATATATATATATATATACAATATATATATATATATATATATATATATATATATATATATATATATATATATATATATATATATATATATATATATATATATCAGAATTGGTGACCATCTTTATCAACAGTTTGCCCAGTACTGCATCGTATTTAAATTATAACGAGTCAGTCAAAATAATTGTAACGAGAAGGGGTATAAAATGTCAAAAAGCAATCATGTTAGAACACTTGCGTTTTGAGTCGTATCACGACATATTGTAATAATTGTATCGATTGTGAGGAAAATTATTTAATTAAATAAATTTTTGCTGTATTGTGAACGGTTTTGTTCTATTCCTCTAAAAAGTTAAGTCGTGAAAAGTAAAGTGTTTCTCCTTGCTTTTAAAGTTGGATTGTGAAGTGTTTGAGAATTCGCCTTAGTGCAATCGAATCTAACAATTTGGGGGCTCAACCAAACCTATTAAAGCTGATAAAATTCCCATTTGGAATAATAAAATTAAGCCTTTAGAACTTGAAAAGTGGTTAGTTTGTGAAAATTACGTTTTGGCTAAGCGAAAATTATTATACTGACAATTTAGTGCGATTGATGTTAGAATAATTGATTCTAAAACAAGTGTATGATAAAAATAACGGGATACCTAATTGCAAAACGATGGTAAAATAACGTGATTATAAAACTAAAAATCTGTGTAGAACAATTGTTTATTGTGTTAATGTGATAAAGGTCGATATTGGTACATTGTGCTGTAATAGTTAAATACAAAAAATAATAATTAAGCAAGCTGAGACATTTAAACGTGGGTAATAAAATAATCAAGAAAATAAGCCGATAAATTGATATTTCTGTGAACTAGCTCCACTGTAAAACTAGCTGTTACCATTTTCATCATTGCATACCTAGATCTGAAAATAGCGGTTTATTTACCAAGTACGATTTTTTTTTCTTTTCCATTTAAAACTAAATTTGTGCATTATAGTTATGAGTAGCACTGATAACATGAGCTTGAAGAGCTAAAGAACAAATTTAAATTAATGGCTATTGAAAACGAAACCCTAAAAGATAAAAATTCTAGTGAAACAAGTATCCATACTAAACACGATGTTCAAGATAGTATGGCATGTCCGAATGTAGCAAATGAAAGCGTGCACTCAGACGAATTAAATATAAACAGTTCTCACGTTCAAGGTCAAACCAAAGGTGTAAATTTATCAAATAATCAAGGTCATTTTGAAATGGAGAACAATCGTCAACATAAAACAGATAGTCGTTTCATGCGGGACAATAATATCGCGTCAAGCAATAAAAAATACCGTTTAGAAGAGTATGACCAAGATTTGCATTTATTCGAGCGACCCACAAACAGCATTCAAATAAGGGATATACAAAAATCAATCCCTAATTTTTCTGGAAGTGGTAATTATAGAGTTGAAACGTGGATCGACGACGTACAAAATTCAATTCAACTATTTAACTTAGATCCAATTCAAAGTTTAGTGGTAGCAAAAAATGCTTTAACCGGATCAGCTGCTAAAACTCTTAGAGCTTATCCAAAAATAAAGTCGTGGGGTGAGCTAAAGTAAACATTAACTGACGAATTTCATATAGAATTAAATAGTGCCGAAATACATAAGAGATTGAGAGCAGGCGAGTCATTAAAGGATTATCTGCTATCTTTGCGAGAAATTGCTGTGCTTGGTAATGTAGATAATTCAGCTATTATCGACTATTTTGTAGAAGGTGTTAATGATATCCCATCAAACAAAATATTGTTATATGGTGCTCACTCATTCGAAGAACTAAAACGTAAAATTGAAACTTATGAAAATTTTATTCAACGGAATCCACCCTCAACTAAATCTCAAGAACAACGGAATTTTAGAAAACCTTTCAAAACTACATCGGCATCGTCACGGGACTTGTGCTTCAATTGCGGTAAGTCAGGGCACAAGGCAAAATTTTGCTAAAAGAAATCAGAAGGTCCCAAATGTTTCAAGTGCCTACAATTTGGGCATAAAGCAACCGATTGTCCAAATAAAAGTGATAATGATAACTGTCATCGAAGCAAATCAGAGGAAACAAATCTGTCGGGAAATAAATCTTGTTTCGTACAGGTTGGCGAGAGCTCTAATCAATGTACCGTAATTATCAATGATAAAAAAATAGAAGCAGTTATTGATACCGGTAGTGACTTTACGATTATCAGAGAAGACGAATTTCTCAAACTTGGTTTAGATTATAACATTGACGATACTAGGGAACTCAATGGAATTGGGAATTCAATAGTAAAGACTTTGGGTACTTTTACTTCTAGCTTGAATATCGATGGTGAAATTTTTGAAGTGCCAATTAAAGTGGTGGAGTCAAATATGTTACCCGTTCGATTCTTGATTGGGTACGATGTTTTAAAAGACGCTGTTATATTTACAGAAAATGGGAAGATAACCGTGCGAAAATATCATAAAGATGGATTTCCATTTAACTGCTTATTGGTGGAAAAAGAAAATGAAATAGAGGTAGGTGAAAAGCGACTGTATAAAGATATTATGAAATTGGTTACAGAATACGAACCGCAGAAGGTTAAAGAATGCCCATTCTCATTAAAAATTGTTTTACGGAGCGAAATTCCAGTGTGGCAACCACCTCGCCGACTAAGCCTGACCGAAAGAGAAGAAGTTCAAAGGCAAATTGCGGGTTGGTTAAAAGATGGCATTATCAGACCTAGTATTTCCGAATATGCGTCACCAATTGTGTTGGTTAGTAAAAAGGATGGCAGTAAGAGAATATGTATTGATTATCGCAAGCTTAACCGAGAAATTGTGATGGATAGATACCCCCTACCAGTAATTGAAGATTTGGTTGTACAATTGCACTCGTCAAAGTATTTTTCAACTTTAGATCTAAAGAATGGATTCTTTCATGTACCAGTAGAAGAGCATAGCAGAAAATACACAGCATTTGTTACACCATCCGGACATTACGAGTTCTGCAAAGTTCCATTTGGGCTTTGTGTATCACCAGCAGCCTTCCAGCGTTATATAAACTTAATCTTTAAAGATTTAATTTCAGAAGGGAGCATAATGGTGTATATGGATGATATAATTATTCCATCTTTGACGGTCGAACAAAACATGACAATATTGAAAATAGTTATGAACATTTCAAGCAATTTCGGGCTCAACTTCAAATGGAGCAAATGTCGATTTTTGTGTACGTCGGTCGAGTATTTGGGTTATTTCGTAAAGGACGGAAAAATAAAGCCATCCGAAATGAAAACACGAGCAGTTGCTAAATTTCCTGAGCCAAATTCTATCAAAAATATTCAAGCTTTTCTGGGACTAACCGGATATTTTCGGAAATTTATTCCAAATTACGCCTTGATAGCTAGACCAGTCACCGAACTATTAAAGAAGGACATAAAATTCGTATTTGGTACAACTCATCGTGAAGCGTTTGTTAAATTAAAGAAATCTTTGATGTCAGATCCCGTTCTAAAGATCTTCAGACCGGAAGCTAAGACTGAGTTACATACGGACGCCTGTAAATTGGGTTATGGAGCACTTTTACTGCAAAAGGACAGTGTAGATAGTAAAATGCACCCCGTTTACTACTATAGCCGGAAAACCACGGATCAAGAATCTCGTTACTGCAGCTATGAGTTAGAAGTGCTAGCCATCGTCAGAGCTTTGGAGAAATTGCGGGTATTTCTTTTGGGCACAACTTTTAAAATAGTAACCGATTGCGCTGCGTTCAAGCAAACGATGGTGAAGAAAAATATTACACCAAGAATAGCCGGATGGGCGTTGCAACTAGAGGACTACCAATATACACTAGAGCATCGAAGGGGTACAATGATGAGACATGTGGATGCGTTGAGCCGTAACCCTGTTATATTGGTTGTAAACAGTGAATTACTCGAACGAATAAGATGCGCACAAGAGCAAGATAATAAACTGAAGATTACTAAATCGTTGTTGCAGCATGGACCCTACGAAAATTTTGTAATAAATCACGGAATGGTATACAAAGAAAATGATTTTGGCGAACAGATATTATGTATACCAAAAGCGATGGAGGTGGAAATTATTGAAGCGGCACATAAGGAGGGGCATTTCGGTGCAAAAAAAATGGCGGAGCTAATCGAGCGCAAATATTACATTCCCAAGCTCCAAGAGAAATGTGGCAGATTTCGATCCAACTGCATTAAATGTATATTGAGCGACCGAAAACAAGGAAGGCAAGAGGGTTTTTTAAACCCTCTGCCAAAAGGCGAGTATCCCCTATCTATTCTGCATATTGACCATTTGGGACCTTTGGTCTCGACTAATAAAAATTATTAATTTGTTTTGTCAGTGATAGATGCGTTTTCCAAATTTGTATGGATTTACCCAACCAAGACGACAACAAGTTCTGAAGTTCTAACCAAGATGAAGATTCACCAATCAGTCTTTGGAAATCCTGAATATGTGGTGACCGACAGAGGAGCAGCATTTACTTCCCAGCAGTTCGAGGATTATTGTTTTGAGAATCAAATAAAACACACACTTATCACAAGTGGTGTGCCAAGGGGTAACGGACAAGTGGAAAGGATAAATGGAGTTATCATTCCTGTATTAACAAAATTATCTGGAGAGTCTCCGGATAAATGGTATAAACAAGCAGAAAAGCTACAAAGGTTTATTAATTCCACGTGGCAAAGAACGATAAAACGAAGTCCATTTGAGGTAATGTTTGGAATTCCAATGAGAAATCCTGAAGATGTCGGGATTGCGGAGGCTGTGGCGGACGAAGTAGTCAATGCATTTATTGACGAGCGTGACGAACTTAGGTCAAAAGTGAGAGAGGAAATAATAAGAACACAAGAAGAACAAAGAAGAGCATACAACAAAAAACGTAAACCAGCAGTCAATTATAATCTGAATGACGTAGTGGCAATCAAACGCACGCAGTTCGGAGCCGGATTAAAAATCAGGGCTAAATATTTGGGGCCTTATCAGATTACACAAGTATTACCAAATGACCGGTACAATGTGGTAAAAGTAGGAGAACACGAAGGCCCAATATCGACTTCCACAGCCGCAGATTTTATGAAACCTTGGAGTCACAATCAATATAATACCTATATAGTAGTGACGAAGTTGATGAAGAGGAGGCAACCGAAGCCGCGGTAACGCACAGAAGCACGCAGTAACAGTCGACAACGTACCTCATAATCAAGACTTTTTCTATGATTCAAAACCACAAGAATAACTAGGGTTATTGTTGAAGGGAATTACAGGCAAACATAATTACTCACCTGAAGGAATTTTATACTTAAAATGATGAAACAAAAACCATGTACTTATAAGTGTTACTAAAAGGAAGATGTTTAAGTAAGACACAGATGTTTAAAGAAGACAAACATGTTATGACGAGAATAAATAAGACGAATTTATTAAGACGTAAGGCGAAGAGAATTTTAAGAAGTTATGAAGCCGTTTAGACGTTAATTAGAACGGAAATGTACCTAAGATGTAAATCAGCAGCACAATAATGAAGACGTGTAGTAGGTATTTTCGAAGAAGTAAGTTGGAAAACAAATAGTTTCATCGAGGCGAATGAAACATTCAGGATGGCCGAGTGTCGGAATTGGTGACCATCTTTATCAACAGTTTGCCCAGTACTGAATCGTATTTAAATTATAACGAGTCAGTCAAAATAATTGTAACGAGAAGGGGTATAAAATGTCAAAAAGCAATCATGTTAGAACACTTGTGTTTTGAGTCGCATCACGACATATTGTAATAATTGTATCGATTGTGAGGAAAATTATTTAATTAAATAAATTTTTGCTGTATTGTGAACGGTTTTGTTCTATTCCTCTAAAAAGTTAAGTCGTGGAAAGTAAAGTGTTTCTCCTTGCTTTTAAAGTTGGATTGTGAAGTGTTTGAGAATTCGCCGTAGTGCAATCGAATCTAACATATATATATATATACATATAGGGATTTTTTTGATGCTTGCCAAGTGTCTTATATCGGATACCGATCGAACCGATGTCTTCTTTCAAAACTACATGTCCATTTCTTGTTTTTCTTTTACTTCCTTTTGGAATGATTAATTGATTGAACCAGATTTTTGTAAGGAATGACGGTAGGTCCACAAAATTTTCTCTGTTTGAACTTAAGGTTTCAGAAGCGATCTTATCTTCATACTAGAATTGATTCATAGGATTCCACGACTACTGAAACGCAACGTTCATTTCATGGAGAATTTCAATATGAATAACGTTAAGTTTCATCTCCTCAGTTGAGTTGAAGTAAAATGATACTGAAACTTTTATTCACGATTTTATTTAGAGTTTCATCTGTTACAAAACATTTTGTCATTAAAAATAAGTTAGTTTCTGGTTAAGATTATTTGGTAGTCAATTAAGGTAGAGTGTCGCTTGGTGTCTCTCAAGTAAGAAAAGGCAGTTTAGTCTTTGGAAATATTGTAATTATCATTGAGATATCAATTTGAGGGGTGGTATTGTTTTTAGTTTCAGTTAGCGAATAGTAGTTGTAGACGTGTGAAGTATATTAAATTGCTATTCTCATATTCTATTGTGTGCCAATAAACTTATATTTACGGTTTAGGGTAAATAATTGCCTAAGTTAATATCATGGACGTTATTAATATTAACCATCTGGAACCAGATGAATTCCTAATAGAGTGTATGGTTAGAAACATTGAAGGGGACCCTTCAGAAAAGTTTGATCGCTTAAAATTATTTTTCGAGGAAGAAGTAAAAAATCCAGTCCTTCAACCTTCAAGATTCATAGGCCGGCATCTAAAAATCCCGCTCGGGAAATATAAAAATGTTTAATTAAAATCCAAGACCACTATAAATTGGTTTGTAAAGTGGGACGAGGAAGAATTGGATAAAGATAAGTTTCACACTACAGTGTGTCAAGGTTATGTCATGTAATTAAAAGATTAGAACGTTTTTCTAAATCAACGAAGCATTATAGAGTCGATTATCTAAAAGCCTTAGATAAAGGCAAAACTTTACAAAACTTCAATTAAATGTGCTTTAAATAACCACGACTGTTTAGATGAATCTTTTACCTTTATAAAAGAAAACCTCAAGTGGTAATTGAAGTGGAGGAAATATCGTCGTCAGATGAGGGTGCATCGGATATCGAATCCGTCTTTTCTAAGGGAACGGTTGTATCTACAACAAAACAAACGGAATAAGCCGAACCATATTCCGGCTATTCACGATCGTTATTTGGAAATTCCAGTACCAAATCTCGAACGATTTCATAACCATCATCGAATCGGCTTTAAATATCCATAAAATCGGCAAAATACTGCGGGCCCACAAAATAGGCCATAATTTAGCATCTTATAATATGCACAATTATAATGACCAAAAACTATGTTTTCAAGGCATCCGCTACCCTTATTCTCATCTCAACCAGCTACCACTTTTGCCCAGGGGGATAAGAAAATTCACCTGTCAACGTGGAAGATTGATTTTGATGGCAGAGCGGATGGCATACCCGCAGAGGTTTCTATTTAGAGTCGAGCATTTTGCACGTACCTATCTCGTTTCGGAAAAGGATTTGACAGATCGGATTGGGGTTATTTTAAAGGGAGCCGCTTCAAATTGGTATTGGTGCTACCTAGAACGAAATCCGTATTCGAATTGGTCGCAACTAAAAACAGCTATTATCGAACGTTTTCAAGATCGTCGAACGGACGATGATATACGTCGACTAATAGATTCACGCAAACAAAAAATTGAGTGAAACCTTTATAAAAATTTATAATGAAATTTTAGGTTTAACCCTTCGTTTACGTAATTTTATATCGGACTCTGAAATATTGAGAATTATCCGTAATAATATGAATCCCAGTTTGCAGAATCATCTTACTAATCAGGATATCGATTCAATCAGTATATGTTAGAAGATGTGTAGCGTTGGAAGATATGTGAAAACGGAATAATTACGTTACCAACACATTTCATAATACTTCGCAGCAAATTAATGAGTTTTTATGTTCGAATGAGGGTGAAGCTAATCGAATTCCAGCCTCAAATAATAATTTAGGCTTAGAAAATTCCCACAATTTTTCGGCGACAAGTTCTGGATTTCAAAATTTTCAATCTCCTTTCGAATTTAACTCTGGTCAGTTTCCGAACCGAAATTCTCCCCACCAAATTAACGCCTTAGATCAAAATACAAATCAAACAACTTATTATATTTGTTGGAACTATCGGGACATAGGTCACACTTTTACAAGATGTTCTAAGCCCCAAAGACTATTTTGTCATGGGTGTGGAAAAGATGGCATTAAATCGCGTTGTTTAAAGTGTCGTAGTTCGGGAAATGGCGTGATGAAGTATCAGGAAGCTGCCTTGAATACTTCAAGAACTCCTCAGCAGCAACAACCACCACATACAGCAATAACCGAAAACCATATTCAACAAAATCAACATTAACTTGTCCTTTCGATCAAGACGTAGAATCTCCAAATACAATAAATTCTCATTCAAAATTTCTTTGTGAAAATTCTCCTGTTATTTCGTAGGTCAAAAAACCTTCTATCTCTGCTAAATTGCGAGTTCGTAATTATTGGGACAAACGGAACTATCTGAAACAGGAAATTGCCGAATCCATCTTTTCAAACCATATAGATTGTCGGCCGTACGCTGATATAAGTATTAATGGCATACTATACAAAGGATTATTAGATAGTGGGGCAACCATAACTGCTTTGCGTTTCATCAATAAATATAGGGTTTCCTTTATTTCGTCTCATATTAAACGGCAGGAGGCCATTCAGGGCGTGTTGTTGGATATATATATATATATATATATATATATATATATATATATATATATATATATATATATATATATATATATACTACCTTAAAGTTCTCGGAATAACCACCGTGTGGCGCTCCCATCGTTCCGATTTGAGTTATGTTTTTTTGTTAAGTTGGTACATCTGTTGTTGATATTCCCTCTAAATCTTAGCGTCATAGCTTAACATTTGCAAAAGTTACGTAATCAAGAGTACATCTGTCTCTGTGTGTGTTGGCGAGTATTTACAATTTTAGACATGATTTGCGAGGCTGAATCCGATCCCACATACATCAGAAGGATCATTGCTGGAGACGAGACTTGGGTTTATGAGTACGACACGCAATCCAGATATCAGGCAAGTGAATGGCGTTCACCAAAAAAAAACCACGTCGTTTTCAGTCAAAAAAGAAGGCAATGCTCACGGTTTTCATGGATTACAACGGTGTAGTGCATCATGAATTTTTGCCAGAAGGCCAGACCGTAAACAAAGAGTATTATTTGGGCGTTATGAGACGTTTGCGTGAAGCAATTCGCCGAAAGAGACCAGCATTGTGGGCAGAAAACTCGTGGATTTTGCACCATGTTAACGCACCGTCGCACAGTGCCATCATTATTCGTAATTTTTTGACGAAAAATGCAACAAATACCATCCAACAGCCACCGAATTCACCTGATTTGGCTCCCTGTGACTTCTTTCTGTTCAATCGAGTTAAAAAATCATTACGGGGAACGCGTTTCAGCAGCCGAGAGAAAATAATGGAAAAATCACAAACACACACAGAGTAGATGTACTCTTGACTACGTAACTTTTGCAAATGTCAAGCTATGACGCTAAGATTTAGAGGGAATATCAACAACAGATGTACCAACTTAACAAAAAAACATAACTCAACGCGGAACGATGGGAGCGCCACACGGTGGTTATTCCGAGAACTTGTTGATCAAGGTAGTATGGTCTGAAAAACTACATTCCCAATTCATCTAAATATACCCAATATGCGAACCAGTATATCATAAAATTGCTTATTGTGGATGAAAGATCACGTTTTAGTATCTTATACTAATGAACACGTGTTTATGGGTCAATTCGTATGGCAGATACTCGATACTCTTGACGTACAGATCCCGAAAGCTTTTCAATTCTCCGCCTTGACCATTCTCGAGAAACCATGTAGGTAGACAAACATCGAAATGTCTAGACATCCAGACAGACAGACAAATGTAAATTTTTTTGTTGCTTTTTCGGACTCAGGGAGTTTTCAATAACTTGCGGACCGTAGTTAATCGTCATAAGTGTAAATTGACACAAAAAATTGCATTCCTAAAAACGGTCAGATATCTACTAAGTGGGAATTAATAGACGACACATTTTTAGGAATTTCCTTCTTTTCATATCTGCCCAAATTTTACTTCCTTACTGCACAATTTGTGTCTGACTTACCTATTCATCTATCGATATATCAAACTGCTTTGCAGCTTTGGATGAACCTATAAGATATCCAGTCCAGAAGATTCCGTGATAGTTTTGGCCGTTTTTAACCTTCCAGATATGACAAAGATCTTGAGTGTATCTTCCATTAAGCACTCCATATCTGATAGAGAATCCTGCCATATATGACATTTAAACAATTCACATTCCTAATGCGAATGGAAAATTTTTTGATCTTGTCTTCTCTAATGACTCTATTAAGAGGAAGATTTTTGTGACTCTGACGATGTCAATACAAATTTTGATATTTTCTAGTGTGACGCCTTTAAAAAAATTTTAATTCGTCACTTTCCATTTAATCAGTATGGATTTATGCCTGGGTGATCTACAACAACCAACCTGGTGGAATTTACTAGTCTAGTTTATCGTCAAATTTATTGAAAAACACGAGCAAAGTTATACTCGTTACACTGATTTTAAAAAGCTTTAAATTGGACACTGCCTTTTCGTGATCTTCCTTGATGATATTACAAATATAATGCAACATATCTCTGCAGTGCTATTGGCTGATAACCTCAAAACTTTTCGTCCAATTAATACCATTGTGGATGCCGAGAAACTACAAGAATCTAGTTATGGTGTAATGCTAACCGGCTATAGTTAAGGAAATTAAAAGAAATTCTAGCTTTTGAAGACACTTTTATTAGCAATATGTCATTCTCCAGGCATATTCAAAGACCAGAATGCAATTGACGTAATTTGCTTATATAAGATACATGTGTTCAATGGTTGCCAATAATTAAACAAAGTAACAACAGAACTAGTATAGAATACAGACAGACATTAGGGACAGCACAAAATTTAGCTATTTGAAAGTACAATGGATGGAAGGAATATCGATGTAGTTGGTGTTACGATGTTTTGAACTGATTTCATAAAATCAGACCAAACAAAACTCATTAATAATTATTTAATTTAGTGCTCTGATTTCTTAAACATCCCTAACATCAATTTTTTATGGGGAGATTTCTTTTCTTGGAAATTATATTCCAAGAATGAATTATTACCACTTTGATTTATTGTTCATTTACATTGGGAATTTAATAAAATTTCAACATAATTAAAAACGCATTAACCGCATGTTCGTCAAATATGCGTGGAAATATTCGAAATGATAATATTGATGATTGGAATTTATATTGTAATTTCGATTATATTGTGCTGTATTATGTACATACGTCTGCAATGTCGAAATTTCTAACTGTTTTAGGGAACGTTAGAATTATTTGACTACTTTGGTTGGAGGGCACTTACATGACTAATGACCCAAATTCGTAAAATCATTTACTGTTAAAAATGTCAAAAAACAAAAAACTGGATAAGGCCAAAATAACACCAAACGAGGCTAATGAATCCGTTGCTCTCCGAGAAACTCGATAGTCTAAATGTTGATAACATGTGACGATAATTTGCGTGTACGCGTTAACTGAAGTTAGTCAACCCAAGGATAAAAACTCATTTTACAATAATTTGAATGATCTGAGGGGATCTCTACCTGGGCACAGCGCCAAACTGGTAATTGACGATTTTAATAATAGAGGTGTCGAAAATTAAACCTATAATGGCGAGACAATGATGTACTTTGCGATCGCGGACGATCTCAGAGACGCTTGTACATTCTTTCAATACAAGAAGATCACTTGTACTCATCCAAATAAGACTTCCTGGAGCCAAATTGACCACGTCTTAATTTCAGAAGACGTAAGACCTTATCGGCCGACTACCAAGTTCGAAGACAGTGATCGTCAACTGGTCAGCGCAAAGCTTTGCTCACAAAATCTTTAAACTGTGAAGGTCTGATAAATGAAGATACAAGTCAACAATGGTCCAGTTTCATTAAAGGAATTACAGTATACAACCATACTTTCAGAAACTAGGTTAACAATTATTTGGGATCGGTATGGAAACCTTATACACTCGATACACAGAATGAACATTTTTCCGAGCTACGTAATGTTCAACATGTGTCACATGCTGTAGATGAAGCTCTTTCTCTCAAATAAACCGCAGAGGAATTCTCGTGAGGAATTCACACATTCTCCATGTGGACACTGAAGTGAAATCTTTCACGCGGGGTTGATTGCATAAATCCGAACTGTCTTTTTGGGCTTATTCGATTAGTATGGCGAAGCGAATGAAATGTGGCCATTAAGTGGATATCTTTAAGAAGGCAAAACGCAAGAAAGTGCGAATTTGTTTGCATGATTTTGTGATGGGTTAAACTTCGGATTCTGTGTCCATTGATGGATGCTTTGAAGTGATATCAAAAGAGTTCCTTTCATCTTTAGATTTATGTACCGGCTAAATACATAATTTGTGAATTGCTCATTATAATTTACCGGACTTTGTATTTAATTATAACCACTTTAACTAAGCCATCAGTTCCAGGATGCATTTGAATTACTTTTTCATGTAACCATTGGTTCATCATGATTGAGGCCCCTATGTAATGACATTTTATTCTTTGCTGCACTTCCAGAACTGTTGCTGTTGGACAAGTTTCGAGCGATTTAGATAGGTTGGTTTGAGTTCCGTGATGTCATAATCTGGAATTTGTGGTAATGGTTGGCATACGAGAAAGTATAATGGTGTCAATTGATCGAATTGGTAGGCCGCTAATACACAGATAGGCCTGGAATTTAAATAACTTTCCACTTTTGCTAGTATCGTGTTCATTTCCTCATAGTCACGTATTCCGGAGGGACAAAATCCCGCGGGCATAATCCTGAGGAACACGATATTTTGTCTGGATTTTTTTCTGGATTGCTTTTCTGGCAATTTCTAGATTTTAAAATTTCTGGCTTTTTTTGTCAGGCAAATGTAGTGATTCCGAAAATTGCACCAATTGTGCAACAACTAGATTTTGGAATTTTTTTAGGCTTTCGGGATTTTGTATCCTCGGGATGAACTATCGTCGGGATTTTGGACTCCCGGCATCTTTTCAAACGCTCGGGATTTGGAACCCTCTGTGGTTTTTAACACTTTTATTTTAAAAATTAGTGCATTTCTCCTCAAGTAGAAGAAAACCTTTTGAAATCATCTTAACTATGCGCTTGCTAAAGCTACACATTACAAAGGAAGTGTTTAGATAACGTTAAATTCAGGGTCTGCTCTGCTATAGAATGCAAATCTAATTAATGTCTAGACAATAAAAAACTCCACAAACATTCAATCGTTAATATTCATACTACCCACAGTTATTTTTAGTTAGATTTCCATTTCAGTTACGCATAAATAAATTTTCTAAAATAACAGAGTTGAATCATTCACAGATTCTACCAAAATACATTTATAAATTTGTGACTTTTTGACTCAAAATTTGATACGCAAAAACTAAATTTACCCGTCTCGTAACATTAAAGTGATCCAACATAAGCTTTGCTGAAACATCATATATCCCGAAACAGACAAATGTTTGTACGAATATAAATAGAAGAATATCTCACAAGACACAACAGCCACACACACCCCTACACAAATATTATGATTTGATGCTGTATGTAATCGGAAAATTGAATCACATATTTGATAGATTACTATGCTGCTAGTTTATGTGGAAACAAAAATATTCAAGTTTTTAAATAAATTTTGAATGTATCAATATCAATCAGTAAAATGCCAAAATCGTTCGTTAACAAAAAGTGAAACCCAAGAAAAGTTGAAATTTAAGGATATATGGTATACCATATTCTTATTTCAACCAACAATAATCCCCAAAAAAAATAAAAACTCTTCAAGTTCATAACTTGTTTCATTAAAAATCAATCAATCTTATGTGTGTGCTTCATCCTTTTCACATGTGTATTTGGTGTATAAACTGGTAGGATATCGAAATCGAAACTGAGGTTTTTGTAAAGATTTTCCCGTCTCGTAAATATATGTAATATTGCGTGTGTGTGTACTCAGTTAAAGAATAGATTGTTTTACATAAATATGTACATCGATAAACATACATACATACGTATATCATACATATTATGCTTGATGAACACAAGAAAAAAAAAATGTTTATTTAAATCAAATTGAAGCACAACATTTCATTTTGTGTTGTTGGAAAATTTGCATATAATTTCCATGCTCGATATGTTAGTGATATTGTTAAAGAGGCTGAGTAAATCGTATTCTGAAATTTAATCTTTGAAATTGTTTGGAAATTTAATTTTAACATAATCAAAAAAAAAAAAAAATAAAATTTCCGCATATACATACATACATACATTACATATTTCGATTCGTAAAGTATCGGGATAAGCGTGAAGAGTTTTCAAAAACACTTTAATTTTTTTTTTATTGCCATTGACAATTTTTTTTTCCTAAGCATTTTCGCTGAATTATTTATTTTGCATATGGTTAAATTTATATTTTTATGGGTTTTAGACGGATGTGTATGTACAATACATGCGTACAAAATGTAGTATAAAAATTAGACGTCTATTAAATTTATGTCGTCTCAATTAAATAGAACGATTTAAGCGTGGAATGATCGCTCGTTAACTTTCAATCTGAAAACTTCGTTTGTACTGTTAACTTAACGCCTTTCAAACAATTATTGTTAAACCTGATGGCATTTTTTGCAATTAGATTAAAGACTTATGATTTCAAAACTGAATTAATAAATTTACCATAAAGTGGTTAACGGGAAATCTCTCATAAAATTTTATTTATTTTACAAAATTTGACAGGTATGTTCGTTCTTCTCTTCGAGTAACTTATGGATTCAACTGTACAGTACTAAGATAGGGCATTCACGGCCCTAAAAATAGTTAGCCTTGATAAGCTAGAAACTTTTTAAAATTTTAATTAAGCGATGTTTTTAACGATGTGTGGGTCAGGCTGCGGTATATGCAGGGGATGAACACAAGACTCGTTGCATATACCATAACTGCATGCAACTTCAGCAAATGCTCGCATTGCCTCTTCGCGTCGGCCGCTGGAAATTACTCTGTTAAAGGAATAGGCTAAAATGTAAGGGCTGTGGTCCTTTTGCAGGGAGTAGTTCAACGTGTAAAACAATATTGTTAGGAAACCTCAGATTTTTGGATTCACAATAACGACCTCGAACACAATATAAGGGCAACAAGGCAAGCCCCAATGATCCTGGCAAATTATTGGTCTAACAGAAAATCATCTTGTGATTGGTGCCAACAATACCGGACTGGAAAAAATGCTCAGTTGAACTATGAAAATCAAATTACATATTTTTCAAAAGCGTTGCGGCCATGTTTGACGACGCCATCTCCATGACAAAATTCTGAAATAATTCCAGAATAATGGCAATTGATAGGTCTAATAGAAAATTATCTTGAGATTGGTGCCAACATTTTAGGACTTGAGAAAATACTCAGTTGAATCACGAAAAATTAGAAAGTATGTATCCTTTCTCATGGTAATTTTATTTTTGGGCTGAGAGTCTGTCGTGATAAATTTTGGTATCATGAGTAATTTTTTGGGGCTGACATTATAAATAATATTATTTAATGTTATGTTATTAGAGTTTTTTCAATATAAATTCAAATAGGAAGCGAGGAAATAAAGTGCCAGTATTACTATTCGGAGTTTTCCGGATCAGATCAAAATTTATATGTGAAGTAACAACAACGCTGGATCAAACATTGATTTTGAATCATAAATGGTAATCTAAAAATTAGTCCAGCGACAAAGAATATTGTTACGTTTTCGACTTGTCAATGAAGGTTCGAATCACTGGATGGCAACGAATTTATTTATTGAACACCAATAATTAATTCAACACAGTTTATTAACAATAATTCACAAAATCACTATAATATTCGCACTATTTTTGTGTAATTACTTTTAGGTACAAAGCAATTACCTTTGTTGTACCTTTGATTGTAATCAAAAATACAGGTGGTAATTATCGTTTGGCGACTAATTACACTTGGTTTGGTTGTAAGAATATACACGGTAAGTATATTCTCCAAAATTATACACGGTAAGTATAATAGGTAATTATTTAAGCAAAATAATTTATTCACTTTAATTTTATTTCACATAAATAATTTTATTTTTAGGTTAGGTAATGTTTTTCTGATGCTTACAGAATAAAACGTTTTTATAGAGTGACAATTTATACAATGCAATGGTTTTTCGGAAAATTTCCTAAAAACTATATAAAGTGCATCTGGTGACAGATATTATAAACTTATTTGACCAATATACAATTTTAGTACAAGTTTTGAACGTGTACCATCATACCTAATATAATAATTCACGGCTTGTACCCAAATTGGAACTGTCAAAACAATAAGTAAACAAATAAAAGCGGTGGTGGTAAGTTAAATGAATCTATATAAAACTAAATTTAAACTAAATATTATCCTTACAATTTCAGCTAACAAATTATAGGAATAAAGAAGCGTCTGATGTACAATGAATTCAGATAAGTATAAATGGTAATTATATTTATAATCAAACGATTCTTTGTGTATTCTTTTTTTGATTTTAGGTTACAATCCTGGATGTCATCATTACACTGGAATTCATAAATTGTAATGGAACAATTTGACTGCTGCTGAATAATTGACCGCCGTTGATGCGGATATGAATTATGCTTCTTTTTCCAGAATTAAACATTCCGCCGCCTTTGACTCATCGGAGTCAATTCTTGGAATTAAACATAATTTGTAGATTGGTCGTTTTAGTATGTTACCGTTTGGAAGTTTTACAGATACGACTCTCACTATGTTGTCATCACCGGGATGTATGTCACATATTCGCGCATACGGCCATTTGGTAGGTGGTAGGTTCTGGTCACGCAGTAAAATCATATCTCCAATTTTGAACTGTCGGTTTTCGGTATGCCATTTGTAACATTTGTTGAGAGAAGTCACATATTCTTGTGACCATTGCTTCCAAAATCCTTGGAGCAGCTGTTGTATGAGCTGCCATCGACTCAAATGAGATATTTTTAACATTTGAAGATCTGGTTCTGGTATCATGGTAAGCGGTTGAAATATCAAAAAATGTGCCGGTGTTAAGGGATTCCAATCGTCATCTTGCACCTCTACTAGTGGCCTCGAATTCAACAATGATTCAATTTGTTTAATGTATGTTAAGAATTCCTCGTACGTTAATTGTGTTTCACCAATCACGCGACGTAAATGATGTTTGCACGATTTGACGGTCGATTCCCATAAACCTCCAAATGTAGGGGTAGCCGGAGGAATAAAATGCCAATTTATTTTATTATCGGAACACCAAGCTTGAAGTTGATTTTCCTGCATTTCATTAAGATATTGGTTGTAAAACGTTTGAATTTGTCGCTTAGCTCCCACTAGATTTGTACCATTATCGCAATGAATATGTTTAGGTAGGCCTCTCACTGCACAGAATCGTTTCAACGCTGCCAGAAAGGTGTCGATACTCAGGTCGGTGGCGATCTCGATTGATGTGGCTTTGGTAGCCATACACACAAATATCACGATGTAGGACTTAAACGATTTCGCTCCACGACCTCGAAATGTTTTTAGTGAGAATGGACCTGCTAAGTCGATGCCAACTTCGATGAATGGTCTTACAGATGGATTGACTCTGCAAGAGGGAAGCTGCCCCATCAGCTGCTGCTGCTGTTGAGCCCTGTAGCGTCGACATATGAAGCACGAATGGATAATGCGTCGTATTAGGTTTTTGGCTCGTGGTATAGCGAATCTTTGCCTCAAGATTGTGTTGGTCATCTTTTGCCCAGAGTGCAAATTTTTGTAATGCGTTTCGATGACTATTCTCTGAGTGATTACGTGGTTACTTGGCAGCAATATAGGATGTTTCGTATCTAGGTCTACGTTGGCGTATTTCTAACGTCCTCCCACTCGGAGAACACCTTTGTCATCTATAAACGGATGAAATGTTAAAATTTTAGAATTATTTTGTAGTGGTTGTCCCCTCGACAATAAGTGTATATCTGCATTATATGTTTCTTGCTGAACGAAACGATATATCATAGATTCGGCATTAGAAATCTCTTCTAATGTTAAATTTTTCTGCTGTACTCGGGTTGATTTTCTGGTTAACCTCTCTTTATACCGTAGAATATAGGCTAAAACATGAGACATTGTACGACAATTAGAGTATTTGGCGGTTAGGTTACTGATAATGCCAAAACTTGGTTGGACTTTTGCAAAATTAGTTAACGTCTCGGTTATCGGTAACTTTATAGGTTGGATCTGGACTTCGTGCAAGAATTTTGGACCATTAATCCACGTTGAGTTATTTACAAATTCTTGCGGCTTCATAGCACGAGTAGCATAATCTGCTGGATTGTCTTCGGTTGGAATAAAATACCACTGGCTAAGCTTGGTTGTCATCATTATTTCGGAGACGCGGTTGGCCTCGAACGTTTTCAGCAATTTTGGCGGTTTGGATAGCCACTGCAGCGTGATTGTAGAATCTGAATATAGAAAAATGTTAGGTTCTCTCGGCAAATTGAGAGATGTTAGTACAATCTTTAATAATTGAACTAATAATGTTGCAGCGTTTAGCTCGAGTTTTGGAATACTTATGACTTTAATTGGAGTAACTCGAGTTTTTGCAATAAGTAGGTTGACCTTAGGTTGGCCATTCTGAATTGAACGCAAATATATGACTGCGGCATATGCATCCAAGGATGCATCGGCAAATCCGTGAAGCTCCACTTGTTGCTCGGTGATACACAACCATCTCGAAAATCTTACTTCGGTTAGTAGATTCAATTGGTTACGTATTAGCAGGTATTTGTCTAATATATGTGGTGGTAACTCATCATCCCAAGTAATGCCATGCAGCCAAAGAGATTGAAACAGTATTTTTAATCCCACTGTGACTGGTGACAGTAAACCCAACGGGTCATAAACTCTGGCGATCTCTGATAGAAATGATCTTTTGGTAAATTGGTTTGCTGACGATAAATTGATTTTGAAGAAGAAGTAATCGTGTATTGGATTTTACTTTATTCCAAGCACAGATATCATCTGACTATCTGTGATTTCCCAGGATGACAATTCGCGACTCTCAATGGGTATGTTTTCGAGCAATTGAGGATGATTAGCGGACCACTTACGAATGTTGAAACCGCCTAGTTTCAATAAGCTGATTAAATCCTTTTGTAAGATAAGCGCGGAAACTAAATTGTCTGATCCAGACATCAAATCGTCCATATCGAAGTCCGACTTCAGGATTGCACTAGCCTTTGGAAATGTGTCACCAAACTGATCGGCTAAATAATGCAGTGCAGCAGTTGCTAAAAATGGTGCTGAAGCGGTACCGTAAGTTACGGTTTTTAACCGATACTGAATTAACTCTGACTTGGGATCAGCTCTCCACACAATGCGATGATAATCACTATCCTTCTTCGAAATTGAAATTTGCCGGAACATTTTCTCAATGTCGGCCGAAAATACATACTCGTGCTTACGGAATCGGATGAGTATGTTTATTAAATTATCTTGTATAGTCGGTCCAACTATCAGGTTGTCATTGAGAGAGTGGCTGCTGCTTGATTTGGCGGAGGCGTCAAATACTACGCGCACCTTTGTTGTGCTGCTTGACTCTTTCAGCACAGGGTGATGAGGTAAATAAAATATTAAATTATGTGCTTTATCCAATTCATCTTTCGGTACTAGTTCCATATGATTTAACTTCAAATAGTTTTCCAAAAATTCATGGTAAGCTGCTTTTAATCGACTGTCCGCCTGTAGACGACGTTCTAATGCGTAGAATCTTTTGACTGCTTGTGAATAACTTTCTCCGATGGTTGGTGGTATATGCTTGAATGGTAAACAAACGGTTATTTTATTATCATCAATGTTTGTTGTATTGTTGAATAATTCAATGCACTCCTTTTCTTCGGACGTTAGCGGGTTTACAGCTACAATCTCTTCGATTCTCCAGAATCGTTCGATTAGTGCTTCAACACGAGATGTATCACTCATCTCAACGGAGTTTATTGGCTGTATTGCATTGACGACAGGTTTGGTACCTTTGGAATTTGCTGGTATATTGCCTGCGATTATCCAGCCAAATTTGGACTTTATAGCAAAGGTGCTCCTTTGCTCACTGTGCTTTGACCCGACCTCAAGTGAATGGAAAAATGGTTCACATCCCAATAACAGGTCAATTTTGCTTGGGGTATTGAAAGTTGGGTCAGCTAACGGTCTATACTTATCGACTTCCTCAAGTCGAAGATTTGTAGGTTGAACTGGTAAATACGACGTAATGGATGGTATAATTAATGCTTCTATCGGTATCTGATAATCATGGTCGATATTTGATCTAAGTTTTAACACACACACTCCCTTTGAACATCCAGCTTCAGTACTATTAAGCGTGCGGATTTTCATGTCCGATTTATGGCGTGGAATCTTCAATAAATTGAGAAAACTATCGGTAATGAAGGAATGTGTTGAGCCTGAGTCCAACAATGCTCGTCCCTTAACCCAATTGCCATATTTGTCTTCTACCTCAACACAAGCTGTTGGTAGAATAGGTACTGTTGGATTAGTTGACGATGGTGACAGAAAAGTTGACACATCTTTTGGGTTCTCGATTAGATGCAAATTTACTGCGGTTGAAACCTTTTCTGTAGTTACTGCACTTTCGACTGGGGATGAACATATATGGTTAGCCACTGGAATAGGTGTTTCCGGTACAAAATGAAGCAACGTGTTATGCCGTCTTGGGCACTTCTGGCAATGTTTGGTGGTTCGGCAATTTGTTACAACATGCCCTTGGCTGAGGCAGTTAAAGCATCGGTTGGCTTTGGATATAAAATCTCGACGTTCCGTTACAGAGAATTCTCGGAATTTCATGCAATCAAATAGTTTATGTTGACTGTTGCATAATGGACAGCTAGGTAATTGAACTGCAGTGTGGTACGATTTGGTTGTGGGGTACCTTTGATTATTGTAATTGCTCTTCATCTGGACATGATCTGCAACTGTATCGACTAATGCATCCATTCGTTTATTTAAAAATTCGAGTAGCATTTGAATTGTTGGAAAATCTACGTTTGCGCTTTCATACTTCCATATACGTCTTGTTTCCTCATCTAGTTTGACGGTAGCTAGTAGAAGTATCCATGGGTCCCGATTTGTTGCATCTGGACCAAGCGATTTTAATCCGCGCACTGTTTCGTCTATGGTATCATGTAACTTCATTATGTTGTTAGCTGTTGCCTTATTGAACTTCGGTGTTGCTAGAAAATCACGAATGTATGTCTCGACTATTGGCTTCTTCTTATCGTACTTTTGTACAAGCCGTTTCAATCCTTCATAATAATTGGCATCATCTACCCGAAAATGGCAGAGGGAAGTATATGCGGCACCTCTTAACTGACCAAGCAAATATTTAAATTTTTGTGCTGGAGATAAACTGATATTATCGTGCACCGTTGACACGAATATGTCATAAAATGACTGCCATTGCTTCACGTTTCCATCAAACACAGGAAGATTTAAACGGGGTTACTTAAAATCCGATCGGAAATATTGGCTTGTGTTGGCTGTAACATTAGCTGCATCCTCGCCATCTGCTTGCGCTATTGGCAATAAAGTTTGTTTCCTAATTAAACTTTGGATTTTGGATACAAGCGGGAAATACATTTCATCAATTAAATCCATTTCAGATGCCACACTGTTATCAATCGTAAATATTTGATCTTCTACGGCCACGAACTGCTTATAAATTTCTAGAGTTTTTGATAAGCGAACATTCAGATCTTCTACTGTAGCATCTTTCCCTTTTAGGTTGATGAAAGTAGCGTACTTAGTAAATTGTCCCTTGATGACAGACTTCCTTTTTAATAACGCTTCCATTTGGTTTCACAATTTCACTATTATAGCACAACACTCAAACAAAAAAAATTCACTCGCAAACTCCCAGAATATCAAAATGTCTGCTTGACCACGTGTGACCTTGATTAAAATGTTCTGGAACAAATACGGTATGTAACCCGTATCCCGTTAGATAATCGGAATTACTAAGCTTATAATTGCGGGATTTTATCTCAAATTGTTGCTTTGGTTGAGCGTGTTTGTATTTCTTCGGCGAACACTGGTTGAATCTCGAAAGATCCGGCTCGAAGGACCAATTTTATGTGTAATTACTTTTAGGTACAAAGCAATTACCTTTGTTGTACCTTTGATTGTAATCAAAAATACAGGTGGTAATTATCGTTTGGCGACTAATTACACTTGGTTTGGTTGTAAGAATATACACGGTAAGTATATTCTCCAAAATTATACACGGTAAGTATAATAGGTAATTATTTAAGCAAAATAATTTATTCACTTTAATTTTATTTCACATAAATAATTTTATTTTTAGGTTAGGTAATGTTTTTCTGATGCTTACAGAATAAAACGTTTTTATAGAGTGACAATTTATACAATGCAATGATTTTTCGGAAAATTTCCTAAAAACTATATAAAGTGCATCTGGTGACAGATATTATAAACTTATTTGACCAATATACAATTTTAGTACAAGTTTTGAACGCGTACCATCATACCTAATATAATAATTCACGGCTTGTACCCAAATTGGAACTGTCAAAACAATGAGTAAACAAATAAAAGCGGTGGTGGTAAGTTAAATGAATCTATATAAAACTAAATTTAAACTAAATATTATCCTTACAATTTCAGCTAACAAATTATAGGAATAAAGAAGCGTCTGATGTACAATGAATTCAGATAAGTATAAATGGTAATTATATTTATAATCAAACGATTCTTTGTGTATTCTTTTTTTGATTTTAGGTTACAATCCTGGATGTCATCATTACACTGGAATTCATAAATTGTAATGGAACAATTTGACTGCTGCTGAATAATTGACCGCCGTTGATGCGGATATGAATTATGCTTCTTTTTCCACAATTAAACAATTTTATTGTTCACTTATAATTTTTATATCGCACCATTCCACTTTTTAATATTTACACAATCGCTTTCCAAATACTAATGAATCTAATTCGATCTCGTTCACTTTTTATATACTGAAACCAAAACTTCGAGCAATTTCACGACTTTTCCAGAAAATATAGTCTAGAAACATTTAGAACAGTTTTATCAGGCAAAATTCCATTTTAGTACAGTAATCTTCTCGCTACTAAATAACTTATTCTATTACACCCTAGGTGTCACCGAAAATGATGAACCCTTTGACGGTGACATCTAGATTCTAATAGTAAATTAATAGCTCAATGTTTTAATAAAATGATTTTGTTGGTTTTTTAGTTTAATTTGTTTTTATTTTTATTAATATTTAATTAATAAAAACCCGAAGTTTCTACGGCACATCCCGTCATTTTCAAGGTTATAATTTATACTATAATTTCAAAAAAAAAAATTTTTTTATAACGAATGTTTTTCTAAAGTAACTAGAGTGTCGGAGCGATTGATCCAACCGAGGAGGAGGTAGCCACCTAGACATTGAGTCTCAGTCTGAAATACATCAAATATTAACCTAAAATACAAAAATACAAAAAGAAAATGTTAATTATCATATATGTAAATTGGCTAAATATTTACCCTTTGCTATTATATAAATCATGATCACCCTGAAAATATAACTAATAATTAATAATTCATATAGTCTAAATGTAAAAAATAACATAATGCACTTACCCCCTAAATGGTTTCCAAAACAATCCAAATGTCATCTCAAAACGTCAAATAATAGATGGATTCTAGTATATTATTTTGCGTTCAGTGCAATGATCGATAACAAAGATTATGATTGACGCGATATATGTGTCGAACTTGTTAAAAATAGTCTTTGAATCTGTCATATTCCCTGCTGCAATTATGAGAATTTACAAAAAATTTAGTTCTGATTGGGTGTTCTAGTTTTGCTCATGTACGCACATTAAAAAAGTAAATAAATCAAAAAAAATCATTAAGAATTAAAAATTGTAAAAATCATTAAAATTAATAGTTTTATCATTGAAAATCAAATTAAATTTGTGAGTAAAAAAAAGGGGATTCTCTGTGGAGCTTTCCGTCAATCAACTCAATTCAACGCGGGAATTTACGCAATTGTTAATTGCCCCGCCAACAAGAGTTCAATTTGAAACTTTAAATTACTCAGTTTAACAGAAAAATAGTTTTAGTTATACAATTACAGTGAAACAAATTTAAATTTAGAAGATATAAATGTTGTCGTAATAATTTAGCAAATACTTTGAAACTTCTTGGATATTTAACAAATTTTGAGATAAATGTTGATGTTTTTTGATGTAAATGCTTTCCAAAATTAATCTTTTATTGAGATTTTGCTCCTTATCAAGTAACTCAGCGTCATCTATAGATAGTGAGTGAGTACTTCCACGTAGATGTTGACATTTTAATTTATATATTAAATTTGATTGTAACTCTATAGGAATTTTGTCTTTTAATTTAGTGAATAAAACCATGTCCAAACTTTGAAATGCTCTTCCAACAAGTTGTATATCATAATTTTGTAAAATAATTTTAATTTTTTCGAACAAAATTTTAACATACGGGACCGAAATGAAAAATTTGCGATTATTTTCAACAATTAAATTTGGATTTTCGCGCGTATTTTCCACAATATTTACCAAAATGTTATGTTTGTCGATAGCCTTTCTAATACCTCTAGTAACTACACTTCTCGGATAACCATTTTGTATTAGAACATCCCTTAATAATTTAAAATTTTCGGCATGAAAAACCTCATCGGATAATCTCAAAATTTTTTCAGTTAACAAAAAAACTGTGTTATTTTTGTAAGATGATGGAAGCCGAGAGTTATAATTTAGATACCAGGTTTTTTATGATATAAATCTGTAGTTAAACTTCCATCCGATAACTGCTGATGCAACCAACACTATCAACGATTTCACCTCGACCTACTACCACAACGCCTCCAGTATTCGAGGTAAAGCTAAGGTTTTTCGTTCAGGCGTACTTGGCAATGATTATGACGTCGTAATAATCAGCGAGACCTGGATTACCATAAATATGTTCTCCGAAGAATACTTCCCATCTGACTACGTCGTTCATAGAAAGGATAGATACAATTTTGACACCAGTCGTAAGGGTGGTGGTGTTTTGATTGCGGTAAAGAATTCGGTACCTAATGATGTGATTGCTATTCATCCTAGCGTAAACGTGATTGCAGTTCGAGTCAGATGTCATTAATACTTCGATTGTTGTAGTCGCCGTGTATATACCTTATAGATCGCTACAACAGGACCGGTAGGTCTACAGTAACTAACTTGATTTCGTTTTGTGGCGACTTCAGAACAGCTGACGCTATATTTACCAGACATGTTAACACCATTATTTCAAAGTCGTATATTATGTTGGGCTTTTTTAAACGAAACTGCAGAGATTTTAGGGACCCGATAACGTTGACATTACTGTATGTTTCGTTTGTTCGCTTTATTTTGGAGTATGCACCTCCAGTTTGGGCGCCATCCTACCACTGTCATTCCGGGAGGATTGAGAGTGTTCAGAAGCAATTTGTTTTGTTCGCGCTCCGATGTTTGCCGTCCACGCGTGTTGTAGAATATGTCCTCCCACCTTATCAAGATCGATGTAATCTTTTGAAACTGCAACGTCTAGACTATCGCCGGAACCTGGCTTCCGCGCTATTCGTGGGCGACATTATTAATTCCCGTATCGATTGTACCGAGTTACTCGCACGTCTAAAAATCTATGCTTTCGAACGCCGAATGCGTCAACGTGATGGGCTTTTATTCATTGACCTGGTGCCAACAAACTATAGTCTTTCGGAACCGATCCTGAGAATATCACGGGTGTTCAATTCAGTTTCTCAAGTTTTCGATTTTCCCTTTGTAGCATTTTGGATTTTTTTTGTAACATTTAAATTTTCATTTTCATTATTTTCTTTTGGGTTCGATACCCTGATTTACTTTATTTTGTTTTATTTTAAGTATATAAAGATTTACGTTTTTTTTGCATATCGTAAGGTATTGATTATATAATCAGTTCATATTTATTTATTTTCAATCTCTCTTTCTCCTCATTCGTTCTACATACATATATATTTGATCTTATGGAAATATAAATGATTATCATTTCCCCATTTCCTATTACCTATTGCGAATCAAGAATGATTACGTTGGTATGTAAAATGAAAAAATAAAAACAATAACTGCTACTGATAAGTTTAATGCAAAGGTGATGAATGGAAACACCATCAAAATAAACTTAGAAGATGCTGAAACATACAGAAAATTGATAAAAATGTTAAATGAAGAAAAACGTGCTTAGCACACGTTTGAAGATAAACAAACCAGACCAATTAGGGTCATGGCTAAAAACTTACACTCTACGTGTAAACCAGATAAAATAATTGATGACCTGAAAGCAAAAGGATTTAAGGCAACTGAAGCATCGATTAAGCTAAAACGGAGAGGCAAAGTACCTCTCAACATGTTTATGTTAACCTTCGATACTGATGAAAATATCGAAAAAATTTATCAAATTAAGTACATCTTGGGGTGCAAGGTGGTTATTCAGCCTCTAAGAAGATCTAAGCTTATACCACAATGTAAACAATGTCAAGCCTATGGACATACACAAAAATATTGCAACAAGGAACCTAGGTGTGTCAAATGTTTAGGTAAACATCATACCAATGATTGTGTAAAATCCCAAAATGTTCAACCTAAATGCGTTCACTGTGGAGAAAACCATCCGGCTAACTACAGAGGATGCAGCATTGCTATTGAACTGCAAAATATCAAAAATAAGAACGTGATTGCTAAAAATCCAAGTTCATTCAGGAAACAAGCGGTTAAGATGAACCGACCCGAAGTAAATCGTAGAGTGTCGGGAACTACTCAAGGACAATTTGGTAAAATGACTTATGCTCAAGTAATGATGAGCAACGGAAATCCAGGAAAAACTGCTCAAAATGACGATATATGTAAGTCAAACATTTAAATTAATTTTAAGCAGACTAAATACATTTGATGAGCGATTACAGAAACTAGAGTACAGCACTAAGGGAGCCATCCCTAAACAGAAAATGGCCAAAGATCTTAGAATCTTATGTTGGAATGCCAATGGACTGATGCAACATCAACAAGAACTGCAAGTGGTCCTGGACACAGAAAAAATCGATGTATGTCTCATCACGGAAACACACTTCACTAGACAATCAAACATTAAATTTAAAAATTATCAAATATATCACACTATTCACCCTGGAAACACTGCTAAAGGAGGTAGTGCTGTTATAATTAGAAATAGTATTCATCACTATGAGGAGTTAAAATATGAAACGGAAGAAATACAAGCAACTGCTGTTATTGTCAAATCCAAAAATAGTTCTATTTGTATTGCTAGTATTTACTGCCCACCGAAGCACTCAATGAAAGAAAAAGATTATCTCGAGTTCCTCAGTAAATTAGGGAAACAATTTGTACTTGGAGGAGACTTTAATGCAAAAAATGTCCACTGGGGATCCAGATTAACAACGACTAAGGGTAAAGAACTCCTAAAAGCTATCAGAAAATGCAGTTGTGAAGCCCTCTCAACTGGAAAACCAACCTACTGGCCAACTGATCCAAACAAAGTACCAGATCTGATTGATTTTTTTATAATAAAGAACATATCTGTAAATTATGTACCAGTAGATGAAAGCCACGACATAAACTCTGATCATTCACCAATACTTCTAACGTTAAGTGAAAAAATCATTCAGAAAGAAAGAGACCCTTTCCTAGTAAATAATCACACTAATTGGGTATGCTTTAGACTATCGCTAGAAGAAAAAATGAACTTAATGGTTCCATTAAAGACTGAAGAACAATTATACAAAGAAGTTCACAAATTTGTAAACGATTTACAGCAATCAGCTTGGGAAAATACTCCTGAAATTAAAACGAAAATCAAGGGAAACAATTACCCTATGGAAATTAGGGAACTCCTCGCAGAAAAAAGAAGAGCGAGAAGAGTATGGCAACAAACAAGGGCCCCCAAGATAAAACTCATTTGAACAATCTCACTCAACAATTAAGAAGAGAGATCAAAGAATTGAAAGATGAATCAATCAGCAACTATTTAAGAAAATTAACTAATGATAACAGTACTGATTATTCTCTTTGGAAAGCAACCAAAAGAATCAAAAGACCAATAATGCAGATTCCCCCAATAAAAATAGCAGGTGAGAAATGGGCTAGAAATAATGAAGACAAAGCTCGAGAATTTGCCGAACACCTCGAAAAAATATTCCAGCCACATGAAGACCAAACGTTGGAAGCCGAGATAATAACTGAACAAGCTGTGCAAGAAAGTAAAGAAATCCTACCGACAACACCAAAAGAAGTCATGCGTGAGATAAAAGCTAATATGAATACGAAAAAAGCTCCTGGGTACGATCTTATTACTGCAGAAATCTTAAAAGAACTGCCAAGGAAAGCTCTGGTGAAACTCTCCAATCTTATAAATGCAGCATTTATAATCAAATGTGTACCACGCTTATGGAAAATTGCAGAAGTAATTATGATTCCAAAACCTGGGAAACCACCGCACATAACATCGTCTTATAGGCCAATTTCGCTATTGCCAGTCATGTCCAAACTCTTTGAGAAGCTTCTGGTAAAAAGATTAAATCCGATAATCGAGATTAAAAACTTGATCCCAAATCATCAGTTCGGTTTTCGCAACCAACACTCAACAATTGATCAAGTACACAGAATAACCAGTATAATTGAGAAAGCATTAGAGGAGAAAAAAGTCTGTTCAACAATATTTCTAGACGTTGCACAAGCGTTTGATAGAGTGTGACATGAAGGACTTAACCACAAGTTAAGGAATCTTCTACCAATGCAATTTGCTAAGATACTGGAATCATACTTGAAAGATAGGTTCTTCAGGATTAAGTTAGATGATACATTTTCTGAATTGAAAGAAATCAATGCAGGAGTTCCACAGGGCAGTGTATTAGGGCCGGTTTTATACCTACTATACACTTATGATCTTCCTACATTAGAAAACAACACGGTGGCAACTTTTGCAGATAATACGGCGATCTTAGCTGTTGGAAAAATCAACGAAGAATCAACACAGAAGTTACAATCAGCTATAACTCAAATATATAAATGGACAAAAAGATGGAGAATAAAACTAAATGAAGCTAAATCAGTTCACATCAACTTTACAAACAGACGAATCGAACATATTCCGATTACCATAAATCGGGAAATAATACCGCATGCGAACACAGCTAAGTATCTCGGCATGACCCTGGATGCTAAACTACGATGGAAAGCACACGTCAAGAAGAAAAGTGAAGAATTAAGACTTAAATACAGAAAAATGTATTGGATGATGGGAAGGAACTCTTCTTTATCAACATACAACAAGCTTCTACTTTATAAGCTAATATTGAAACCGATTTGGACTTATGGTATTCAGCTTTGGGGTTGTACCAAACAGAGCAACGTAAATATCATCCAAAGATTTCAGAATATGGTATTAAGGAACATCGTTGATGCACCTTGGTATGTCAGGAACAATGACCTTCATAGGGACCTTAAAATGAACCTTATCTTAAATGAAATCCAGGAAAAAGCACGGAGACACGAAGAAAGGCTCCGCCAACATGTGAACATTGAGGCAACTCAGCTGCTAAGCATCACGAATTTAGTTCGCAGACTTAAAAGAACCAAACCTTTTGAGCTGGTGTGATTGTCAGTTTAAGCAGCATTATGCTGATCTAAAATCCACAACAAAGATGTGGTTTACTTTAATTTACCAAACACTATGGAATGCCAATGGGAAGAATCCATAGATTAATTTAAGTTAGTAAATTAAGTCAGAAACAAATTGCTCATTAGTCCAGGAGACTAGATTGTAATTACATAAAATAAATAAATAAATAAAATTTATTTTAAATATAAAAAAAAAAAAAAATATATAGTATTTTAAATGTCTTTGATCTGAAGTTAAAATATCAAGAACATTCTGTATATATAATATAGAATGTAAACTGTGGTATAATCAGTCTAGTCGCCGCGGCCTGGTGAGAAGATTCATTTTTTCGCAATCATAAGCTCATCAGTTCGAAACTGGATTGAATTCTCTTACAATCTTCGGAACATATTAAAATCATATAAATTAAAAATTAAATAAATAGAATTCTGTCTATTAGTCGGTTTCGTTGAATGATTGTTCGTAAATACTAATGTACTTTTACGTGTTAATAAAAACACATTTAAAATGGTCTAATCATGCCACTCGGCTATCGCCTCGTGGGACAAACTCATCCCTCGTGTGGATAATATCTCGTTTTGCTCACTAGTACCATAAATAAGTATTGTATGTTGCAATGCGAATATGGATGAGAAATAGGCGCCGCCAACAACGAAAATATTGGGTTCATCCCATAAACCAAACAAGAAGATCTCAAGGAGAATTTTTCACGTTGTTGGCTCTTCTGGAACATTACCCCTTATTCTATTTTAAATATTTGCGGATGTCAAAGCTAAAGTTTGAAGCAATTCTCAAGGGAATAGAGTTTTTATTGAACCCTAATCCAAACAACTTCCGAAGTAATGTTATATCAGCCAAAGAAAAGCTCGTAATTACTCTGAGGTGATTTAAGATTGATTATACAATAAATTTGAATTTATTTATTTGTTCATTTCGTAGGTTCTTAGCAGTCGGAACAAGCTATACTGATTTGGCTTTTCGATTTCAGATAGGCATCTCTACAATATTTTCAACCGTAAATCAAACTCTTATAGCTATAATTGAGGTATTTCGAGAGATAGCCATACCATCGAAAAAATCTGAAGAAGATTGGAGGCGTGTTTCTAAGGAGTTCTTAGATCGTTGGAACTTTCCAAACTGCTGCGCTGCTATCGACGGAAAACACATATTTCAATTATAAGAAAACCTTCTCGACAAATCTTATGGCCGCAGTTGATGTCAAATACAAATTTCTAATGGTTAACATTGGTGCATATGGTTCCAATGCTGAATCAAAAATATTTGCATCTTGCAAGTTTGGAAAAGCTTGGTTACATTCCACCAATATTCTTAATACACCGGATGATAAACCTTTACCTGGAACGGTTAAATGATAGTCATCTTTAGTGCAAATCCTTCATCAGCAATACGTATGGTAACACATGATAATTGCTGACGAAGGATTCGCACTAAATATGACCATCGTGCGGCCATTTCCTGGCCGAAGCTTGTCCACAAGGAACAGAATTTTTAATAACAGGTTTGAAATATTAACATATAAATTGCATTTAATATTTTACCTATATTCCTAATAAACTCGTTTACATAATTTATATTTCTTAAAATGGTTATCAAGAGCGCGACGTATGGTTGAGAATCTATTCGGTATATTATGATGTCGAATTCTTTCTTATTCATTCTTACAAAACTCAATCACAATACTAATTTATGTAATAAAATAATAAAGTTTATGACATAATTTAATAAAACAAAACTTAATTTCTGCTGATATTAAAATAATTTTAAACTACACAACAATAACCAAAAATGTCAACTCAAATAAGCATAAAACTGCAATCTGCGCGATTGTCGATATACAGAAGTGCTGCAATATTGGAAAGTTCGCGCTATAAACGTTATTTTGCAATTTTTATTAGGAAATGTGCGTTTGCTAAGAAATTTGAAAATGAAATTATATTCGGATTTGTTTATTAAATATTTTTTCCTACAATCGCCGTGAAAAGCAGGCTTTTTTTCTCTGTTTTCAAAGCCCAAAGTGTCTGTTTTTTTGACAGTTAATAAACAAATTACTTTGTCACACGTTTCTCTTAGAAACGTGTGACAAAACTTGAAACCGCACGCTAAATTTGAACATATGAAAAGAAGAGTAAGAGTAAAAGAAGAGTATTGAAAAGCGAAATTTCACATAATTATGATGTAATTATTTTTATTGATTATTATTGAAATTTACATTAATGGTACAATTGGTGCAGTTTTGTATGTTGATGCCGCGTTGATTTGATGTCCATTTTTTTAGTTTTTTGTTGCAAAAAATAAATTGTCAATTTTTAAGAAAGACTAATGTTTGTATAAAACATCAAACCAAATTTTTGTTTTTCTTTATGAAAAATAAAAAAAATCTTTGACTACTCGATTGAACAAAATGTCGGTCCTAAAATACAATCGTATTGTCAGTATAGTAAATTTTACTACAAAATTATCTTTTTATTATATTTTTTAAAATGATTGTAGGAAAAATAAAGTGTGAAACACGTCCGCAAAGTTGTTTGTCACGCTCGAAAGGTTGCTGGCCTCCGTCCCGTCGGCCAGCAATTTCCTTTCTCGCGTGACAAACTGGCACTTTGCGCTTTTGATACACAAATAACTATTTAAGTGACTAGAATTTTTTTTACCATGTAATTTAAGAGAAATCGCAGTGGATCATTTTTACTCGTACGAGAAAATTGCGGTACATGTGAATAGGCCATAACTAGTGCATATCTTTTGAAAACGCCATTTTTTAAAAAGCGGAATTAAGGGTAAACTACATTTTGGATTGAGTCTTGGTTCAAAGCAAATACCTTATTATGGTTCGATTCTTGGGTTACAAAATACCAGAATGTATAGGAATATATGGTATTCCTATTGACGAATGGAGCATCCCAGATTCCACCTAGTGGAACATTTTTAAACTGAGGTAGCTGCTAATTTGACGTTTGAATTTGTTGCAAACAATTCCAATTATGAACTGTAAACACAATTTTTACCTACCAGATTGATAATAATTGTAAATAATTCCAATTTTGGATTAAAAAAACCATTTTTAATTTCCGGATTGCAAAAATTTCTTTCGTCGCATTTATGAGAAATGTCATTTTGGCTGTTGCCTCATTTTAACTTTTTTCCTCGAGAGGCACTTTCTCTACTTTTACAATGGTCAATACTTTCTGAAAATACCTATTTTGAAATCTTAGTATGCGTATTGTTTCTTAGATAGAAAAGAACCATCTGTTTTTATAAAAATAAACTATATTTTGACATTTGCGCTTAGATATTGATTTATAATCAAATGCCTACTTTAATAAGGGACAATTTAAACGGGCATACAAGAAAAAAATTTTGGCGAGAAACATTAGCATCTTAAAAAATAATTTAGCATCTCAAATAATATTTTGGAACAACATATGAAAAAACAAACAAATATTTTTGAAGGACATAATTAAATACTGTGACGACAAACATTGGGATCAAATTTAATAAATTGGCAACAAATATAATATTTTGGAACAAAACAATGAAAATACAAACAAATAATTTTTAGCGTAAAAAAAAATAGTTTAGCGACAAAGAGTAGCATCAAAAATTAGAAATAAGCAGCAAATATAATATGTGGTTAAATTATTAAGGTTATACAAAAAAATATATTTCAGAATTTTGGTTTTCAGTTTAGATTTTTTTTTTTTTGTAAGAACATATGTACTTATTTTAAGTTACCTCGCCAACATACTTATTTAAATAAGTATGTCTAAATAAATGAGTATAACTTTCGGAAAGGGCCTTAAAGCTGTCGGAAATTTCCAACAAACAATCCACACGGAAACCGGAATGTTTCCAACTTCAAAATCGCATGATGTACCCCCTAAAGAGGTATAAGCGGCGTTAGCTATTATATTCACAAGCTTTTATTATGCTGTCCGAAAATGTTTAATAATTTGTTGGCGTATTTCCCCACCTCATGTATTTATTTAGTGGGCGCATGCCAAAAGACTTCGGGTTTTTCGATACGCGTTCTACACAAAAAATATACATTTTTTCCATCTATCTTGTGTTATATTATAAAAAATTACTAAACATAATACAACAACAAAAAAAATAGTAACTTTTTAGAATATAAACACACAATATACATTTACTTTTTTAGGCTGCTTTACAAACGATTATTATTATCTTTATTTCAAATAAAATATATACATAATGAAAGCTAATTACAAGCAAAACAATTTAAAAATTTGAAATAGAGTAAAGCTCCTTTAGACATTACGTCTGTAGTGGAGCAATTAAAAACAAACTATTAATAAAATTAATATAATATTATTTGGATATCAGTGTAAAATAATAATAATTTTCTACAATATACAAGCTCAGTTATTATTACATTATATACATTTTTTACACGAAGACACATTGGAATATAGCATACTTCAATTCTAATGCTAAAAATATCGCTCAATATTATCCATGCCAAGCAGCCAAGTCCGAATTTCTCTGTTAAATTTGTGTTTCTGCATAGATGGAAGTATTTTCACGTGGTTAGGTAAAAGATGGAACCAAAACGGTGCCATATATAGATAAAATCTCCTAAACTTTTCATTATTACAACGAAGACCGATAAAATTGTTTGGATTTCTCATATTATGCGCATGATTTATTCGATTATGATAACTATTGCTGCGAACAAAAAACATTTTCAATACTTTAAATACATATAGATACCTCAGTGGCAACAAATTCAGCTCACGGAAAAGCGGAATTGTGGGTGTAGTTTTCGGACGAGCGTAAATTAATTTCACAATTCTTTTTTGCGCTATAAAAAGATCAACAATATTGGCAAAGTAAATTCCACCCCAACTAGTTATCCCATACATTATAATGGATTCTACAAGAGCATGATATAACCTTCTTAAAATATAAGATGGACATAAAGGTCGAAGATTATAAAATTTATGCACCGCAGTAATAACAATTTTCCTGATATTAGTTAGGTGGGAGGACCAATTTAGCCGTGAGTCAATTTTTACACCTAAGTATTTAAACTCGTTTACGCAGGGTAAATCAAAACACTGACCAAAACATGAATTCTTATCGCATGAGTATACATGATACTTGAAAAAGTTTTGATCAACTGTTGTGTCAGGTCGTCTAAAATGCAAAACTCTAGATTTGTCACTCGCAACTAGTCGGTGATAGAAAAACCATTTACTTAAAATGTGTAAGTCAATTTCAATAAATTGTTTAATTTTTAGGTAATTATTAGACGCATATGTTAAAGCCAAATCATCTGCGAACGCTGTAGCACAGCCAGTGAGATTTATTTCAAAAACGGAATTAAAATAAATTAAAAATAATAAAGGTCCCAAAACTGAGCCTTGAGGAACACCACATCTCAAATTACCTGGAAGACTGTTTGCGTTATTAACTTTAACAATTTGGCTACGATTACGAAGGTAACTGATAAACCAATCCAACACCATTCCTCTAACTCCAATACTTGACAATTTTGTAATGAGTATGCCATGGTTAACAGTATCAAAAGCTTTTGAAATATCCATAAATACGGCGGAGCATTTTTGAGAGTTGTTAATGGCTAGATAAATATTACTCAAAAAATCTAAGAGAGCTTCCTCCGTAGATTTTCCAGCTGTAAATCCAAATTGGTGATCATTAAAAAATTTAATTTTACCAAGGTATGAGATCAATCGTCGTTTAATTAATTTCTCAAATAATTTGGAAAATGTACTCAATAAGGAGATTGGTCTGTAATTATTCATATGCAGAGCATCACCCTTTTTTAAAATCGGAATAACAACAGCTATTTTCAAAGCGACTGGAAAAATTCCACTCTTTAAGCTGAGATTAAATAAAAACCTTAATATGTCAACCAAATACCAAGCACAGTTTTTAACAACTACATTATCTACTCCATCGTATCCTTTAGAGTGTTTGTTTTTTAACTTCTGAATTTCAGATAGAATCTCTAAAGAATTGATTTCCTCAAAATAGCAAGAAGTATCATAATTTTCTCGGTTTCCAAGAATAAACCGTTTTTGCTCTTCACTGTTATTAGTACTATTAAGAATAATTTCAGAAGTTGGCTCTGAAGATACATTTATAAAAAAATTATTAAACTCATTACATATATTTTGATTATCAGTAAGTAGAGTATTAGATTGATTTTTATAAATATGCGTTATCTGGTTTTTACATGTACCTCTACCCAAAATATCGTCAATTTCCTTCCACATAAGCTTAGGATTATTTCCAATTAATTCAAATTTATTTTTATAATATAATCTTTTAACCCGTTTAACATTAATATTTACGCGTTTAGAAAGTTTTTGAACATAATTTTTTAACCGAGCGCTATTAGGATATTTTCTTAGTTTTTTTGAAAAATGTTTTAGTTTATTAATTTGACATAAAAGGCAAGAATTCATCCAGGGCTTTAACTTCTTATTATTGGGATTTGTAATTGTGTCTTTGGAAAAATCAATATGATAATTGAGAATTTTTAAGAAAATGTTGAATGCTGTATTGCAATCCTTTTCACAATAAACAAGGTTCCAGTTTTCCACTAGGAGACGATCTCTAAGTTTGTCATAATTTACTTTAGAAATACTTCCCTCATAACATGCAACAGGATTTTTCGATGATGCAAAAATATTAAGTGTAATTAAATTATGATCCGAAAAATGAATAGGTAAGTTATCAATACTAAAATTGTAAGTATTATTGGATTTCACAAATACATGATCTAGACATGATAGTTTCCTAGTTGGATTGTTAGAGACACTGAGGAATCCATATGATGCAAGCATTGTTTGGTAGTTGAAACTACTTACGTTGTCTAATATATTGATATTAAGATCACCTAAGATAACTATATTATTATTGTTAATTGTATCCAGCAAATTATCCAAATCATTACAAAAAACGTTAAGATCGCTATTACAAAAGCGGTAAAAACATAGAAAAGTCCAAAAATTTTTATCTAACTGAATGTTTAAACTAAGGACATCAGCTGAACTCCAATTACTAATATAACATGTTACAAATGTATACTTTTTATTTATAAATACACCAACTCCACCGGCGCGGTAATTATCATTATAGCAAGCTTTAAAATTGTAATTCGGCAAATTGAATTCTGTAATTTCGTGCGAATAAATCCAGATTTCAGAAACAAAAATCAAATCATGTTGAGTCAAATCATGAAATACATCCTGAATAATTTTATATGCCAATTTTCGATAATTAAACTTAACTGTATATTTAAGAACGAATGAGATACCTTCAAGCTAAAGCGTAAAACATACCGAGCAGCGGCAGCGAACAGCAAATTTAAATTTATGTTGATTTGCTTATGTATTCACAGATAGTCGTATGTTAAGCAAAAGTATAAGTAATTTTTAAAAAAACTTAAATTTTTGATAATATTAATAGATAAATGTTCATTAAAAGAAAATCTAACACAAGTGGAATATGTGGGGCATGTCGCGCTGCACTTGGTGTTGTGATTCCGATGAATAATCCGAATGCAGCAAACTTTCTCGTAAAAAACTTTAATAAAATTTTTGCACTCAAAAAATAAAAATAAACGATTGAAGTTTAATTAATTTTTTCTTTTATTTTTTATCTTTTTATTTTTCTTGTTTTGAAAATTTTATCACAATAATTAAATTTCACAATATAATATTTTGTTGCTTGGTTGGAAAAGGACTGAACCAATAATTTTTTATTTCCCAATTTATATTAATTTTATTTATGACGAGTGATATAAACCGACGCGACATCTAATTGGTAATATATTATGGTGATGCGTTTATTAATTATGGTATAATTGAGGTAAGAAATTAAATTTACCATTACGACAAATTTACAATAAAATTTTTAACAATAAAACTGTCATACAATATTAAGTGATTCGGTTCGAATCTTAATAAACAAATACAAAAACAATACTAAATTAATTGGATTGAATCTTAATAAGAGGAATTAACATAGCAGTGATTTAGGGGTAATTTTAATTAGCACAGAATAATAACATTACTTTTAAAAGTGGTTGATGAAAATAGACACTTGGTGTATTTCAGCCTTTATCCATCATATACAAAAAGATAAGAATACATTTTGATATGACAGCAAAATTCGAGAATGCATTTTGAGATTTAAAGAAATACATCTATGAATACATAAGCAAATCAACATATATTTAAATTTGCTGCTCGCTGCCACTGCTCGGTGTGTTTCACGGTTAATGCGCCAAACGTTCGAAGCGCCGCTGAAATTAAAATACATGTAGTTTCATATTAGCGAACACATACCGTGCGTCTTTTTATTATATTGGAGAGATATCGGAGAGACCTCGATAAGATACTTATTTGAATAAGTTAGGTTCCACAAATAAGTATTCAACAGTATTAAACAGCCTTAGGCTGTTTTCGAAACGAATACTTATTTGTGGAACCTAACTTATTCAAATAAGTATCCTATCGAGGTGACTTATCTTCTATCTCTTTCTTACAAAAAAATCTAAATTGCTTGTTATTTTGCCTATGAATATTTTTCTAAGGTAGCGCGATACCGAAAAATTTAAAATTTGCTTTTGAACAACACTGAAGTAAAAAATGAATTCTTTCAGATAATTAATTATTTAGAGATCATCAAAATTCAATTCTCTCATTGCTTTATCAAGCGTTACTGTTATAAACGTATTATGTTGCGAATGGCAGTGTCCTTAACTCAAAAAAACGGAAAACAAATAAATTTTTATTGTTGCTGTCAAAATAAGTAAGAGAAATGAATTCGAATGTCGAATGTACTTACATATTTAAGATAGCTTCGTTATTCGTAAACAAGCCGCGTTGTTCAAAGGGTAATAAACAACTAAACTCACTTGGTCACTTGAACACTTGGTCATTTGGACACTTGAATTCATCTTATTGGTATACAAATAACAATGCAAATTACGCTCAAAATAAAAACCGAAAAAAATTTTCTTTTACTTTTATCAGTTGACATTAAAAATTAAATAAAAAAACAAAAAAAAAAATTCAAACTTATTTATAGAATAATTCTATATCAAAAAAAAGTTGGTTTGAAACTATTCCTTCCGGAATGAAAATACACGGCATTGTTGTTGTAAAATTCCTAAAGTAAGACTACAAGTATGACAATTTCACAGCTAAAGACTTCTAAATGTATGTTTAATGCAATCAACTTTAAAGAATAAAATTAATTGGATGCTAATTATTTGCCGAACAAAATGATTCAAATGATATTTTCACTGTAAAATGAAAATGAAAGTAGGAATTACTCCAGTCTAACAAATAAAACAAACCTAAAATTTCGTAGCACATTTAGAAAAGTTTCATTTCAGTAACAAATTGACGAAAGAGATTCGAAAATTTAAAATAATCAATTTTATATAACGCAAAACGAGGTCGTATTACTTAATTTTTCCGAAAAGCTCATAAAATTTTCTTTACAATAAAAAAAAAAAAAATTGTGTGTCCATAAATTTCACCTGTATTAATTTGTTGGCAAAAAATTAATTTTGATGATAATTTTTGTCCCCACTTTATTTTATTTGGTTCCTTAAAGAACATTTTTTGTATAGACATTTGTAATCAGCCAAATATTTTATTTGATGCCTATTTATTATTTTTGTTTCTAATGGTTGACTCTCAAAACCTTTAATTCAATGTCCAAAAATATTTTTTTGTTTATCGAGCAAACGGCGCAGTGGTTAAAGCTGCGGCGGTGGGATCGGGAGGTACCGGGTTCGAATCCCTATAGGGGCGGGATTCAAAAGGGATTTTTCATCATCTGATTACGATCGGTGATGAAAATGAACACATCTATGACCCCCTGTTGAGAGTGCAGAATTCATGGGCCGACCCACCCTTCGTGTCAGCACTACAGGTTGGCATGAAGCAATGCAATGTGCAGGTGGTTTGCAAAGACGGATATTTGGCTACTCCAGGCGTAAAGTAGGACGGTAAAAAATAAATCAAGAAATCAAACAAACAAATAAACAATAATTTTTTGTGTTCCCTTCAAATAATGCCAAAAAATAATAAATATTGCCAAACTATTATATTTTGTTCCAAAAAATGTATTTTATGACTATTTTCAAGAAATTTTTTTTTGTTGCTCATAAATTTGTGCCGCTTTATTAATTTTTTGTATCTCAAATTTTAATAATTTGTGTGCCGCTTTATTGCCAGCCCTTTAATAATTTCTTTATTGTGGATAAAATATACTTTGTTAATAAAATAATTAATGAATAATATGAGCCAAACGAATTTATTATTACGTTTAATACGACCGCCATCAAAATGTTTATGTTTATCATAAAGGTATCGATTATCGTTAAAAATCAATATCAAACAACGCATATACATATACGAGTATGTATTTATCAGTTGATTTTTGGCATTTTTTATAGACAAATATATTAATTGTTCATGGCAATCCCAATATTTTCGATTTGGTAAATCAGAAAAATTATCGTGTCCTTGGCTTGGTTATATTAATGCTGTTAGGTTACGCCGCATATAATGGGGCCACAATCAATAATAAACACGATATTTTATCACTCTCGTATATTATTTTGTATAATTATATTTATTAGCTTATAATATTAAGTAATTTAAATAATAATATTAATTAACATTAATATAATATATTGATATTATTTTCCACTTGCACTTGTGTCGACGTCAGAAAATGGAATGTATTTTTTATTTGTTTCCAAAACATGGAGTAGCAAAAACAAGAAATTATTAAGTTTTTGTTGACAGCGCGTATTATTGTTTTGTGTTGCGTTCGCATATTTCTGTTTTCTGTACGTGGTCAGTTGCTGCGACTTTGTTTTGGAGATGGCGACACGGTTGTATTCAATACACATTGCTAACGAGTTGATTTTCGTTACGGAAGATGGAGCATTGATAAGTTGAATGAATTCAATTATCAGGCAATGCTAAAGTTGTGTAAGCGGAACTTTCTATGTTGTTGATTCATGTAGAGATTGGAATATTTTAACGAAATATTCTAACCGCTACAAAATACAGAGGCCAATCGCTCATAACATATCTACTGAAAAAAGTAGAAATATCTTCCCCCCTCCCCGTAATTTTGGCTGAAGGGCCAAACAGTTATACCAATGTATTACTCTGGAAAAATGAGAACTCTCCATGAGTTTTTTATGTTGGTAGTTTGGTTTCTTACTATGCGTTGTACTAAATCAAAATACCAACATAAAGAACTCATTGAGGGTTCTCATTTTTGCATAGTAATACATTGGTATAACTCTTTGGGCCTTCAGCCAAAATTACGGGGGGGGGGGGGAATATTTCTACTTTTTTCAGTAGATATGTTATGAGCGATTGGCCTCTGTATTTTTCTGATTTACCAAATCGAAAATATTTGGATTACCATGAAAAATTAATATATTTGTCTATAAAAAATGCCGAAAAATCAACTGGTTACAGACAGACAAAATTAATTCTTAATATATATATTTATTATTAATTGAATTATTGGAAATAATTGTGAATTGTATAATTGGGAAATAATAATTGTGAACCCAAAATATTCCGTGTTGAAATATTTTAGAAAATGGAGATTTCCATTCTAATTTTAATATTAAATCTCCATTTCCAAATAATTTTAAATTTAATTTATCGTTCACAAAGAAACATATTTTTATTAATTCCTGCGGGAAAATATTCTGGAAAAAGGGATATATTCTGGAAAAAGGAGGGAAGAGCATTCTTAAAAAATATTTTGGAAAAGAAGGAATTTACTGTTCCTTTTAGTAATATATTCTGGAAAAGAGCCAGGTCGTATTCTGGAAAAACGGAGGAAAATTCTTTAAAAATATTTGGAAAAGGAGGAATTTTCTGCTCTTTCTAGAAGTATGTTCTAGGAAAGAGCCGAATCATATTCTGAAAAAAACGGGGGAATATTCTATAAAAATATTTTAGAAAAGGAACAATTTACTGCTCTTTTCTAGATATATTTAGGAAAAGGGAGAAATATTTGGGAAAAGGTAGACATGTTATGAAAAAGAATTTCCTCTCGATACCTCCCGATTTTCTATATTCTAGAACTTTACCTAAAACTCTTTTTGGTAGCTGCAAAATTGCACCATTATAGGATAACAAATAGCCGAGATAACTATAAGCATCATCATCCGTCACCATAACCATCGTTAATCACCATTATTTTCATCTTAGTTGGTCAAATTCAAGTATACTGCTTCTTAAACTCATTTAGGATTCCAATTTCCATTATACACGTCAAATTTCATCAAAATCGCTTAAAAATAGCCATGTTACAGGCAAATTTTCCATATTCATAAACTTCATCCAAAAATCGTTTAACAATCGAATTTCTATGAAATCGTTTTCAAATTAACCAAGTTCCATTTCATCTGTAAATCACTAAAGAATCCCATTTACATCGTACCTGTTAAATTTCAGCATAATCGGTTAAGACATGACCAAGTTACAGGCTAATTGGTCATATTCCAAAAATGTATCAAAAAATCATTTTAGATGCTGAGAATATTTTTGATTTCCTTAATATACGAAAATTAATGCATTAGTAGTTTACAAAAATAAAACACAATATTTTCTTTTTTTTGGAAAAGTGGCAATTTTTTATAGTTCATATTATTGCTACACTTTAAATTTATTACATTTTCTAGTTTTAAAAATTAGCACTTTAATAAAAATGGAATTATTTTCTAGTTGAAAATATTTTCTCCATTGTAAAAATTGGCGCTGTGTCACATGGTATGCACTAATAAATCATACCGTAAAATTATAACATATAAAATTATTCCTGTGCTTTTGACAATTGGTTCCGAGGCGGGATTCACGTCTGTTGATCTAGTATGTGCGGTTGTGAGCGAGCGAATTGGCATTAATATGAAAAGAGGTTCGAATAGGAACTAAATTAATTGTATCTTCAACAAAGCCGAAAATTAAAGAACCGTAATCTTTTGTCCAAAATATCAAAGCAGACAACTGTAAGTACACGTTTTAATATTCTTATTCGTAAAAAGGGCTTCTAAGGCAAAAGGAGAGAAACGAATTGTAAGTCATATTTATCCAAGACAAACGGATTACATACAATTCATTTGTGAAAAACTTAAGATGCATTTGTGAAAAAAATGAATTATTCTTAACTGAGGAAGACTATACGGCAAGTGATTCTCGAATAGAGAATAAATAACTTGGAAACTATGTCTCATCCAAAGCTACCTGATGCCACACTTCCGATATTCTCCGGTAACTTGTTACATTAATCAGTTTTTTTGAGTTTTAAAATATTCATTAAAATAATCTGCTCTGTCTATCTTTGAATTTCATTGCCGGAATTTACGCGAAAGCAATCGAAATTTTAATAGAACGATACTACAATGAAAAATATGTATGTAAGCTTCAAGTCGCAATTGACATCACTGACTGTAATGAAACGGCCAATTACTGCAATGGGATCAACTGATTGTTTTTTTATTTTTTTCTAAATTAGCTTTAGGAATACGATCGAAATTGTTAGATGTCACTCCACCAAAGGTACTTTCGACATTTCAAGGGTTATTTACATTTATTATTCTATATTGCCATAAATTTGATGTACAACCCCTTCAGTACCAGATAGATGTTTTGTCCAATTTAATAATTATAATCAAAGTTAATTTAATTCAAAAATTTGCATTTTAATGTCACCTAAATCTATTCCTTCATTAAAATTACCTTTACGATGATAATATTGAGTGTTTCTGGATTTGATATACATAAGTATGTATTTCCATGGTACAGCTTGTAAGTTTCTTCAATGTTCAATAGGTTTATGTCAACAAGACATTATGATTTTCAATTAGAAATTTTTCGGCAATAAACCGAAAATATGGCCTATGAATTACGTTTGGCGGTACACAAATTTTTAAAATTTCTTCAAATTCTTAATTTTCAACAAGTTACAGGTACACACTCATGCAAAACATGATAAAATTATTATAACCTTTCGATTATTATTCCTAAATAATTTACTGCAATATTGCGAAATGATGAATCACATCCAATAACACCTTTACTACTTCAATAAATGGTTGCTAGTTTTACAGGTCTTTAATTAATGGGTGGGTCACATCTTATAAACGTTATCGTTGTCTTTTTATTATAAATCCTTATCTTGTGTTAAATTTTTAAAATGTGGCAAACAGTTGAACCATTAAGTATCTTCTACGCTTCGTTAAGATTCATTTTATATTCGAGCAGATATAAGCGAAATATTATTCAAATTGGAATGAAAATAATAATTCAAATTCTGTTGGTGTTCGTAGCAACAAACTTGCATGCAAATGTAATGATTTTTCATTTGGTTTAACTTTTTTTTTGTCAAATACTAAATCTATGAATTACTTATGTTATATGTTTATGTTGAATCAAAGAGTTTAGAATAGTCATACATACATACATATTCTTTGGTTGAATGTATTCATACATAAGAAATACTATAATCACAACATTTCAAATTTATTTCTAATTTGTTATTTAAGATATAAAAATATGAACTCGTATGTACATATATGATCGATTTGTGTCGTGATTTAAGGTCAAAGCATTTATATTAGGACAAACGAGAATAAAACTACATATTATGTTTATGGTAATTTAACGGTTCAAATAGTGTTATCAATGAAAAGCAAATCAAAATGTCTTATTTTGTCAGGCAATTTGAGACAAAAAAGAACAAAATAGTTCAGCTGAATTTGCAGCAAAATCGCTCAACCGGTATAAATGCAATTCCGAAATGGAAGAATGATGAAAATAAAAGAATTGGTGGAATAAGAACAATACGACGGACCAGATTTGGTAAACAGAATTTTTACAGAAAAACTTTAACATTTTAAATGAGATATTAAAGACAAAAAAGTCCTCGGAAAAGTCATTGCATGTACATCCGAGCTAGAATTTCAGAAGAGAGGATTACCTCAATGGATAAACCACGTTCAGCGTCGGAATATGATCAAATTGTCCGAGCGTTAACCGAAATTCGCCATGTATGATTGAAAAAATGGCCAACATATTTGTTCCTATGACTTTCCGAAGAGATTGAATTCACAATTAATAATGAAAACGGATATCTAGTGTATCACATAAGAAATAACGAAATCGAAAATCTTATATCATCAGCACCTACAATAAATGGATTGTGCCCATACCATAAAAATTTATGTTGAGATTTGCTCAACAATTCGAGCCGTGAAATACTTAATTAAATATAACACTAAACGACACGATAAATCAATGGTTGAAATGTCGAATGATATTGATGAAATCAAAGGTATATTTGATGATTAGAACTGTGCCGTTACTTGAAGGATTGTGGAGAATATTCGTCAATTCAATTATTAAAATTAAATCACCAGAGATTGAGTGTTCATCTCAAAGATCAACAATTTGCTACATTGAATGCAAATTGCATACGGTGGTAATGCAACAGAATGGTTCTAATATGAATTTCGATTTTCCAAAATATTATATTTCAAATAAGTAGGAATAGAAGAAAAGGAAACGATGACATAAGCTGTTGGAAGGATGTATAAAGCTTCTTTACTGATAAAGAAATATTTTATTAACAAGCAAGGCAGGAGCAACAAGTTTCACCGCTAGGAAGGAATGCCGCTAAAAATATGGGATTACTTGGAAGAAGAATTTGAATGATTACTTTAAGAGGTCCCTCGATGTAAAAAATGTTAAAATGACTTCGTGAATGTTTTATTATTTTAACCACCCATTCAACCCCAAGTGATTTGCGATCATTAATTGATATTTTAGAAACATTTTTATTAACTCTGACCAATAGTTGAAAATTATTTGTAACAAAAAAAAAATGTGTAGGATTCATCAACATCATCAACAATCAGGATAAGTATTAACAGAAAGATTATATGTAAAGACCAATAGTTAAAAGGAACAAAAAAAATATAAGAAACAATAATAGTTTACGAAAAGAAACGGAGCTAAATCAGGCCTGTCACATATCCTCACGATGATCAAAATCTCATTATGTATTTATATGGCAACAAAAAAAAAATATAATAAAAAAAATTAATTAAAAATTTGCTTTTAACTGTAATTTCTTATGTATTTAAAATTATTAATCGAAAATCAAAATGAATATAGAAAAAAAAAAATTTAATAATAAAACAAAATTAATGATAGGTACATACCATATATTTTATTATTTACAACTCTATGATTTTTTGATTTTAGCTTTAAGGAATTGAGAAGTTCTAGATACACCGGATCGTTAAAAAGCGAGGAATTCAGATCAATTTGAGAAGAGCAGTCATCACTGTGAAGAGCTTCAATACATTGTTCAAACGCTCGAGAAAGCGTATCTGGAACAACATTCTGAGAACCCTTTACATGTCGAATCTCAATGGTCAATGGCTGTAATTTCAGACTCCACCGGACAAGTCTTCCATGGAGATCTTTTTGACCCATTAGCCATTATAAACTGGCATGGTTAGTTATAATGGTGAAATGATAACCTTCGACATAGCACCTGCATTTTTTTTACACTTTGTATGGCAGCGAAACATTCCAGCTCCGTCACTGAGTAATTTCTCTGTGCATCGTTCAATTTTTGCGAGAAATAAGCGATAGGTTTTTCGACTTTTTGACTATCGAGCTGGAACAGGACACCGCCAATTCCACTACTGCAAGCGTCACATTGTATAATAAAAGCGCTCGTTAAAATTGGGATGAGATAATATTGGAGCCGTCGACAATGCATCTTTTAAGCTTAAAAAAGCGTTGTGTGTATCTTCGGACCATTTCCATTTATTTTTTTTTAAGATATCGGTCAAGGGAGCGGAAATTATAGAAAAATTCTTTATGAATCGCCTGTACCATCCACACATACCTATAAATCGGCGAATTTGTTTTCGAGTGTGCGGAGTAGGAAAATCAACAATAGCGCGAGCTCTATCAGGATCGGTACGATGGCAACCGTCACCAACCAAATAGCCTAAATATTTAATTTGCTTAAGCAAAAAATGGCTTTTTTCCAAATTTATGGTTAGATTGGCGGCGGATAGTAAAGCCGCGACCTGTGCAAGCAGATCAAAATGTTCGTCTAAGGTCGCAGAGGTGATGAACAGGTCGTCTAGGTAAGTAAAAACACGGTCATGCAGTTTATGTGGGATCACCTTATGCATTAGACGACAAAGAGTTTGAGGTGCATTGCACAGACCAAGGCATCCTTAAGATCGAGACTTGAAATATATCGGGTGTGAGCCAGACGACTGATAAGGCTTTCTATGAGAGCCAAAGGGTAAGCTTCCTTTACTGTTACCTCGTTAAGTCGCCGCGCGTCCAAGCAAAGGCGAACCTTTCCATTTTTATTCAGTACTGGAGCTATAGGTGAACTCCAACCGCTTGAAGACTCTTCGATAACATCTATAGCTAACATTCTATTTATTTCATCATTTATTTGTTTTTGTTTAATAGGATAAACTGGATAAAAACGTTGCTTTATGGGTTTATCATTAGTGAGTTTAATTTGGTGTTGCAGAAGATGCGTTCTTCCCAGTCCTAACTTTGAACAGGAAGGAAATTTCTCAATATTTCGTGAAAGTCTTTCTTGATCGCTTGAAGATAGTTTATGTTGCTCAGGTTTATTTATCTCTTGATTTTCATTCATTAATTCATTGACTTTTTGAGATGACGTATTAGAGTTAAATGAACGATTGAAGCGACTGTTAATTTGAAGTGGAGTTATATGTACAACAAATTTATTCCAGAAGTCGATTCCGAGATACAAGGGTTGTTGTAATGACGGAACTATGAATAATCGAATTAGGTTCGACTGTTTATTAAAGGTAACGTTGGCATTAATATATCCAAAATCTCGCTGTGACTCACCACTAGCTGTGGAAATAGTTGTAGGTAGATGATGGACTGTAATATTTAGATCATTCAAGAATTTATTCGGACCCGCAGCTAAAATGCTAACAGAAGCTCCGCTGTCCAGTAAACCATGGTAGATCTGACCATCGATTAAAACGTCGGCATAAGGCCTTTCATCAGTCGGATCATTTGTAATAACGGATGCTATAACATAAGAACGAAGGCTTCGAATTTTGTTAAAATATTGACTTGTGCGTTCTTTTTGCTTCAAGGAAATTGATGTCTTGCGTCATTTGTACAAATTTGTTGCATTTCAAATAATTTTACAATTTAACAACGATTGATTTTTAGGATCATTTATATTAGCTGTTTGAGTTTTGATGGATTTGGTTAGAATTGGATTATTGTTGTTATATGCTTGTATCGTGGAATTCGAAAAGCTATATCTTGATGAAAAACATCTATTGGATCAGTTACAGGTAGTAAACGATCATTATTTTTATATGAACTGGATAGGACGTGAAGGATCCGTTAATTGAAGTTCATGTATTGACTCTTTATTAGGAACATAAATATCTGGATTTACACCGAAACGTGCCCAGGTAGTTTCCCAAGAGGTAGCGCTTTTAATTAATTCTTGTATATTTTCAACATTTTTGTCAGTCAAATTCAACTGCAGAGCAGGATGCATGTTTAATCTCAATACTTCAATCAAATCTTCTTCGGAATATGTTTTTTTACATTGTAGAGTAAGACTCCAGACGTCGTTATAAAAACTTAAAAATGATTCCCTATTGTGTTGTTTGCGGGATTCGACTAGTCGACGAAGTTCGAATTCGGTTCTTCTATCTTTAAACCTCTCAATCAAATCATTACGGAACTTCGACCAAGTGGAATTGGGACTAGAGCGTCTATATATACGTCCAATAATACCGTAAGGCATTACCTTTTAAAACGAAGCATATTTCGGTAAAAAGCAACTCCTCCGATAAATTCAGAGATTAAGCCAAAGTTTCGAGTTGAAATACGAATAAATTAATCGGAACTGCCTTAGGAGAACCATCATAAGAAATTCCCGATCTAGCTAAGGTTCGAGTATCAGACATATATTTCCGTAATTTGATTGGTTGCGAAGTACCATTTGATTCAATACATTCTACATTGTTTTGAATAATCTCACAACCTGGAACGCGATTTTGAGAATTAACGGTGTCAACCACTGTGGCAGCACCTAAATTGTTTACATCATGAACAGGAATATTCGTTTGTAACCCAATGTTTTGTTGGGGGTTATCTGTATGGCCAAGTATTAACACCCACCCTAGAATTCAATTGTATGTCGGATTGGTCAGAGTGTTTAATAGGAGTACCATTAACATTATCTAAACGTTTATGCTTCGATGTAGCGGAATAAACAAATACGGGTGAATCAATATCAGTATCTGATTCTGACAGTTGTTCTGGGTCTTGTAATTGCATCTCTTTAAGTTCATTTAATGTTTGGTCGAGATTAGTTTCATCCTGCATAACAGATTGAATTTTCAAAAGCAACGTAAGAGCAGTATCTAAAAGTTCCATCGCTTGATTAGTAATCAATGATTACCATATTTTGGACACATTCGAGCTCTGTGCAGGCGCTCGATTATCTCTGTTCTGACAGATTTATCAGAACTTATCACCAAAAAAAAAAAAAAAAAATTAATTAAATCTAGATCATATTGAAGGTAACTTATGATACGATCGATTTCATTGTTAATCACCAACTAACTCTCATCACCCAAAAAACGTCGGATCTTCATCAATTGTCCAAAAAGAGCAAAATTTTTCAACACACACAAACTTAGCGATTCAATCATTTAACAATTTCCTCGATCAATAATCTACCATATTTTGAATTTGTAACACAGTGATAACCAGTGCTGCGTTACACATTATGTAAGTCATCGCCGCCGGCGCGTTTATCATCCGCAGCATCAATCTCATCCATAATCGAAATATTCATAGTTTCCTCTAGGTTACCTTTTTCTTCTTCTTCAAACGCATATACATCTTCATCAATTACTAACTGATCGGTATTTGATTCCGCAGGAAAAGTTTCATCTTCATTATCCAAAGTTCCGGTGTCCGATTTTGATAGTTTGAAGTTGTGCAAAATATATGTTGGTTTTCCCGCACGCTCTACAGTCAATCGATTGCGTTTTTGGCTGTGAATAAAACCGTAGGTACCTACTAAACGTCCTTTCCGTCGTAGCAGCATGTTCAATATATCAACCGCCAACGCACTTAAAGGTGATGTAGAACATACCTCCGGCCCACCAGATCTCACTAGAAATCTGCTCACTTGCAACTACAAACGGCCGTGAAGAAAGTTCGCTTCGCACATTTTAATGTGCCAACGACTCAATTATTTTGGTGCCTTCATTATATTTTGGATGGAATTCTGCGATATTAAAAATAAACTCAGTTGCTTCAAGTTTTTGTGATTCTGAAAGTTTATTTCCTCGACTAGCTGGCTCAAGCAAATTTGCCGCATAATGAAGCGGTCGCAAGCATTTTATGCCCCGTGAAGCGAGAATGCTTATAAGTTTTTCATAATTGGCGCATTTTATTTTGTTCCAAAGATTGTTTTATATATTAAAAAACAGTCCACGACTTTGGACAAAACTGTTTTCTTGTCGTTTTCAAAAAAAGACGTCCATTTAGCAATCGGAGAAAGCAAATAATGAACAGTTTCGACATTTTTCCAAAATGTTTCGCTTAGGATGGAGGATATCGTAGAAGCTTTCATAACTGACTGCACTTCGTCTTCGATAGCCAGCGCCTTCAAGGCATATCTTGTTTTAATCAAACTTGAGAGATGGATTACAAAATAGTTCCATCGCGTTTATACAGGCAGGTTAAGTACAATATACTGTGATTTGCGGTCGCGTTGTATACGCTCGAAGGTAGCATGCAAAATATGTGAATTTTTTATTTCCGAAATCATCCGTATGACTGAAGATTTCAATCTGTTGATAGACTGAATTTTGAAGATATCGGCAATGAGCAGGTAGAGTCCATGGCAGATGCACCCATACTCAGTAATATGAGAATAGTTTTCATTAACCATTTTTCGGGCCGATTTTATATTTGCCCCATTATCAGTAATAATCCCAATAAATTTATAAACCCCAATGTCTTTCATCACCGCTTCAATTTCCGCGAAAAGAAACTTAGCCGTATGATGATTCTCCTTAGTGTGGGTAGATTTGTAGAAAACGGGCTTGGGTGTATTGATGGCATAATTTGTTATGGAGTCCCTGCGTAACTTTGACCAAGCATCCGTCTGCAATAGAGGTGCCGGCAATTTGCGCTAAAACTCGCTCTTCGACGCGATGGTACTCAAGGCTTAACAATGGATTAGAAAGTTGGTATCGTGAAGGAACTTCATATGACGGTCGCAATTTCTTCAATAAATCGATCCAAGCCGAATTTTTAGTTAAGCTTAGTGGAGCACCAAAAACGAATATTGCTCGAGCTAATAGTTCATCGATGGATCTTTTGCTCATTTGGTCTCATAATGCCAACGAAGTCAGCATACTCGAGCTTTTCATCGATAAAAACGTTGGAGTCACATTTGAAAGTGTGATTGGTGTCCACCAGATTGGATGACGTGCTTGATGGATTAATTAACGTCCTCTTGGTTTTTCTCATTGTCCAATAATTGGCTACGAACATCTTTTGGCACTTTCTTACATTTTAGCAAATGTCGAACTTGTCTAGTAGCATTATTTTTTAATACAGCAGAACAGAAAGAACAACGAAATTTGTTAATCACTGAAGTTGCCTGATAATAATAGGTTCGTATAATAATAGGAATAAACAAAATCGGGAACATATAATTATTACAATGTAACACCTTATAATTAGAAACATTAATTTACTACACCCAAATTAAAAAAAAAAAATTACATTGCTTAGTATACGATACCAAAATAGCAAAATAAACGGGGAATCACAACTTTATTACGAATTCATAAAAAGGAATGAAATAAATGGAAAAGGAAAAATGATGTAGTAGATTATTATACTATCCCAAGTATTTTTATTTCCGAAATTTTTTGCATTTTCCTGACATTTTGCGGATTTGATCACCGACTTTTGTCAGGAATAATGTCCGACTTATTATAAGATTTCCTATGAAAGTTGGCCAAAAAACTCGGAAAATGATGGCAAAAAAGTTAGGTTATGGTACGACAAATTTGTGGGCGGGGCTTATAATATAAATTTTGGCGGCAAAATTTCACTTTTGAATTTAAATCTAGCTTTAATTAAAAATATATTTTTTTTTTAATTTTTTTTTCAGAATAATTTTTATTTTTATTACATGTATAAATTACAATATTACATTTATTATAATATATAAATTATAACTCCACCTGAGTAAATACATTTTTCTATCTTCATTTACTGCGTGCATCGCATGTTCAACTTCCTGAGGTGTTTAACGTTGGAGAGCTGCAGTAATTTTAAACTTAGTCCTTTCATTTGAATAGTCAATAATTTCGGTTGAATCTTCTAATTTCTGTAAAGAAAAAAAAGCGTTACAATATTATATTGTATTCAAGGTACAATACCTAGTAAAATAAAAAAACCAACCTCTGTCCCACACAGCACAATTTTGATTCAATTAAACTTTGAATTTGTTTTTGTAACGTATCATTATTTGAAAGTAGCGTTTCTTAACAACAATAGGATAGCCATTTGAAAAGTTTGCATCGTAATGATATAAGGTTTCTTGAGGTATGAGACTTTGAGTTCACCATGACAAAAATGGTGTAGCCACGTAAGTTTTCGACCACTAAAATTTTTATGATAAAATTTCTCAAACATTCTAATGGATTTTTCCAATTCCTGAGGTATCGCAAATGTAATTGGTACCATTGTCGAACCAAGTAGTGGCCAGACGCCTGCTTGTAACACTTTTATTGATAAATTTATTCCTATTTCATAAGTATTATCTTTTAAGTAATTATTAAATTTATTATTTAAATCAGCCGATACCGAAATATCGGTACACTCAACACACTCACCTTTTCGCTAACATTTTACTGTAAAATTTTCAGCCGATTTCGTTTTTTTTAATAAACAATCACAGTATTTTGCCACAAGCGATGTTCTATTTACGTATAACGCAAACGCAATCGTAATGGCGTCTACAGAAAACAAAAATATGATTCTACTCCAACGCTACATGTGTCGACATTTGGAAACCAAATTTCATCATTTTCCGAGATTTTCGTCTGAAAACCGGACAAAAATTGATAACCGGTTCAAATTTTCAGTTTTGTTATACTTGGGATGCAGCAAAAGATGGTGTAGTAGATTAATATTGTATATAAAGAAGTATAATCCAGTGGTGTCACAACTCTTATTGCAATTAGATTAGTTGAGTTGCTTCGATACGATGCTTTTAATTTATGTTACCGATATTGCCACGGTAACAACACTTTGGGTAATATTACCCAAAATTACCTCTTTTACCGGTAATATTACCCATGAGAATATTACCATTTACATCAAACTGCATATAAAACTTTGACTTATATGTATTTCATTTCGGCTTTTCTCAAACCAGAGAAGTTAACGTTCAAGTAAAAAGAAGTTTCTTGTAGATCTTCTAATGACTGCGATAAATTCATCGGATATTCAATATTGAATTAAAATTTTATACGTAACCCTCGTTTTTATTACTCTCATGAGTTCAAAAAATATTTCAATGAAAACCGATTCAGATTTTGATAGAAACATTCTCTCAACTCGTGTTACCCTTTTACCCATCGTCAAAATATTCCATGATATCCTCAAGTTACAAGTTTTGAATAGATATATGAAAAAACTACCAAAAATAGGTGGGTGGTCGGGAGTTTAAAGGGCATCGTAAAATTTTAGTCATATTCGAAACACAAGGGTCTAACCAGACAAAATTTACCAAACACGTTATTGGTTTGAGCCAAGGTTCTATGAACATGTTGCGGCTGCCTTAGCTAACGATCTTGAACGAGAACGAGCAATGGAGGAAGAAGATAACGTTGATACTTTTGCTGTCGAAGCAGATTCCGACGAAGATGCTGATTATATACCAAATCAAGATGACGCATCGGATATAGAAGCAGATCAGGAACTATAGATTCAAGAGGCGTATGACAGCGAAGATAATGAAATACTATCAACAACTGAAATTCAAACGGCAGTTGAAGTACAATAAGTAGACGAAATGCAGTAAGCAGCCGAAACGCAGTCAACAAATGAAATGCAGACCGAAATGCAGGAAGCTATGCATTTAGTGCACACATTGAACATGTTCGGGAAATATGGTACGAAGTGGAACAGAACACTGCCACCAATTGGTCGGATACGTCGGACAACTCGGTACCAATTAAAGTGTTTAAAAGGTTTCTAACACTTAACATCGTGCTTATCAGAATACTAAGAATCCAACCAAAAACAAAAAAGTATGGAAGGAGTTCAAGGAAATTGAACTAAATGCATTATTGGTATACTCTTAGCTGCTGGCGTAAGCCACAATAATATCCAACACGCAAGTTTTCTTTGGAAAACGACGAACCTTCCTATTTTAAGAGCAACAACGTCATACCGCCGTTTCATTGCTCTGACCCATTACCGGTAAGAATTAAGATTTTATAATATACCACAACAAATTGATTGAGTTCCACTATTTTTTCAGCAAGCAACTTTAAAAGAAGCGGAACTGACAAAATTTACTGAAAAAATAAATTATTTTTTTTAGTTATTTATTTTATGTAATTACAATCTAGTCTCCTGGACTAATGAGCAATTTGTTTCTGACTTAATATGCTAACTTAAATTAATCTATGGCTTCTTCCCATTGGCGCTCCATAGTGTTTGGTAAATTAAAGTAAACCACATCTTTGTTGTGGATTTTAGATCAGCATAATGCTGCTTAAACTGACAATCACACCAGCTCAAAATGTTTGGTTCTTTTAAGTCTGAGTTGCCTCAATGTTCACATGTTGACAGAGCCTTTCTTCATATCTGGGTGTTTTTTCCTGCGGGTTTCGTTTAAGATGAGGTTCATTTTAAGGTCCCTATGAAGGTCATTGTTCCTGACATACCAAGGTGCATCAACGATGTTCCTTAATACCATATTCTGAAATCTTTGGATGATATTTACGTTGCTCTGTTTGGTACAACCCCAAAGCTGAATACCATAAGTCCAAATCGGTTTCAATATTTGCTTATAAAGTAGAAGCTTATTGTACTCGTATGTTGATAAAGAAGAGTTCCTTCCCATCAGCCAATACATTTTTCTGTATTTAAGTCTTAATTCTTCACTTTTCTTCTTGACGTGTGCTTTCCATCGTAGTTTAGCATTCAGGTTCATGCCGAGATACTTAGGTATGTTCGCATGCGGTATTATTTCCCGATTTATGGTAATCGGAATATTTTCTAATCGTCTGTTGTAAAGTTGATGTGAACTGATTTAGCCACATTTAGTTTTATTCTCCATCTTTTTGTCCATTTATATATTTGAGTTATAGCTGATTGTAACTTTTGTGTTGATTCTTTGTTGCTTTTCCCAACAGCTAAGATCGCCGTATCATCTGCAAAAGTTGCCACCGTGTTGTTTTCTAATGTAGGAAGATCATAAGTGTATAGTAGGTATTAAACCGGCCCTAATACACTGCCCTGTGGAACTCCTGCATTGATTGCTTTCAATTCAGAAAAAGTATCATCTAACTTAATCCTGGAGAACCTATCTTTCAAGTAAGATTCCGGTATCTTAGCAAATTGCAATGGTACAAGATTCCTTAATTTGTGGTTAAGTCCTTCATGCCACATTCTATCAAACGCTTGTGCAATGTCTAGAAATACTGTTGAACAGACTTTTTTCTCCTCTAATGCTTTCTCAATTATAATGGTTATTCTGTGTACTTCTTCAATTGTCGAGTGTTGGTTGCGAAAACCGAACTGATGATTTGGGATCAAGTTTTTACTCTCGATTATCGGATTTAATCTTTTTACCAGAAGTTTCTCAAAGAGTTTTGACATGACTTGTAATAGCGAAATTGGCCTATAAGACGATGTTATGTGTGGTGGTTTCCCAGGTTTTGGGATCATAATTACTTCTGCAATTTTTCATAAGCTTGGTACACATTTGATTCTAAATGCTGCATTTATAAGATTGGTGAGTTTCACCAGAGCTTTCCTTGGCAGTTCTTTTAAGATTTCTGCAGTAATAAGATCGTACCCAGGAGCTTTTTTCGTATTCATATTAGCTTTTATCTCACGTATGACTTCTTTTGGTGATGTGGATAGCATTTCTTTACTTTCTTGCACAGCTTGTTCAGTTATTATCTCGGCTTCCAACGTTTGGTCTTCATGTGGCTGGAATAATTTTTCGAGGTGTTCAGCAAATTCTCGAGCTTGTTTTCATTATTTCTGGCCGATTTCTCACCTGCTATTTTTATTGAGGAAATCTGCATTGTTGGTCTTTTGATTCTTTTGGTTGCTTTCCAAAGAGAATAATCAGTACTGTTATCATTAGTTAATTTTCTTAAATAGTTGCTGATTGATTCATCTTTCAATTCTTTGATTTCTCTTCTTAATTGTTGAGTGAGATTGTTCAAATGAGTTTTATCTTGGGGGGCCCTTGTTTGTTGCCATACTCTTCTCGCTCTTCTTTTTTCTGCGAGGAGTTCCCTAATTTCTATAGGGTAGTTGTTTCCCTTGATTTTCGTTTTAATTTCAGGAGTATTTTCTCAAGCTGATTGCTGTATGTCGTTTAGAAATTTGTGAACTTCTTTGTCTAATTGTTCTTCAGTCTTTAATGGAACCATTAAGTTAATTTTTTGTTCTAGCGATAGTCTAAAGCATGCCCAATTAGTGTGATTATTTACTAGGAATGGGTTTCTTTCTTTCTGAAGGATTTTTTCACTTAACGTTAGAAGTATTGGTGAATGATCAGAGTTTAAGTCATGGCTTTCATCTACTTGTACATAATTTCCAGATATGTTCTTTATTATGGAGAAATCAATCAGATCTGGTACTTTGTTTTGATCAGTTGGCCAGTAGGTTGGTTTTCCAGTTGAGAGGGCTTCACAACTGCATTTTCTGATAGCTTTTAGGAGTTCTTTAGCCTTAGTCGTTGTTAATCTGGATCCCCAGTGGACATTTGTTGCATTAAAGTCTCCTCCATGTACACATCGTTTTTCCTAATTTACTGAGGAACTCGAAATAATCTTTTTATTTCATTGAGTGCTTCGGTGGGCAGTAAATACTAGCAATGCAAATAGAACTACTTTTGGATTTGACAATAACAGCAGTTGCTTGTATTTCTTCTCTTTGCATATTTTAACTCCTTATAGTGATGAATACTATTTCTAATTGTAATAGCACTGCCTCCTTTAGCAGTGTTTCCAGGGTGAATAGTGTGATATATTTGATAATTTTTAAATTTGATGATTGATTGTCTAGTGAATTGTGTTTACGTGATGAGACATACATCGATTTTTTCTGTGTTCAGGACCACTTGCAGTTCTTTCAGTCCATTGGCATTCCAACATTTTCCTTGAGTAGTTCCTGACACTCTACGATTTACTTCGTGTCGGTTCATCTTAACCGCTTGCTTCCTGAATAAACTTGGATTTTTAGTTCGTATTTTTGATGTTTTGCAGTTCTATAGCAACGCTGCATCTTCTATAGTTAGCCGGATCGTTTTCTCTACTGTGAACGCATTTAGGTTGAACATTTTGGGCTTTTACACAATCTTTGGTATGATGTTTACCTAAACATTTGACACACCTGGGTTCCCTGTTGCAATATTTTTGTGTATGCCCATAGGCTTGACATTGTGTACATTGTGGTATACGCATAGATCTTCTTAGAGGCTGAATAACCACTTTGCACTCCAAGATGTACTTAATTTGATAAATTTTTTCGATATCTTCATCAGTATCGAATGTCAACATAAACATGTTGAGAGGTACTTTGCCTCTCCGTTTTAGCTTAATTGATGCTTCAGTTGCCTTAAATCCTTTTGCTTTCAGGTAATCAATTATTTTTTCAGGTTTACACGCAGAGTGTAAGTTTTTATCCACGATCCTAATTGGTCTGGTTTGTTTGTCTTCAAACGTGTGCCAAGCACGTTTTCATTCGTTTAACATTTTTTCATTTTTCTTTAAGTTTCAGCATCTTCAATGATTATTTTTATGGCGTTTCCATTCATCACCTTTGCATTAAACTTATCAGTAGTGGTTACTGTTTTTTACTTTCTCATAGAGTACATCGTAGTCTTTGGCTTCATCTATTACTATTGGTGGTGGTGGAGGTATTTTTTTTTGGTTGTTTCTGGATAATATTTGGAACATCATCCTTTAATTGAGGTGGGGAGGGCGTATTATTCCGTCTCTTTTTTTTCCTTCCACCTGTTACTCTAATCCATTCGGTTTCTCGAGCTAGTTCTTCTTCATCCGTATGATACTCTTTTGAAGTTGTATTCTGGTTAGGAGTAGAACCGATGTCCTCCTTTGGCTTAAGAGCTTTAACTTTGTTTTCAAGCGTCTTCATACGCTCCTGCATCCATGCAATTGTAACATTCAGTTGCTTATTTATATTGTTGGCTTCAACTAATGCATTATTAGCTTTACACAATTCATTGTGAAGCTTTTCTTCGTTTGTAGAACGAGTGTTGTGGCTGCTGGCCCCAATGGAGGGACTACCGCCTCTTATCGGAGAATACGCGACTTTGTTACTCCTCTGGAAGAGATGTGAATTATCCTTTTCTGTTTCACTCAATTGAGCTCGTTTATTCACCGACATGTCTTGGGATTGGTTAAAATAATTGTAGCATAGCAAGGGCTGGTCTCCCCCAGAATCCATGAGACCGACCTCCGAAGAGGGTGGATTTACCTGAGCAACAGGTGTACCACCTGGGGTGTTAGTTTCCATATTTGTTCCGCTCATTGCTCATTTATAATGTACTGCACTCGCCTCTAGTATTTCGCCGATGCTTCACATCGTTGCCCGGGTGTTACCGCGTGGAGGTATACTAGACACATTTGGTGGTTTCTACATAGTTGCAGCGTTTAAATATAGACCACGAGATACATGGCTATAGACGGTCAACCCCTACCCTATTGAGACGCACCCAACACCCGAAAAAATATCCACCCGAAGCGAAGCATATTTTGCCGTACCGGAAACATATTGCAATTTTTCAATGAAATTTTTAAAAAAAAAAATAAGAACAAAGAATGGTCTCTGTCACTTTAATGAAATTTTCGACTTTTATATTTTAATTCAGTAAAAACTACTCTCAGTAAATGTTTCATAATGGAAACCAGGCTTTATAATGAATTTATCATGTAAGTTAAATCCATACTGTCCTAAAACCTTTTCTTTTTCTGATACGGGTTAGACTTTTGTCTCTGCTTGCTGGTTGCCTGAACCACGATTGTTTTTTACTTTGTTTTTTCACAAGAGGTTTAAATCCATACTACAAAAATATTTGAATATTAAACATTTGTAAACAATATTTAATAAAACGAGCATTTTCAAAACAAACTTCTAAACGTCAAGATAAACATAAAGATAGAAGATGTTGTGATCTTTTTCATTTAAATCAGTGTGCGACTGAACATTATTCATCCACGATGACACCCGCAGAAAGCTACGATACTTTCTCTTAATCACAGTTTTTTGTTGCCAAACGTGACAAGGCACCACAAAGTGGTGCCCACCAACCTGGTCAAAAGTTCACCAGATTTATTAACTAAGCCATTGTCGGATTGTCGGACGTTATTAAGTTATCAAGTTTTCTTGCCGGCCGCATTTTTAACAATCAAGTATCTCTAACATTTTTTTCAGTCACTTTAACTGATTTATTTGCTCTATATAAGCAAAAAAAAAATAGGCTAAATTTTGCAAATAACCCTTTTTTTGCCATCATACAACAAAAGTATTTAAATATCCTTATTATAACTTAAATACATATGTATGTATCTTTCGTTGTTATTTCTCCGGGTACACGATCCGAAAAACGACTAACAAAGGCCAAATACCCATTTATTTTTAAATCCCAATCAATTCTTTTTTTTTTTTTAGAAAAATTTTAATGAGGAAAACGAAGAAAACTCTTTATGCTTTATATAGAAAATAAATTATTATTCAAATAAGTTTCCATGTCAAATTCAATTGAATATTTGGCTCCATTTAATACTTAATAGTAGTGTACGAAGAGTAGGTATAGTACATGTATAATGCAGTACTAAACTCAGATTAAATTTAATCTACTTTCTTTCCAATAATATTTTCCAAAGTTTTTTTTTCAATTTCCCCATTAAAATTAATTACCCGTAAACTTTACCCAACAAAAAAAAAAAAAAAAAACAAATCGGAAAATACAGATTTTCCTTATATTTCCCCTTCTCATTGCCCAGTCTGATCTCCGCATACCACTATATCTACTATTTTTTTTACTGGATACGAGTATACAAATATTGAAAATTTTTAATGCGTCAAATTTAATTTCTAAATCATATACTTTGGCAGCTGTTTGTATATCATTCGTCTATGCTCTGCCTCTAGAGATAAAAAAATTCCCCGGTACTCCCATGCCTCATTTCGAGAGGAGACAAAAAATATAATGATTATGATTTTTCATTTTTTTGTTGTTGTTTTTGTTTTCCTCTTGTTATCTTCGACTGGTGTACGCTATGGAGTCGAGCTATGCAAAAAATATGTATTATAGCACATAAAGTATAGAGTAAAACATTAACGTGATTTATTTTTAATGAAATTCTTAGAAAAATTCGATTTTTGCTGTTTCTTTTTATAAGATTTTATCGGAAAATTTTTTTTGTCTACATTGTTCGATAATTTTTTCCAGGTTTCGTTTTAATTTTTTTTATTTTATTAAAATTAACAAAATTTCATAAAATACTGTTACTGATAATTTAAGATAATTTTTGAAGAAACGTAATTCTTCTTCTTCTGTCGTATATTTACGGAATTTAATTTCCTATGATTAAAATTAGTGTACGTATGCGAGTGGCGTCATAAATTATGTTAATTTCCGTTAGACACATTAACCGTGTATAATACATTTCACTGCTGCTGTTTTTTTTCTAAACCATTCCATCCCGCCATCCGACCGTCATATACATACATACCATGGTATATTACAAAAGCAACAAAACATCTAACCGAAATGATAAAAATTATTTATCGTGTAATGTAAATACAAAAAATAGAAAAAATAACGAAAATGAAAAGCTCGCTCAACAGTCGAAAAACAAAACTGTTGTAACAAAAGTGTTACAACAACAATAATCGTAAAAAGAAAACCATAAATTCTAACTGTGCAGAAATACTTTCTTGTCATAATATAAATAAGCACTAGGCATAAAAATAAAATAAAGCAAGCGTGACGTGTTCTCATAATGACCAGCATTTAGAAGATGTCTTACTTCTATATACAAAATAAATTGTGTCTGCGTGAATTGTGGAAATTTTTTATTTTCGATACATTTTGTTCGCCCCGGTTTCAATTCAGAACTGTGAATTTTTATTGTTTTGGTTTTTATGCTCCAAATAATTTTTGATATGTTAAATTAAAACACGTTCACGGAACCTATTTAAATGGGTTACGCAACACAGAATTATGCTATAAAATTCGTTTGTTTAGTTCGAGTTACTTTTAGTAAATAAAACCTACAACAACGGTGATGGGGTTGGTGACAGTGAGTTATGCCACAACATTTGGTTACTTTCACATCGACAATTAATTTTTACATTCTCAAAGTCATCTTCTTTAATTTGTATTCCGAATCTCTGGGCGGCCCCATGGAGTAGTAATGGATTGACGTGGAAATTCATATTTAAGTTTTGCTATTACAAAATGTGATATGCCTATATGAATTTTTGAATTATGACCAATATATTTATTTATTTATTTATTTATTACCAACTTATATATAACTGGTTACATCACTTAAATAAGAAATTTAATAAAATTATATAATGTTAAGATTATAAAGATTACCAGTAATTCAAAAGAAGCTTCGACATCAATTCCTTAAATGCATTTCTAGACAGATTAAAGTCAAAAGCCGGCCGTACTTTATTAAAGGAAGCAGAAGAATGATAAACCGGCTCACATTTACCGTAGTTTTGCCTACAAAACGTCAACTTAATTTGGAAATCTTTATCGCGCAGCACACGTAATGGAGTATATATATCAAGCAAACTCAAAATTTCCGAACAATCGATTTTAGACACCAATAAATCTCGAACAAACATTGCGCTAATTTCAATTCTACGAATAAATAGCGGCTCCATATTTATTAATTTACATCTACCTCGATACGCTGGGAGTATGAAAGCAGGTACATTCGCATCTCTAGGCAACCTTCGTAGTGCGTACATTAAAAATCGCTTCTGAACCCTCTCTATGCGATATGAATAGTTAATATAAAACGGATTCCATATTACAACACCATATTCCAACAATGAACGAACAAAAGAGACATATAAAGTTTTAATCACGTAAGGATCATGAAAATCCTTAGCAAACCTTTTAACAAATCCAAGCATAGAACTCGCTTTAGAAATGCAACCTTTAACATGTTTATGGAACGATAAATTCGAAGTAAAGGTTATACCTAAATCTTTAAAAGTATCAACAGTTTCAATACTACAACCATCAAAGAAGTAATCGTAACTAGTGGGTAAGACTACGCGGGTGAAACACATTGTTTTGCATTTGGAGATGTTTAGAATCAAATTATGCGATGTACACCAAGCCTTGATGTTTGTCAGGTCAGACTGAAAGTCAAGTGCATCATTGGCGCAAGAAATAGTTTTGAAGATTTTTATATCGTCCGCATAAATGAGAATGTCGGAATAACTTAGACAGTTGACCACATCGTTTACGAAAAAAATGAAGAGCATGGGACCCAAATGGCTGCCTTGAGGGACTCCTGAAGAAACATCAATCACTCTTGAAGTGAAGCTGCCAATTTTCACAAATTGAGTTCTGGATTTTAGATAAGATCTAATCCAATCAACTGGCAAGTTGTTACAATTCAATGAAATAAGTTTCCGCAACAGCAAGTCATGATCGATCTTGTCAAAAGCCTTACAAAAATCAGTGTGAACGACCTGCACAATATTACCATTTAATAGAGCCCTTGAAATACAATTAGTAAACAAAACTAAATTAGTAATAGTTGAACTACCGCAGGGAAAAATCCATGCTGTTTGGAAGAAATGAAAGTCTTAACATGAAAGAATAATTGATCTTTAACTAGTTTCTCAAAAAGCTTTGGTAAAACTGAAAGAATACAAATACCTCTATAGTTCTCGACATCGCTTCGAGATCCGGATTTGAAAATCGGCTTAATAAGTGAGCGTTTCCATGCAATAGGAAAGCAACCCTCAACGAGACTTTTATTAAATAGTACGGAGATATGGGAAGAAATTACCTTACCGGTTAATTTTAGAAAAATGGGTGGAATAGAATCGAAACCGGCACTTTGGTTCATATCAATATTAGACAATTCGGATAAAATAGTATCCACTTCCAGACGAAACATTGAAAACTTAGAATTACTTGCAACATTACTGAAATTACCAAGATTTGATTTCGAACTATATACACTCTGAAAGAAATCAGCAAATAAATTACAAGTATCCTGTATGTTATCACAGGAACGGTCGTTCAAATACATCGTAGAAGGGTAACGATTAGACTTACTTTTGTAGTTAACAAAATGCCAAAAATTATTTGGCTTCGATTTAATTAATGATTCAATTTCTAGAATATAACAGCTGTAAAGAAATCGGTTTAGACATATATACTTCTAACGTAATACATCAAACGAGTTGTAATTAACAACATTAGGATGCAATTTATGTTTCTTGTGAGCCTTGTCCTTTCTATTTTTTAGATTTATCAACTCATTATTATACCACGGTTCCTTCTTAACGCTAAAAGCTTTCAGTCTAGGGATAAATTTCTCAATACCTAGATTAATAATTCTATAAAATTCGATTAACATGTCATCAATACTATTACAAGCATAAAAAACGACCAATCATACGTATCCAGAAATGCATTTAAAGAATTATAATCGCCCTTTATAAAGTTGTAAGTCCATGAATTAACATTTTCTTCGACTAACTTGCAACATTCAAACATAACTGAAATATTCAGTGGAGAATGGAAAATACTAGACGATCCAGCCAAATCCTGACACGTCGAAACGGTCACCTCATGATCAAATGGTACAAAAGCCAGATCCAACACATTACCACTATTATTCGTAACACTGTTACATTGCTTTAACCCCAACGAAAATATTTCCGAGATGAAGTTATCCATTTCATCGTTCATGTTAATAGGAGTCAAATTGTGATCAACATACTCCCACACAATATCCGGAATGTTAAAATCTTCAAAAATAAATAGACGATCCTCGTATATAAGTAACACAGATGATCAGCGAATATGAATGGAATTGTATATGTACAGCAACAATTTCGGCAACGCAATTAGCCAACGTTATCAGACTGGATGAATATTTGTTAGAGACTGCGACTACAATACCGCCACCCTTTTCGTAAGTGTCCCTTTGCAGATGCCTGTCCCTCCGGAAAACAGCATAAGATATGACGGGAAATACTCCTCAGTTTTAAAGTGGATTGTTAACCACGTTTCAACAATGCAAATAACATCAAAGTCTTCTTCTAAAATTGACAAATACAGACATTTTGATTTAGCTCTGATACTATTTGAATTATGGTAGTAGATATTTAAGAATGACCGCGGCTGGGGAACTGCTTCACTGCTACGAAGAGTAAACAATGGTGTCTTCAGTAACGGGGAAGTTACTTTAGATGTTGAAACACGGTCCCTGTCCGGTTTTTTGCTATGCGTGGATAATTAGTAAATGGCCGGATTATTACACGAGGAGGCCAAGCATTGGAGTTATTTAGCAGGTCGAAATGGGCCTCCTTCAACCCAATTTTAAAGGAAACGAGCGTGAGTGAACTGTCCAATATGCGGTCTTTGGAGAGTAACAGTTTACAATTGGTCAAACAGAAACAGCCATTCACTACAATGGCCGAAGGAAAATTAATAGATGTTGTTGATAATAGCCAACATTTGTCCGTAAATATATGCCGCAATTGTATACATAGCGCTCAAAAGAACATTTGGGCAAATAATTAGAATTATATATTTTAGTAAAATGGAACAGAATTCGCAATTTCTATTGAGCACTTATGTACTCGTATTTAAATCTATATAATGAAATTTTACACTTTATGATATAAGATACTCGGAGAGTCTACATTCTCGGCACCTTGACGGAATCATCCATCAGCATAATTTTTTTCTCTATTGGTAGAGGGCAAAGCTTGATGAGTTCCCGTTTGAATTTGAGTTTAATAGTGTTGACAGTAGCTATTCTAACCTTCTTGTCTACCCCCGGATGCAGTACAACGATTCTACCAAGTAACCATTTGCATGGCGGAAGTCCTTCATGATTTTTGATCATCAGGTGTCCTTCCATTAAATTAGGTGATTCGTTAGGCCATTTATGGTGAGATTGCAATGAAGTGACATATTCTTTCGTCCAGCAAACCCAAAAATGTTGTACGAGAACATCAACTAGCTCTCATCGTTTCAAGAGTGATAACTTCTGATTCATATAGTTTGGTTGTGGTAGTGACATTAATGGCCGGCCAAGTAAATAATCGCCTAGGGCACGAAAAACACCTGGATTAGATGACAGTGGAGCTAAAGGCCTAGAGTTGAGAACGGCTTCGATTTGCTTCAATGTAGTTAGCAGCTCTTTGAAAGTCGAATGCGCGTCACCAACAATGCGTCTTTGATGAAACTTCGTACATTTGACCGCAGATGGAAAAATACGCCCAAAATACATTGAGAAGAGATCTCCGGACTGGAACAGTTTAAATAGCTCATTGTCTAAGTAGTATATAAATCAGCAAAGACCTATGGTCGCGACGATTCGTTTCAAAGCACTCAGGATAGAAGCGGTAGTTAGGTCACCGACCCTGCGCTGACCGGGCCACTGAACAGTGGCTCAGGGAGGCCATAGGCACTATTAAGCCATGAGAGAGTGCACGGCCGAGTTTTATCGTCTTAGCGTGGAGGCGAGAAACCTGCGTCGAGCCAAGATTGTGTTTGGGACCTTCCCAAACCGTAACAGGGGTAAGCACCTTTTTGAGTTTATTATTACAAATAATGTAGATATTGCCAATAGGGAAAGGAAACCTACTTTTATAAATGCGATTAGCAGCATTTTAGCAATTTAGTTAAAAACTGGCATTTGCCTGAGGGGGCGTCCTTGTCGCATCACTTTCACATCAGATTAGATTTGGCGGCCGAGACCATGTAGCGGCAGGAGATTAGAGTTCCAAAACTGACTAGAATCAAAAATGCCCTCGGCTCTGGGGAACATAGAGTCTTCCGAGGGTTTGGAATTCTGTACAAACCAGCTGCAGAATTCTATCCACTTGGCTTACGAGAGCAGCTGCCCGGTTAAGCGAAGAGAGTCCACTAAGATAGTCCTTTGGTGGAACAAGGCGCTGTGTAAGCTGAAGAAATTGAGGTTTAGGACTTCTTCAGAAGCAAAATGAGAGGTTCACTGAAAACCGGAAGGAAATATTGGAGGTACTAATAGATATCCACTTTCAGACCCGCATGACCCTTCAATTGAGGTAGCCTAACCACCTCGCAGTCTCTCTGGGAAAATTTTCGCATCCAACAAGAGGAGATGGCCTATTGGCTCTTTCAAACATTTCAAATCCGCTGGGGGGATGGCATTTTTCCAGCTTTACTTCAAAAATGTATTGAGGAAATACTCCCCAGTCTGGTCCAAATGCTTCGGGCAAGTTAGGTTTTTAACTATGTTCCGAAGCTATGTAGTAAAGGAAATGAGGTCTGTAATCAATTGATTTGAATAAACAACACAGAATAGTGGATTGTAATTTTTTTATTTATTTTATTTTTATTAACAACTTGTAGTTCTTCGTGAACGTGTGTAAGCAATAAAAAAAACTCAACTCTCTTCCTTTTTTTTCTTTTCTTTTTCTTTTTTTGTTAACTTCGTTTTGTTGTATTTATGCGATATCTACACCGCGCCACCTTGAAACACTATACTTTCAAAAATATTCCAAAAAAAAAAAAAAAAAATGATTTTAAATCGATAGATGTCACATGAGTCAACTTCAAAGCTGTATACATTGGTGCAACTTAATTACATTTAGCTTATAACTAATTTTTTACTTGATTGAAAATTATATACTCATAATTAATTGAGGTGGTTCAATTGGCAATATTGCAAGCTTAGAAACTGTGCGTTTGTACACACCTTTTGCTGTATGAATCTCCGCGACCCTTACCCTTACGTCAGTTCCCGGAAATACACTATTCACCACTCCCATAAGCCACCGAGTAGAAGGTAAGTAGTCGTCAACAACCAAAATGATGTCACCTGGTCTTAAGTTATCAGAATCTGCTTTCCACTTTTGCCTTTGTTGCAGTGTGTGCAAATATTCCGTTGAATATCGTTTTCATAAATCTTGTGTAAGTTTAGTGATTTTTTGCCAATTCAAAAGTCTGTTAGAAGGTTGTTCTACATACGATGGTTCAGGATTAGCAACGATTGGCCGATGTATTAAGAAATGTGCCGGAGTTAATGGTAATGGGTCGGATGGATTATTTGAAAGAGCAACAAGTGGTCTTAAGTTCAGTATGCCCTCTACCATTACTATCAATGTGTTCAACACCTCGTAGCTAAAATTTACGTCCTTTGTAATTCGGCGGATATGCGTTTTGAAGCTTTTTATTGAAGATTCACACAAACCTCCGAAGTTTGGAGCTCTCGGCTAAATGAATTTCCATTTGATGGATTCCGTAATACAAAATTCGGAAATCCCCTTCTGATTCTGTTTAAGATTAAATTAGTTGAATGCTGCTTGTAACTCCTTGTTGGATCCAACGAAATTAGTTCCGTTGTCTGACCAAATGATATTTGGTTTTCCTCTGCGATATAGAAAACGTTTTAATGCCAAAATGAATTTGTGTGACGGCAAATCTGAAACAATTTCCAAATGTGTGCATTTAGTGCAGAAGCCATCAAATAAAACAACATAAACCTTGTCAGGTGTTCGTTGTCTCTTTACTTGTTTTACGTAAAAAAACGGACCACATAAATCGACTCCCGTAATTGAAAATGGTGCTGATGGTTCGGCACGTTCTGGGGGCAAATTACCCATGACCTGGTATCTAATTACTGGTTTTAATTTAAAACATTCAATACAATTCCGAATTGTGTGGATGGATATCGATCTTGCGTTTATTGGGCAGTACTTTTGGCGAACAAAACTAATTAGTAATGCAACACCTGCATGTGCATATTTCTTATGGTATTCTCTAAATAAGGCTTTGGTAATATGGTTATGATCTGGTAAGAGAATTTGATGTTTCATTTCTAATGGTAAATTTGTGTTTGATAGCCTCCCGCCTATTCTTATGATTTCACCGTCAAGAAATGGGTTAAGCAATTTAATTTTGCTTGTTGTATGAATCGGTCGATTTGCTTTGAGATAATGGTACTCATCACTAAAATGTTCCATTTGAATTAAATGTACAATTTTCAATGTTGCCGATTTAAGATCCTTGATTGATACCACTTGAATATGGTGATTTAGTTTTGCAAATTTTTAAAAAAACGCTGAATATATGCCACAATCCTCACAGTCTTAGAAAATGAACTATATTTATAAAGCCACTTATTTGATTTTTCGTTGATTTTTCCCCCCATCAGAACGAAACTAGCGCCATTAATCTGATATGGTTCGAGAAATCGTGACGATTTATGTTTTAATTCTAATTTTGACCAATTTATTGTATTACGACCAGTGTTGTGCAATTACGCCTAAAAAAAATTTTTTTACATACATTACGTAAAAAATTGTAAAATACGGTAAAAATTGTAATAAATGTAAAAAATATTAAAAGTTATGCCATCTAAAAGAATTAAGAAATACTAGTACCACTCACATACTCAAACCACTCTAAAAATTTTCAATAGATTTTAACGAAAATTAAAATAATCAATCATCATTTAATCAAAATAAAATAACATTGACATTGCAAAATTTATAGTTATTAATTAATTAAATTATCATAATGAATATTGCATATGTTCAACAAACCAACATGAATAATCAGTCACATTGATTAAACTAATTTCACCACTGTTGGGCATATTCGTGTACAATTCCATTTTTATCATTTTTCAAATCAAAAATAAGATTCCTTTAATAGAAATATGCACATAAAATCATTGATTAATGATTTGATTAGTTAATTATGCTTTACCAGATAATAATTTTTGTAGTAGGTAGGTATATATTCACGCTAGAATTTATCGCAATGCCATCTGTAATTAGTTTTAGCAAATAAATCAAAAAATAGTTTTAAGAGTGCAATTACTGTTTACTAAACCCACCGCAATTTTTGTGTATATTGACAGAAATTCGCTCGCTTCTGCTCAAAAGTATTTCGGATAATGTAAATTATTTCACAGAAATACGGGCATTATATTATGTTGGCCGCAAGACATAACGATCTTGTGCAATTGTACGATTGCAATTGTTTCGTGCATTTTTGCTTAATTTGGCCCACTGATATAAAGTACCTGGATATAGCATCAGAAAATTTTAATACCAAATCAAGCAATATGAAATTGTAGAAGTTTTTAATAAGACCATCTCGTTCATTTTTATATACTCCTCTGCCTCTAATGAGACACAAGTTGTATAGAACCGTACTCAAATAAATAGAATATCGAAAATTATTCGAAAATGAATGTTTTAACATAAAACTTAAAAAATGTTTTAAAATATTAACAATAGTTAATTAGTTTTAATCCTATCACGTTTTATTACCTATTTATAAAAAATATTAACATTATTTCTCAATAATTAACCCTTAGTATTTTAAATACACACCTGGATGTACAAACAAAATGGAAAAAAAATTTCGAAATTAAATGTCACAACAATAAACAAAAATTTAATGAAACGCAGTGTTTGTTTTAGTTAATTGGTTTGTTTATTTAAAAATAAGTAAAAAATACGCCAATGAACCTGGTTGGGAATTATTATATTCTAGCAAATTCACGGATGCTAGTATTATCGCTGTAAAGGTGCTGTTAACCTTTTATTACATAAGTTGATTGAAGGTCGCAAGATCAGCTGTTGATTTTAGATAAGTATAAGTTATGTGGATTATTAAATTAAGAATTAATTCTTTGTGTTTTATTTATCTTTTTTAGGAATCGGATTGCGGCCCATCCATCAGTTGTAACAATAAGGGTTTCTGTGCATTAATCGTATGTCAAACTCCAGATTTTCAACTAAACAGTTTTTAAACGACTTAACGTTTCTTAACCGATTGAAGTGAAATTTAGTATGCAAGTTTATATTGGCCCACAAATAGCGTGTACCAAATTTCAATATTATAACGTATCCCGTTCCGATTATACGGCTGTCTGTATATTCCCGTAGTGTTTAGTATGAGAAAATAAACGTTTCTTTTACAACTTCCCGTGTTTCTTAACCGATTGAAGTGAAATTTAGTATGCAAGTTTATATTGGCCCACAAATAGCGTGTACCGAATTTCAATATTATAACGTATCCCGTTCCGATTAAACGGCTGTCTATATATTCCCGTAGTGTTTAGTAGGAGAAAATAAACGTTTCTTCAACAACTTCCAGTGTTTCTTAACCGATTGAAGTGAAATTTAGTATGCAAGTTGATAATGGCCCACAAATAGCGTGTACCGAATTTCAATATTATAACGTATCCCGTTCCGATTAAACGGCTGTCTATATATTCCCATAGTGTTTAGTATGAGAAAATAAACGTTTCTTTTACAACTTCCCGTGTTTCTTAACCGATTGAAGTGAAATTTAGTATGCAAGTTTATATTGGCCCACAAACAGCGTGTACCGAATTTCAATATTATAACGTATTCCGTTCCGATTATACAGCTGTCTATATATTCCCGTAGTGTTTAGTATGAGAAAACGTTTCTTCTACAACTTCCCGTGTTTCTTAACCAATTAAAGTGAAATTTAGTATGCAAGTTTATATTGGCCCACAAATAGCATGTACCGAATTTCAATATTATAACGTATCCCATTCCGATTATACGGCTGTCTGTATATTCCCGTAGTGTTTAGTATGAGAAAATAAACGTTTCTTCCCGTTGTAGAAGAAAAGTTGTAGAAGAAACGTTTATTTTCTCATACTAAGCCCTACGGAAATATATAGTCAGCCGTATAATCGGAAAGGGATACGTTATAATATTGTTATTCGGTACACGCTATTTGTGGGCCAATATAAACTTGCATACTACATTTCACTTCAATCGGTTAACAAACACGGAAGTTGTAGAAGAAACGTTTATTTTCTCATATTAAATACTGCGGGAAAATATAGACAGCCGTATAATCGGAACGGGATAATATATTATAATATTGAAATTCGGTACCCGCTATTTATGGGCCAATGTCAACTTGCATACTAAATTTCACTTCAATCAGTTAAGAAACGCGGGAAGTTGTAGAAGAAACGTTTATTTTCTCATACTAAACACTACGGGAATATATAGACAGCCGTATAATCGGAACGGGATAATATATTATAATATTGAAATTTGGTACACGCTATTTGTGGGCCAATATAAACTTGCATACTAAATTTCACTTCAATCGGTTAAGAAACACGGGAAGTTGTAGAAGAAACGTTTTCTCCTACTAAACACTACGGGAATATACAGACAACCGTATAATCGGAATGGGATACGTTATAATATTGACATTCGGTACACGCTATTTGTGACCGAATTAATTTATGCGATTGCTTTCAAAGAACCGTACCAAAAACCAACTGGTTACCACTATTATGATTGCATTTCGCTGCCCCTGCCATGATATTATTGTAACAAAGTTGAGCCTTGATAAAGAATGATGCGTGATCCAATTAAATTACTTATCGTTTTCGAGAACGTAGCTGTTAGAATACCAATTGCAAAATGGTGGCCATATATTTATAGGCATCAGGAATCGATTACTTCTGGCAAGCTCGCTTGGACTTGGAGTAGTTGCCGTAATTAATATCAACTGTGAATGCTATAGATAGATAGTTTTAATATTTTACAAAATAAATTTTTTTGACAATCTAACATAATTGCGGTGGTGAAAGTTAAAAGTAAAACATACACAGTCAAATTTTATAAATCAAATAGTATGATAACTACGTGTGAGATAGCGCAGAATAAATTATAATTATTTGAACCATGTACTCGTATGTAAATAGAGAAATTATTTTTTAATAACATTTTCGAAGATACAATTTTAATACATAAAAAACAGAATAAATTATTTCGGTTTTGGTTAAATAAAATGTGTTTGGTCAGCATATTTTAAACATTTTATTTAAAACACATGGTACGATCTACATTCAAATTAATTTCAATAGATAGAGCTGTTGGTTGTAATATAGACATACAATTTTTTAATTCTGCTCTTTTCATTTAAATGTCACATTTCGCACAGATGTCGCTAATTATTTACAATTTTTTACTTTGTAACGTAAAAAATTTCAGGTAAAAAATACAATTATTTACACGTAAATATTAGTGTAAATTACGCAATGTAATTTACGTGCACAACACTGATTACGACTTATTTCATATGGTTTGGATTCATGAGTAATATCCATTAATGATATGGGTCCTCTCCACCAAAGTTAAAGTCTCGCCAACTAATTTGGCAATGAGCCCCTTGATATTAAATCCGCAGGGTTGTTATGTGAATCTATGTAACACCACAAATAATTCGCGGTTAGTTTTTTGATTTCGCTCACCCTGTTGGCTACAAAGGTTTTGAATAATTTTGGATCGGTTTGTATCCACGATAACGTAATTTGACTATCACTCACTCCATAAGGAAACTGTATTGAAATTGATTCCAAGTGACTGTATTACACGATGTGCGAGCTGCGTCAATAATTGAGCGGCACACAGTTCCAAACGTGGTACGGTAATTACCTTTAACGGTGCGACTCTTCCCTTTGCGCATACTAATCTCAAGTGTACGTTATTCATCACATCAATATTACGAACATATAGGCATGCTCCATAGGCATCCTGAGAAGCGTCAGCATATCCATGTAGTTCCAATCGTAACGGTTGTGCACAAGTTATGTGTCTCGGTATGTTTAATTTCTTTACTAAATGTAATTCGTTCGTTAATTTATTCCACGTCCTTAATGATTCTTCATCGAGTGTCCCGTCCCAACCTTTGTTTAATCTCCACAAATCCTGTATTATTAATTTTGCACATGTGATGATAGGTGAAATGTAACCCAACGGGTCGAATAACCTTGATATACGAGAAAAAATTGTTCTGTTTATATTTGACAAAGTTGCATCGTCATTTATATCGAAGAAAAATTGATTATTATTTAATTTTTTTTTTAATGTACGGGTAGCTAAGAACGACGAAGATGCTGTTCCGTATGTAACAGTTAAAAGTTCAAATGTTTTGATTTTATCAAATGGATTAGGACGCCAAAATATTCGCTGAAGTGGCATCTGTGTGGAATCTACTAGTACCTGTCGATATTTCCTGAAACGTAAAACTATATCAAACAATTCAGATGGTGTACTTGGGCCTGCGCACATAACTTCATTTAAGGATAAACCATTTGCACTCCTTGCAGATGCGTCAAAAACCACTCGAAATTTAGTGCTGCTACTCGTAGGTTTTAATACTGGGTGATGGGGCAAATAATGTTTCATCACGGACGGATAGTCGAAATCTTCGTTCACCTCTTTCATATGATTTAAACTTAGATACTCTGCCATGAACTTACAGTACTGTTCCTTTAATAACTCGTTCTGCTGCAATTTCTTTTCAATAATTAAAAATCTATGTAAAGCCAATTGCTTAGTATTGCACAATCTCGTTATGTTCTCGCGTAGTGGTAACTTAACGATATAACGACCTTGATGATTTCTCTTCACATGCTTAGTATAAGTTTTTTTACAAAATCTTCCTTCAGTTGACCAGAACGTTTTTTGTGGAATATTCTCGATCTCCCAAAAACTTCTGATTGAATTGTTAAGTTGTTGTAATGTCACTGTGGAGTTGTCCAAAGCACTTGAATCAGAAAAAAACGTTAAATTTTGTTCGGCTGAACCAAGATATGCACTACGTATTATAAATCCGAATTTTGATTCTATAAAGTAGGGTAAATTGTTATTGATTTTTATTTTCCTGAATCCAAGAACATTCCAAAACGTTTCTAATCCAAACAACAAATCCACTGGTCTGGAATCTCCGAACCTGGATCAGCAAGAGTGATGTTCCTTGGAATAAACCATCGTGATACATCAATAGTTTTTGCTGGAAGATGTCCCGCAATACTGTCAACTACAAGCATTTGTAACTTTTCACAATAGGTATTTAATCGTGACTTCACCTTTGTGCTGATACAGCTTGTAATGTTTACTCTTCCACCGTTTAACATATGTACTTGATTCTGAATTTCCGTCGAATTAAGCTTTAACATGTGAGTTAAATCTTTTGTTATGTAATTCTCTGAACTTGCACTGTCTAGCAGCGCGTTATCAGGACCAATGCCGTTACAAATATTTTTGTGGTTCCTGAATACAACCTTTTACCGAACATGGTTGATTTATCTTGATCTGAAGGATCTGCTTCAGTAGTTAACGCCGTCACTATATTTTGATTACTCGTTCCTTCATCAGCTGGCTTGGCTCGTTGAATTAAGTGAAGCAACGTGTTGTGATCTTTATTGCGCACTCTACACTTACTGGCTTTACAAAATTTTTTTGAATGGCCAGATCCAAGACAGTTGAAACATCTTCTGGATTTAGCAACAAACGCATTCTTGTCCAAAGGCGTCATACTAATAAAACTATCACACCTATAAATCGGATATTCCTTTTCACTGCACAACAGACACTGACTCGAATTGGATGATTCTAACTGTGATTTAAATCCAGGTTGCTGATTATTAGCTGCTTTTGATGTAACAAATGTTGTTGAATGCTTCGGTATTGTTGTTCGTTTTATTGATGAATGGCTACTAATCTGATACGACCCGTCTTTTGCTTTTAAGATTCGTGTCTCAGTATCCATAAATGATTTTAATTCTTCCCATGTTGGATGAATATTTGGCACAACTTGCACAACTTGTTCTTCCCACTTCATCTTTAGATTTTGTGTGAATTTTTTAACAATTATGTTAATAATTAATAATTCTGATAATTTATTTAACGGAACTCCTAATGCCTTTAACGATGAAACATGAGCACTTGAAGTATTCAACAAATGCAGTAACTCATTGTGATTATTTTTAATGCATTCAATTGATAACAATGCGTCAATATGTGTGTTCATTATAATCCTAACATCATCGTACCGCTTGAATAATTCATCCCAAGCATCATTGTAAGCCGTTTCCGACAATGTGATATGTCTGATAACATCCTTTGCCTCATCAGCTATGAGATCATCTAGATAGGGGAACCTCAAAATATTGTCAAATGACTTGTTGTTGTGAATTAAGGTTATGAATTTCTGCTTAAATGTCATCCACTCAGTTTGGTTTCCATCAATAGGTTTGATTTTAGTTTCCGGTAATTTTGGTAATCGTGCTGTGGGATCTACTTACCTTTTTTAGGAGGGACTTAGTGTCAATCCAAACAAAACTATCTTTGTTCCTTTTAAAAGGTGGAAAAGGCTCTCGCTTATAGATCCCTCGTTAAACGGTACTGTTGTTTCTTTTCCAAAGAGGTTAAATATCCAGGGGTCATCCTAGATCAAAAACTGAACCGGAAACAACATTTATTGAAAGTTCAAAATAGAGCCATCAAGGTTTTCTGGGCCTGTCAGAGACTCTATGGACGTACTTGGGGAATACAACCAAAAATGATCTATTGATCATTCATAACAATCATTAGGCCTATAGCAGAAGGCAGCGCAAACTTTATTGAACAAAGTTCAGAGTTGGTCTGCATCGGTGTACGGCCTCAATGAAAACATGTCCAACCACATCAATGGAGGCACTCCTAGGACTAACTCCGTTACATCTACATGTTGGAAAGTATGTTGCTATTATGACGCTTAAGATGCGCCTTCCGTCTGTATGCCAACTAAACTGGACTTCCACAAACCATTTTGGGTTCGGTTACCTAACCGGTAAACGTGGAGAACAGGGGGACCATCCTTTGAGCGAGGGTCAATGGTATGGTTTACAGATGGATCAAAAACAGAAGAAGGGGCAAATGTACGAACACGCGGGGGTGGAACTGCTCTCTCGAAGTCCTTGGGTAGCAACGCTACAGTCTTTCAAGCAGAAGGTCTTGCTATAGAACTTTGCGCTGGGATAATCTTAGCAAAAGGCCTAAACGATGCAAAGATCTATGTTGTATCAGACAGCCAATCACAAATTGTACAAATTGAATCATAGAGTCTAAGCTAGTATAGGATTGTCTGAAGGCGGTTAAGCATCTGGCAAGCTCACAGAAGGTAACACTAGTTTGGGTGCCAGGGCATACTGGAATCGTGGGAAATGAGGCAGCTGATGGCCTTGCAAGCGTGGGTTATGCCTACGCATTCATTGGACCAGTGTTCTTCTGTGGCACATCACTAAGGGGCACCTTAGGCTAGCGAAAACGCTGAGAGGATGTGCAAAGGTCAAAGAAATGTATATCACCTTCGTTAGTCAGGGTTAAGGAGTGTCTTGATCTTAAGAAACCTAGTTGCTTACTGGCTTCCTAACAGGTCATACGGGGTATCACCTTAAGAATATTCTGTGACCTGGAAGCGGAATCAGCGGAAGAAGTTTTGTACCATTGCCCAGCCATTTTCCGCAAAAGACTGCAGAATATTGGCTGGACGCTTAATTGAGCAAGGTCCATGCACAAAAGATCTTTTAGGTCGCAGTGCGAAGTGACTTGAACGGCCATATGACCGTACAATAATAATAATAGGTCACCCACTAACACTATGTGGACGGCCTTTACTGTAAAACACACAAATACACAGATATAAGCCTTGACCGGAACTCTTCCGCTCGCTTTGAAGTGAATGTAGAATGGACCACAAATATTAATGCCTGTCGTGTGGAATGGTGATCATTGTTGAAAACGCTTCGCCGGTAGATTTTCCATTTTCTGTGGTTGTATGTGTGTTACGAAATACCTCACTGGTCAAACGTTTTCCGTTGATTGGACAGAGTTGTTTGTTAACATGTAGTAGCAAGGGGTACTTGAGGGCCAGCATGGAGGTACCTGGAGTGATAATAAAATAAAACTGTTAGCGTAAAACAATTATTTTTTGGGAGTAGGATTGGGTGCTTCATTATATATGGAAGTGTTATTTGTTGCAATCAGCCACCCACTCGTAAGATTCAAGGGATTTTTCAAAATGGGAATTTCTTTGCGCAGTAGTTAAAGTTCGTCATGATAACGTTCATTTTGTACAATGCGGATGACATAACCTTCTGCAGTCGACCAAATGATTTGTAAAATTTTATGGATTTTATAACGTCAACTCACTGGATTATTTATTAATGGTGTTTGCAGATATAAGCTACGCGAAATGATGTCTCCCGGATTATTTTTACAATCGACGTGTCTAAATGAGGAAATTTTGGTCAGCTCTAGTATTCGACACTCTATTGGCTTCGAATGTCTTCCACGTAGATGATGAGTCTTGAATCCAATTCAGCACTACAACAGAATACGACCAGTAGTTAATGTTTGTATTGTAATCACTTTAATCTAATCGTAGTAGCTGTTCGCGATCTTCAACTAGACACATCTTGAAGTATTTCTGAAGAATTAGAGTACCATCTTCGAAGTTTTATACCAGCTGAAAGCAGTAACTTGGTTGTTTCCGATTTTACAGAGATCAAGCGGTGGATATATAATGCGGAGTCCAATAATGATATGCAGCTTGTGAAGTTGTAGCTACTTATTTGAGGCAACGAGTAGCAAGTAATGGTGCAGTTGTTGTGCCATACTTGACCGAGTTAAGTCCAAAAAACTGAAGTTTAGTACATGGATTATCACGCCACAAAATAACCTGCGAATTGATGTCATCTGAATGAACATCAATTTGTCGATAAATGTTTGATGTATATCTGCACTTAAAACATATCGATGGGTTCTGAAGCAGCCCCACCATTAAAATTTCATTTAGTAACATTCTACTTGTAGACCTTGCGTATCCATCGAAGATGACACGTAGTTTTTTTCGTTGAGTTGTCAGTTTTTAACACACAGTGATGCAGAAAAATGTAATTATGAGGTGGCACGTTACCTTAAGAAACCGGTGTCATATTACCCAATTGTTTATACTCGTTGATGAAGTCAGAATACTGCCTCAACTTTGGATTACGTCCTAGTTTTTTCTCTAAATTAAAAAATCGTCGTTGTGCCATCGAAAATGAATTGCCCAAAACTGATGGTGGCTCTTTGAATGGCAGGCGTATAGTCAATTTCCCTTCATCATTCCTCGTAACATTCGGGAGAAAATGTTCCTCACGCACGCATTTCAATAAATTAAAAACGTTTTTCATTTAGATAAATCACAAAACTACTTTATTCTAAGGCATAAAATGTTTCAATTTGAGATTATTAATGATTCAAATCAAATTAGACGCATCTTTAGAAAAACTATTTGCAATGTATTTTCTAAATTAAAATTAAACTGAACTTGTGAAAACATTTTATTTCAAAAGGATGTAGTGTTTCTTAAATTTTAAATCAAATTCGAAACAATAAGGTTAATAGTAAATTTCTTACAATGAAAATGAAATTGAAAAACTTTGAAAGTGTGACAATCATACTGATTCACTTTAAACCAAAGGGCTTTTTATTGAATTTCCGTATTTTTTCTTAGTGTAAAACCTTTGAACAAACGATCCATCTTGGCCATCATCATTCAAATTCAGGTTACCCTAACATTTTTGACGATACTAGGGTTGATGTAACTGAATTTTGCTCTACGAGTGGCCAACCATTGTTTTAAAAGCAACGAACCTTATTTATTATTACTTCTGAAGATTCCTTCTCATGGGCAATAAAAAATAATACAATAAACAACATGTTCTTCTGTTCAAAAATAAACTCACCATCATTTTTTCCCAAAAGTCATATTGCATTAAGCATTGAACAAATTTTCCAAGATTTTCCTCCCCTACACCATACAAAGAAAAATACCAAATTTTATATTTTTTTTATTGTAAACACAATTTTCATGTTTATCAATGACCAAACGAATAACAACAGACATTTTTTATTAAAATCTAACATAACCTCATAAATAAAATGTAAATTAAGGATTAGTGAAAATTGAAAAAAAAAAAAGAAAAACAGAAATCTGGAATATTATAGGAAAGATTTTTTCCATTCATAACATAAAAATGTCTTTGATTAAAAAGAAGTAAATGCATGGGACGTGCTTCTCTTGTATGTAATATTTTGGCTGTATCATGGAAACGGATACTAGAACAATAAATTGATATTGTCATACAGAGAGTGTATAATGTAACCGTCATAATAGTAATCTTTGAGGTTTTTCAACTTTTTTTTGGTGCAGAGCTAGGCGAAATAAAGAGATCACGTAATATTTCTAGTTCGTATATGGTAGCATGAACTAAAATAAATCGTAACGAATTTACAGGGACACCTTGTTTAACGTTGCCATGCCTTATTCTAACGTGCGTCAGACATAAATTATGTAGCGGGAAATTTTTTTTCCAGTGGGAAAGTAAAATTTATGCAATAAGTCTAAATGAAAAGCAGAAAGACAAAGTTATTAAAAATGTATGTTTATTCTCGCTGTGAAACATCGCCCAAAACCAAAAATTAAGATTATGCTTGGAAGATTGTTTGTTCTATAAATTTTGAAATTAACAAAAATAACAAAAACTATAAAAGTTCGCAAATTAAAATGTATTTAAACAATCGTCCTAAAATATCCCAACCAGCCAATTACTCAAAATGTGGGCCAAAGAACATTAAAAACGTCTAAAGAAAGCTGGGTATTATGGAAATTTAGCAACAATAATAAAAATATTGGTAATTAATTTTCCACCAATAGTACTTGATTTTCCACCAAGAGATACGGGCCAGATCAACAAGGTAAAGGCTTCGCTCTTCTTCAAGAAGAAACCTATTATTTTCGGGCGTTGGTATAACAATCGTAATTTTCTGAAATACTTATATCAGGTAATAACACGCTGTGAAAGCTTTGTTGTTCTTTGATTTTCAGTCACCGCAAATTCATACGGCAAGATTGCATTTCGAAACAAGAGATGTAAATGATAGCAAGCCACTGAATGGTTTCGCTGTTGTTTTCAAAATAAAAATTAACTAATTTAGAATCTTTTGATGCGATTTTCAGTTTTTCTCACATTAACATTTTACTATTTGGGAAGAAGAGGTAAACTACTACTTCCTCACTTTAGTTTAAAACTTAAATAGGAATTTTCAGCTTAATCAATAAATTCCTCTTAAATTCCCGAATTCACCTTAAACTCATCCGTAGCCTGTTTTTTCTTATTCTCTTCTTCCAATTCCCAGGGTTGGGGGAAAAGTATGCATTTAAGATGAATTTAGGACTGTTTGATGTGTAATTACTTTTAGGTACAACGTAATTACTTTTGTTGCACCTTTGATTGTACTCAAAATGCAGGTGGTAGTTGTCGTTTGGCGACTAATTCCGCGCGGCTTGTTGTAGGTATATACACGGTAAGTATATTCTTCAAAAATTATACAGGGTAAGTATAATCGGGACTTCTACGCACAATAATTTTATTCACTTTTGTTTTAGTTCACCTATATTTATTCTATTTTTTTTAGGTTAGGTAATCTTTTCTGATGTTTACAGAGCAAAAAATTGTTTCTTAATGATAATTTATATAATGCAAAAATGATTTTACGGAAAATTCACAAAATTATGTAAAGTACATCTGGTGACAGATATTATAAATTTATTTGAGCAATATACAATTTTAGTACAAGTTTTGAACGTGTACCATCATACCTTGTATAATACTCCACGGCTGGTACCCCAATTGGAACTGTCAAAATAATAAGTAAACAAATTAAATTGGTGGTGGTAAGTTAAATGATTAAATATAAACTAAATTTAAACTAACTATTATTTTTACAATTTCAGCTAACAAATTATAGGAACAGAAGAAGCGTCTGATGTACAATTAATTCAGATAAGTATAAATGGAAATTACATATACGATCAAACGATTCTTTGTGTGTTCTCTTTTAATTTTAGATAACAATCCTGAATATCAACATTACATTGGAATTCATAAATTGTAATGCAACAATTTTACTGCTGTTGATCAATTGAACGTTGTTGATGCAATAAACTAATTAAATCGTTTGGTGGTACCAAACAAGGACCTTTACTGCATCCTTTTTCCCCCAAACACCTAAAATACCACTAACTTCTTCCTAAATTAATACTTAATTATGTTTAAATTCACCCCAAATTCAATATAAAATAAACCTAAATTTAACCTTAATTCTTAAATTCTCCTTACTGGCTCTAACTTCAACATATGTTCATCCTTTCTCCTTTTTTCATTTTTCAACTCCACTAAACCCATAAGTTAATGGTATTACATGTAGAATAAAATTGTATTGTTAGAGAGTTGAACTCGTTTCGAAATAGAATGAACCTCTTCTGAACGAAGTAGAAAAAGAAAATGTCAAAAAATGAAAAAGGAAGAGATTGATTCTATCTTGTGGAAGAGTACCAAAAACAACACATGTAATTAAAGTGAAGTGTAATTTTAATAAAGAATAAAATAAAAATCGTTAAAGATTATTGAAATCTGATTATTTTAAAACATCAGATGTGGGGTAACCCGATCAATTATTATTAATAATAATAATAAAATATAAATTTCTTTGCAATAATCCAAATACACGCGTATCGAGAAAATTAAAATTATGACGCTCCCAATTCGTGGCGAAATGGTATTGGCGTTGAGTGGTGTGGGCATCCAGGTTGAAAAAACAACGAGTCTTGCGAATATAAGAACGTTGTATGACAATAATTGCGGTAATGAAAATACCGAGTTAGTGGATAACCCAAAAAACTCCAATTCAGAAACCACGTTAAAAGCTACGACAACTTCGGCATCTTCTCAGCAGTTTTAACCAGTGTAAGTGTCGGTAGTAAAGTGCCATCGAGCTCTACAACAATACCAATTACAACTGTGGTTCACCCTTCGATTGACAATGCTGCTTCTGCGTTAGCAACTACCGTTTGTGTGATCAGCTGGATTTCAATTTAAGTAATGAAAATTTGAATCAAACCTCCAAAGAAACCCTAGAGGAAATGGCTGACGAAATTATTAAACTGGAAATCCGTGAGCAACTATTGAATTTACGAGCAAAAATAGCGAAAATGGAAATCGAAGCCAGTAGTTTCACTATAATTAGCAACCTCAGCAATACGAATAAAAAGGAAGTGAAGATTTCTGATGTAGATAGTTTGATTTCAACGTTTAGTGGTGCAGACGATTATGTGGTTTCAAAGTGGATGATTGATTTTGAAGATGTGATGACCTCATTGGGTGCAGATGACAATGATCGGTATCGTATGGCTCGTCACTTGCTTAAGGGCACAGCTGAGCTCTTTTTACGTACTATTCGAGTTACTACCTGGAATAAATTACGTGAAGCTTTAATCAAGCGCTTTGATCGTCAAGTATCATCATATGAAGTTTATGAAAAATTGAGATGTCGTATTCGCCGTAATGATGGAACCATTGTACATTATGTTACGTGTATGCAGGAAACCGCAATGCGAGCCAATATTTTAGAAAGAGATTTAATATCTCTTATTGTTTCTGCTAGTGCAGCTTTGCTTAAGGTTTCCTCCTATTCTAATCTTAATTCCTTCTGTTCCGATTTCCGTTTTCTCGCCGCTTCGGTGAATAGTGCTCCTAGTGTTCAGTATGATATAGATCCAAAATTAGGACTTAATATGATTAGATGTGTTGAGGAATGTATTAATACTAAATATTTTGGGTGTTGATTCTTTAGAAATTAATGTACCAGATTATGAGATGTGTATCCGTCTGGAAAATGACGTACCATTTTATAGCCATCCGCGACGCCTTTCAGTTAAGGAAAAACAAGACGTAAGACTAACTATCCGTGATTTATTGCATAGTGAAACCATTAGACCGAGTAGGTCTCCTTAAGCATCACCCATTGTATTAGTTAAGAAGAAAAATGGTGAGACACGAATGTGCGTGGATTATCGTACCTTAAATAAGATCACTGTCCGAGACAACTATCCTCTGCCTCTTATGGATGATTGCTTGGAGTATTTGAGTAATAAGAAAGTGTTCAGCCTATTGAATTTGAAGAGTGGATTTCATCAGGTTAGAGTTTCTGAGGAATCAATTAAGTATACTTCATTTGTGACACCTGAGGGACAGTATGAATATCTGCGTATGCCTTTCGGCCTTACGAATGCTCCTTCTGTCTTTCAGCGATTTATTAATAAGATCCTTAAGGAGTTTATTGACAGTAGGAGAATAGTTGTTTATCTTGATGATATTTTGATAGCTAGTGAATCTATTGATAATCATTTAAAATTGTTAGGACAGGCGTTAAGATGTATTGCTGTACATGGATTGGAGTTGCAATTAAGCAAGTGTAAATTTGCTTGTAGTACTATTGAGTATTTGGGATTTGTGCTAGTGGAATCAGTCCGGGTACTAATAAACTGAATGGGGTTCGTCAGTACCCAGTGCCTACCAATGTTCGTGAGTTATATTCATTTATTGGATTATGTTCTTTATTCCGCCGATTCATTGCTGGATTCGCTGCTATTGCTGCCCCAATGTATCGCCTCCTTCAGAAAGATGCTGTATTTAACTTCAGTGATGAGTGTCTTCAGGCGTTTGAAAATCTTAAGCAATCTCTTACTTGCGCTCCGGTATTAGCTGTGTATGACTCAACGCGGGAAACTGAGTTGCACACAGATGATAGTAAGATTGGTTTTGGTGCTGCTCTCATGCAGAAACAGGATGATTCGAAATTTCATCCAGTGGTCTATTTCTCTAAGACTATTGGTAAACATGAAGTTAATTATCATAGTTACGAATTGGAGACGTTGGCTATTGTTTACGCTTTGGTCCACTTCCGAGTTTATCTTGAAGGAATTCCATTTACTATTGTGACTGATTGTAATTTATTGGTGCTTACGTTTAATAAAAGAGATGTTAACCCGAGGATTGCTAGATGGGTATGGGAATTTGAAAAATATAATTATAAAACTAAACATCGACCTGGTACCCAGAAGGGTCATATGGATGCCCTCAGTCGAAGCCCTATAGTTGCTTAGACTAGTGAATCTTCTGTTTACAAAATGCATGACGATACTGTTTATAAAAAAAATAAAAACGATCGATTATTATTTTATGTTCCACGAGAAATGGAACAGCAACTTATAAGTCAAGCGCATGAAAGAATTGGTCATTATCGAAATGCAAAATGCTATGAGAAAATAAGAGAGCATTATTGGTTTGCAAATATGAATGATAAAATTAATAGCTTTGTCAAAAATTGTATTAAGTGTATTATGCATTCTGCACCTTCTCGTTCGACCGAGCGAACATTAGATAGTATACCTATAAGAAACCTATACCGTTTGATACAATTCATCTTGATCATTTTGGTCCTTTACCTTCAGTTGCTTTTAAACAAAAACAGTTGTTAGTTATTATTGACTCGTTTACAAAATATGTTCGATTGTATCCAGTTAATTCTACGAGTACTAAAGAAGTGTGTTGTTCGCTTGATAAATATTTTGATTATTACATTAGGCCTGTTCGTATAATTACCGACAGAGGTACGTGTTTTACGTCTTCCGAATTTGCCGCTTATGTGGTGAAACATAATATTCAGCATGATAAGGTGGCAGTAGCATCTCCTCAGGCTAATGGGCAGGTGGAACGTGTCAATCGTGTTCTTAAGAACATGTAAGGAAAATTAACTGAACCATTGCAACATTCCGATTGGACTAAGAAACTTAAGCATGTTGAATACACCTTGAATAATACAGTGCAACGTTCCGTGGGGACTACGCCCAGTCGATTATTGTTTGGTGTGGATCAGAAAGGTCCAGAAATTGATTATCTTACTGAATATTTGTCTGATAAAGAATTGAATATTGTCAATAGTGATCTTAGTGCTATTAGGGATATTGCTTCTACGAGTACAAAGAAAAGTCAGGAGTATAATCAGAAATGGTTTGATGAACATTGTAAGCCTGCACAGAATTACGAACCAGAGAATTTTATAGTAATTCGTCATGTGGATACCACTACTGGTGCTAATAAGAAATTCATTCCCCCTTTCCGTGGTCCCTATGTCGTTCATAAGAATTTACCTAATGATCGTCATGTAATAAGGGATATTGAAGATTGTCAGATTACACAGTTGCCTTACGATGGGATAGTGGAAGCCAGACATATGAAATTGTGGAGAGATGGCGTCACTGCTTCTGTACCAAATGGAATACTTTCCAAAACTTAGAATAAGTGTATAAATAATATTTTATTAATAATTCAGCCGATAGAGGCATTGGCTAGTGTCAGATTGGTCGAGTTGTAGAATAAAATTGTATTGTTAGAGAGTTGAACTCGTTTTGAAATAGAATGAACCTCTTCTGAACGAAGTAGAAAAGGAAAATGTCAAAAAAATGGGAAAGGGAAGAGATTTCTTCTACCTTGTGAAAGAGAAAGAGAAAAACACATGTAATTAAAGTGAAGTGTAAATCTAATAAATTAATAAAAGTAAAATCGTTAAAGATTATTGAAATCTGATTATTTTAAATAATACTCACTACCCGCGTGGTTTAGACCAAGCGACTAGATTAAAGGCGTACACAAAGTTAGGAGTGCCTCATGCCCCAAATGCTGATTGCAAATATTTTTTCTTTCAAGGTTATTTCAATATCAGTTAATATTTTTTCAAAGTTTTTTTTATCCGACCTTCACTTTTTGAAACCTTTACCTTCACTGGATTATAAACTACCTAAGTTCTGTTTTGTAATTTAGTAATATTTTTGGGTTAGTTTAGATGATTGCTTTACGATAAACATTAAACACATAAATCATAAACTTTACCTATCAATTTATTTATTTTTTTATTTATATGTGTGACACTTTGAAACTTTATTTTATTATGTACACAACGATGAGTATATAAAATAAGAAAAGTTTGTCCTACATATAATTGAAAAGCAATGAACAACAATTTTTTTCTATGATAACATTGAGTTTAGTTTGAGTTTATTTGTTTCGATATTTTTATTTTGTCAATAATCGAATACTCGTTACATTTATAAAAAAAAAGTTAGGTAGTTCAATTTTATTGTGCTCGATTTAAGCCAAAAATAAAAATTTATCGTCCCCTTTGTACCACCTCTTGGATGATTTTCTGTACATCATGTATTGTGTACAATCTGTAATAATACAGTAACACAGTAACCTTTAAATTAATATATAGAGTGTGGAGAATATAAAAAGATTTCAAACTAGGAAACTAAAAAAAAAAAATTCCACTTCTTCAATTGACATCTGGCGTTTTGTCAAATTTTTTTGCGATACCTCGTTTTCCGATTTTCCTTGAACTAAGGTTTACATGTTTTCCATTTTTTTCTGTTTTTTTTAATGAAATGTTAAAGTACAGCGGAAAACTAGAAAATCCGAATGTATATACAAAATATATACAATATGACAGGAAAAGGCTTTTTTGATAAAGCTTTTTCATTTTTAGCATGAAATGGGGGGAGCTGGGAATAGAAGCAAAATAAAATTATCTTATCGTCCCTGTTGTTTTTGCCACTATCCATTCCACGGAGAGGGATGAGGGATAATCACAACATAATATATACATAAAAGAATGAAAATCAAATGAAAGAATGAATATAGACATACAAAAATAAGACCAAAACAAAGTTGAAGACGAGGAAAAAAGAAGGAAATATATTATAAATCCTCTGGGATCTATTTAAAGAATTAAACTACCCTTATAATTTTTCATTCTTCATTTACAAATAAAAATGAATTTATCTTATGTACATATGTGTATGTGTGTAGAGTTGTAATATTGTACAAGAGTGTGTTAAAAAGATATTCTAATAACTTCTGATTTAATCAGGATCATATTATTTTTAATGCTGGGCTTCATTTCTAATTTTATTTCAACCAATAGTTTTAAAAATGTTTTAAAAGCTTTGATTTGGAAAGTGTTTTCTACTTTCGAAAACATTTCAATTCCCTTTCAATTTCTAATCAAATTCAATTATCCTTAATTTTTTGTCAATATTGAATGAGAATTTGAGAAAGTCTGAACCCTATACAGAAATATGCTTGAGGAATCTAATTAGAAGAAAACGGTTAAGCGAATGGGTTGATATCTGTAAAAACGAAATCCCCAAGCACATAATCCCCAAATCATAAGTCCCAAATTTAAAATCCCCAAACACAAAATACGCAAAATTTCCTCAAATTTTGTAAAATAAGCTTGGGCTAGATTAAAAATCGCCGCGATTGGGAATTTTTAAGAACATATCTATTAGCAAAATAATTTTAGCACTGATTTATATTTAATTGATTTTTTCGGCTTTTTTATAGACAAATATATTAATTGTTCATGGCAATTCCAATATTATCGATTTTGTAAATCAGAAAAATAAAGAGGCCATTCCCTTATAATATATCTACTGAAAAAAAAAGTAGAAATATCTTTCCCCCCTCCCTGTAATTTTAGCCCAAGGCGCTAAGAGTTATACCAATGTATTACTCTGCAAAATGAGAAACCTCCATGGGTTGTTCGAGAAGTCTATTCAAGAGAACGGAAAGATAAGCAAGGTCCACAAATTGCAATATCTTAAAGGATTGCTGAAAGGAGAGGCTTTCTCATTAATCAACCATCTCAGTGTAACCGACGCGAACTATGATAAAGCTTGGGACAAGATAAAAATGAGTTACGATAAGCCAAAACACATAGTCCAAACTTTATTAAAGCAGTTCATGGAACAATCGAATCTACAACAGGGTTGTGCAAAATCCCTGAGACACCTGGTGGATGTATCGGGCGAAATCATTCAGGGCTTAAGGGTACTCGGGGAGAAAGCGGAGAGTCGGGACATCTGGGTGATATACGTGCTGGTCAACAAACTTGACAGTGAATCAAAGGAGGCTTGAGCTCATGAGACCGCAGAAAGGGATTTTCCGTATTTGATCGAGTTCTGGAAATTCCTAAATAGTAGAAGTGGCGCGTTGGAGAGCCTTAGTTTGACGAAAAGAAGAACTAATTCTGAAAAACGGATTACGTCAATGAGCGTTCAAATTCCATCATCTTGTCCGTTGTGTGCCAATGACCATTACTTGGGAAAATGCGAAAAATATATAGCACTCACAATACCAGAGCGTAGACAAATTGTAGCAGAAAAAAAAATTATGCTTTAATTGCCTGTCTTCAACCAAGCCATCATAAGCCGATCCAAATACACTTGCAGGAAATGTAGACGCCGTCATCATATAACTTTACACTCTGAAGTACAAAACGGGTCAAAAGCCCAAGAATCCGATAATACAAGCAGTTTACATGCTTTGATGCAATCGATGACAGCGTACATCTGTGCTATTCTACCTACGGCCATCGTTACCGTGAAAGATAGATTTGGAAACCACAGAGATGTCGGGCGTTACTCGACTAAGGGTCCCAGTCCTCCTTCATCACCGAGATTTGCATCCAACGTTTATCGCTACAAAGGAAGAGAGCAAACGTAAGCATCAAAGGCATAACGAAGAGTGAAGTCTCAACGAAGGGAAGAAGTATCATAACAATGGGATCATTGTACAATACACGATTACAGATAGCTCTTGATGTTTTAATCCTAAACCAACTTCCGGTAAAGGTACCAGGTCAAGATGTCAATGTCGGAAAAATTCAATCTCTCAAGGATATACAACTTGCGGATCCAGGCTTTTATAAAGCTGCTCCCATCGATATATTAATTGGGGCGGATAAGTTTTTTCAAATTCTCGAAAACGATAGAAGACAGATGGGATCCACATTTTTGCAGAATACAGTTTTTGGGTGGGTCATATCTGGTCGGCCTAGATCTGCAAATAAAGCGGAATCACGATCGTGGGAAAATGAAGGAGCAACATGCGGAGATAGCGATGTATTTTTACAAACGTGGAACATCTAATTAGATATGGATGTTGACCAAACTTTACGTCGTTGGCACCCCAAATTTAAAAAAAATGTCACCCGAAGAGGCAAAACGCGAGAACTTTTATACCGACACTTTCAAATGCAGTGACAACGGGAGATACATAGTTCGGCTTCCCTTCCGCGATGCCTCACCGAAGCTTGGGAATTTCGAATTAGTGGCCACCAAGCGATTTTTGTCATTAGAACGGAAGCTTGCGAGAGACGAAAAACTGCGAAATCAATATATTCAACAGATGAGGGAATATGTGCAATTGGGAGATATGTTAGAAATACCTAACGAACAAGTAAACCATAACTTATGATAATCATCCTATTTGCCCCATCATGCAGTCGTGAAAAATACAAGTGAAACAATGAAGGTGAGGGTAGTTTTGACGGTTCTAGCAAGGCGACCAACGAAACATCATTGAATGACACCTTGTTAATCGGCCCTACCATTCAACCAAAACTATGGGCTACTTTAATGCGATTCCAATGTCACCGTATAGCCATTACAGCTGACATTAAACGCATGTACCGGCAAGTACTCGTATCCAGTGATGAAACAAATTATCCAAAGCTGTTATGGCGTGAAGATCCAAGTGAAAGACTAAGACATTATAAGTTGACGATAGTCAACTTCTTAGCCTGTTCCGCCTACTTAGCTATTCGTACACTTTAACAAACTGCACGCGACAATGGAGATGCCAAGATGACTTGATGACTTTGTGTCTGGCGCTGAGAACGAACAGATGGCGGTTCAATTGAAAACCAATATAACGGCTGCGTTACTAAAAGGGGGTTTCGTTTTACGTAAATGGAGATCAAACTTCACCTACTTGACTGAGGATATGCACGATCATAAGGCGATGCGATTGGGCGGCGAATCGGTTTCTGTCAAAACAGTGTTGGGACTCCACTGGCATTCGCGTAAAGACAGATTCCAGTTTAAGGTCCATGCGGAACCAGAAGGTCCATTCACAAAGCGAAGGATAAGGATAATCGTGCTTGCCTGGCTGTCGACCTATCCCGTAAAATGGAAGACGTTTGTAGGCAATAGGACTAGCGACATATTAAACAAATTTCCGCGACAATACTGGTATCATGTGAAGTCTAGTGAAAATCCGGCGGACCACGGATCGAGAGAAGTATCACCAGAAAGATTGGTGAATTTGCGACAATGGTGGTGTGGACCCGAATGGTTGAGTCAGCCACTTGCTATTCGTCCATCATCAGACGAATTAAGCTTAGAAATCGATGAAAAGGAGATTGACAAAGAATCCAGCAAGAGCAAATTGACCGAATACCCTTTCCAAGTCACCGTGCAAAGCGATTGGTTACACAACTTATTTGAAAGAAAATCAAACCTGTACCGGATTTTACGTATCATAGCATACGTCAAACGTTTTGTAGAAAATACGAGGTGTCGCGATCCGAGAAATAGAAATATTTGTGAATTAATGGCGAGAGAAATAGAACTTCATTACTTGGGTGCAAAATGATCGCTTCCGGGAAGACATCACGACTTTGAGCAAACACAAACGGGTAAACAATAATTCTAGAATGATATCATTAGCTCCTTTCGTCGACGCAACGGGCATACTGCGAGTAGGTGGTCGATTACACAATGCCGATTGCGACTATGATAGCCGACATCCAATTGTATTACCACCTGATCATACTTACACTGAAAAGCTGATAAGAGAAATCCATCATGAAAACCTTCATGCTGGCCCCACTTTAACTAATAGTCTCTTGAGACAGAAATATTAGGTCATTAATGGGCGCAGCAAAATAAAATCGATTTTGAAGAACTACATAACATGTGTGAGACATGCAAAAAGGGTCAGTAATCTATTAATGGGAAGTTTGCTGGCAGAGCACGTAACACCAACACACCCGTTCACAAACTGCGGAATTGATTGATAAATGGGGGCGAGGTGCAACTAAGCATATCAAAGGATATTTGTGTATCTTCGTGTGCCTATGCGTAAAGGCCATACATGTGGAACCCGTGAGCGACTTAACAAGTGAGGCATTTCTGGCCGCATTTAAACGCTTTTCCGCTAGACGAGGTGTCCCAACAAATATATATATATATATATATATATATATATATATATATATATATATATATATATATATATATATATATATATATCGATAATGGGTCCAACTTTATCGGCGCGAGAAGAATATTGGAGGATGCCTATAAGATGATAACCAAGGTTAATCAGAATTATCTCATTTCAAGTTTTCTTAGTAGAAATAATATCCTAAATATAGTAAATTTTACATTAATAGTACGAATTATGGTTAATGAACGCCATTCGTAAATAAAATGCACTATATTTTTTCCAGTGTGGCCTCGTTGCATTTCCTTATTCGTGAAATTTTCAGCTTTTGGGCTCGTTTTAAAGTTGATACACGCAGTAATCTGGTTGGCAGCCAACAATGGATTTGCGGATGATTTGATTACAGATGTGCTTCCCATTTCCTTGAGACTGATACATTTTGATATAGGCAACAAATGCGCTATTGCGTCGTTTTTATGAAATACCGGCGACTTTTTAATGTGATGTCGGTCATCAATTATTGTTGTAGTCACAACACTCTTGCACAACAGTTGCTTCGTTTGTGCACAAGACCAGCTATAATCATTTTTTTTTATTTTTAGAATGTAAATGATAAGCACATCTATCCACGAATAATTGTTCGTTCCCTTTATTCAATTTTTGAAGCACTAACTCCATACTAATTAATTATTTTGCACAGTGACGATTTACAATCAATGTTAAATAAGATTAAACAAAATCAAGAATAGGTAATAGGAATACTGTGCAAGATAAAACAATTTTACATACTATTATTATTAGCAGGTTGAGCTTAAAATCCCCCAAAAACAAAATAAAATCCATATTAATGACCCATATGCAAATAATTTTTTTGCTGGGGGATTTTGGAATTGGGGGATTTTGTGCTTGGGAATTTTTGGGGCCTCTGCCTAAGCGAATTTTTACACGAAAACATCGATGCGGTACATCAAATGAACATTTTTTCTTGTAGCTTTCATTGCAACCAAAAATAATACTGTTTGGTGCGGATTGTTGGTTGGTCGTTTAGTCGGAATCTACCCCTTCGAGAACGATGAGGGAAGGATATTTCACCCCTGCCTACAATTTAGAGCTATGAATATCAATGAAAGGAAATCGTTTATATACGAGAAAAGAAGGTGTTACTATTGCCTGAGTGAGTCGCACACAGTAAAAAAAAAAAAAAAATTGATTCCAAATTATTCCAAAATTTGGGGAGGGCTAATGTTCAAGATCAGAAGCTGAGAAGAAAATTATTGATTAATGATTTTGTATATGTAAACATAATTAATTATAATGTTACTTATCTTATATTGAATTATTCGGTAATGAATTGCATTAGGCATAAGCGTCAGTCGATATATTTTCGTATAATAATTAAAATTGTAAATTAGTAAATAACTGCGGATTTCTCACTGCATAAGTAGGAACATAAAAATTTAAATTCGAAATAATGGTTGATTCAACTAGTGAGTTAATAATCTTAAATAAAATAACTTCATCTAAGTATTGTCTCCTGATCATAAGATGCATCGCTCTTTCCAAATGCCCGTATCTAATATTTAGAAATTTAGTAAATTTACGCTGAATGCTTTTAATTTTGTAGCATTGAACATTGTACAAAGGGTTCCAGATACACGAAGCATATTCCAACTGACTTCTAACTAGGCTATTGAACAGCATAATTACAGTTTTCGGATTGGTGAAACCTTTGCAGCAACGAATAATAAAACCTAATAATTTATACGATTTAAGTGAGATATGATCAAAATGTTCACTAAATTTAAGTCTATAATCGGGAACACTATTTGTTGTCGGTATGAAGTAATAGTTGGTATAACCCAATTCCATGGCCTTTGAGAAGCTCAGTTTGTCTAACTGCAATATTATTAATCCACAACTACCATTCTTCAATGATAGCTTGTTTTCAAGCCAGACATTATCATAGAATATATCACTATCCGAGTTTTGCTGTGAGTGAACCATCACCTAAATCCATCCCTGTTAATACAGCATCGCTATCTTTCCCGTAATATTAGCTCAGAGTTCCTTCATATGAGCCAATACATTTTTCTATATTTGATGTTTAATTCTTCGTTTTTCTTTTTAAAATGCTCTTTCCAAATGAGTTTAGCATCAAGGGTCATTCCTAATTATTTTGCCGTGTTTGCATGTGGAATTGGTTGCGAATTCAGTCGAACAGGTAGCCAATTAAAATTTTGTTGCTAATGTTTATATGTACCGATTTAGTTTCGTTGAGTTGAAGGTACCATTTCTTTGTCCAATTACTCAATGAATTAGCGGGAATTTTTTAATTTAGTGGTTGACTCCTCCATATTGTCTCCAATTGCCTTTTGTACTTGGCACGTCACGGATATAAATTATGTAAAGGACTCCAGCCAATATTTTCTTAACGTCGATCAGCTAGATATGACTTTAAAATCAGGTAAAACTGCTTCGGTAGATCTCTGTCTAGTTTATATTCCAGACCTCGGTGCCAAACATTGTCGAAGGCTTGTGATACGTTCAAAAAGACACGTGAGCATATTGTTTATTTTCCAGAGCATCTTCAATTAAATCTGTGATTCTATCCACTTGATCTATATTAGACTGTCTCTATACAAATTCAAATTGGTGAGGTGGATTTAGTTTTCTTAATTCTATTACTGATTTTAACCTCTTCAGTAGTAGTTTTTCAAATAATTTTGAAATTGTAGGAAGTAGGGAAATCGGCCTGTACGATGTTTTCTTGTTTTGGCAGTTTATTAGGTTTTAGAATCATTATCACTTTTCATAATCGTTTCTTTGCTACTGCTTTAACTACAAGTTTAGTGATTAGATCTTAACCAGGGGATTTTTTTGAGTTTAAGTTGTTGTTAATTTCATCTCTTAGTTCTTGTACAGTGTTACAGGTCTTATGTTTTGGTTATCCAATTTATTTACTGGGATTATATTTACTTCAGCTGTTTGCCTTGGAGCTGTTTGAAATTTGTCTTCAATGTAAGCTGCAAACAATGCAGCCTTTTCTTTGGCACTTTTAGCCCAAGTTCCATCGTCATTCTTGATATAGGAGCTCTTTGTAGTTTAGGCCTTTTAAAATCTTTAGTTGCTTTCCAAAGTGAATAATTAGCCAGAAAGCCCAGCAAGGTATTCCCTAAAAGTTTTGTTCTTGATTTCTTTGAGTAGCATTTTCAATTTGTTGCTTAAATAATTAAGTCGTGCTTTGCTTTGTGATGCTCGGTTCATATGCCAGATTTTTCGCTATTTCCGTTTTTCTCTAACCAGATCTCTCACTTCTACTGGATAGTTGATGTGGTTTTCCGTTTGATTACGAGTATGAGGAGTACTGTGCCACACTGCTTGTGGTATACTGTTGTTTAGCAGCTCTAATTGAACATCGAATTGTGCCGGAGTTTTAATTGGTACTTGTAATTCAGTATTCTCTTCGACTAGGCTCCAAAAGAGAGCCCAGTTTGTTTCATTATTTGTTAACCTAGGCAACATTTTTTTTTTTTTTTGATAAGGGTATCTCTGAATGTCATAATGACAGACGTGTATTCTGACGAAATTCCTTCTCTGTTTTCGATTGGTTGGTAGTTTTCAAATATCCCTTTCGTTACAAAGAAATCTGTCAAATCTGATATCTTATTTGTATCCGCTCGCCTATATGCTGGTTTACCTCCAGACAGGAACTCGCAGTTTAAAGCCCGACCAGCTGCAAATAACTCCTTACACTTGTGAGTAGTTAGTCTTGAACCCCAATAAGTATTTTTAGCATTAAAATCGCCTCCGATTATGAAGTTAAAACCGAGCGATTTGAGTAATGTAACATAGTTTTATTTATTCAGATTATATCGCGGAGGACAAAATATTGAAGATATGTTCATTGCCTTTTGATTATTTAATCAAACATAAATGGTGGCTACTTGCATAATTTCTTTTTCAATTTTTGCTCCTTCGTGATGTTTAATGTTTTCCTTCACAAATATGGTTGAGCCTCCTCTCGCTTTCCTACTGGGTGGATAGCGTAATAGCACTGGTATCCTCGTTGTAAGATGAGATTCTGAAATTAGGCATATCTGTATTTTTTAGAATTTTTTCAATAATTAGGCTTTGGCCGTATCCCTTGTTAGTTACTGTTTCCCGCTATTGTACAATCTGTGGGTATGTTTTTCGGCGAATACTATTGCACTTCTTTGTGGTAGTTCTATCACTGAGTTTCTGGACATTGTCGTATTACTGGGTACGCCTCGGTTAAGCGGGCACTGGCATGTTTTATTTCTCAGGTTCGCAGTTCCCTGGCTACTTCACATCCTCTATAGTTAGCGGGATGCTCTCTGTTACAGTTTATGCATTTTGGAGGCGTTTCTTTTGTCAAAATATAAGGTTGGCCTAGATGTTTCTCTGAACATTTCACAAATCTTGGCTCTCGTTTGCAATATTTCGGCGTGTGAGTATATTCTTGGCATCTCTTACACTGAGGTAAAAAGTCAGTAAATTTTCTTAACGCTTCTATTCTAACTCTCATGTTAAGGACTGCCTTAGCATTGAAAACTTTTTCCACTTCTTCTTTGCTGTTAAAAGTAAGCATTAACATTTACCACATCCTCTATTTTGAAGCCCAGGATTTTAAGGTCTTCGATGGTGGTTTGGCGTCTATTGGAGGGGGGGATCAAAGTTGAGTAGATTAATCTACCAGTTCCGTAACCTTCCAGTAGGGTGCGCATCACGTGAGCTGTTCTGGTCTTGTCATTAGGCAGCTGCGTGATGGGTACAATTGTGTAAGGGGTAACCTGTGCACAATTCGCAAGTGTACGTACTGCCTCCTCGTGGCAACCACTGGTAACTAAGGCCACTTGGCACATTTTAGGCCATTTGGCACAGGCCAAAGTACGGCGCTAAAGGAGAAAACCTTGACAAAAAACCCTAATCTAAGGTGGAACAGCATATGCCGAAAGATGAATGGCTGATAGGTTAATCAGCCCAAAATATGCGGACTCTGGATACCAGGCACCCTCCAGTTTTATTTTTAGCCTTCCTGTAGTAAAGCTGGGTGACCTGCAGGTGATTTGCAATTCCCAGCAACTCGTAAGAGTAAAATCAAACGGAATACGGGGCAGGAGTAGGAATATACGGGAGTGGCACAACCCTCTCGAGGTCCTTGAGCTCCAATGCTACCGTCTTTCTAGCGGAACTACATGCTGTAGTAAACATCTAGGAGGGAGAGCAATATGCCCAGATAGTATGTATCACATACCAGGAGGCAGTATTGTCAGGTTCATTAAGAACCTGAATATTGACTGGACGGATAATTAAGCAGGGGCCAGCACAATAGATCTTTTAGGTCGCAGTGCGAAGTGGCTGATCGCCCGCATGGCCCCCCCAATAATAATAATAATAAGGTCTTCGATTATATCCTGCTTTGTACAGGTTGGGTGAAGACCTCTAGCCATTACTTTGATCAGGCCATCGTTTTTGTCCTCATAAGTCAGCTTTGCAGCCAAGGCTAAAGGATTCAATATCTGTTGTATTGATTTTCCATACATTATTGTTCAGTACTTCAACTCTGTATATTCAGTTACGCTTACGCCAATAATATTGATTGGTGGTGGTGCCTTTTGCTTAATTTTGGAAGGTTGTTTTTCATGATCGGGTATATTTTGCTGATTTTGATTTAATAAACCTGTTTTTGAAGTTTGGTTTGTAGCTACAATTTTTGAAAAGATTCTGCTTGCGATTTTTTTTGCAGGTCTTTTCTTCCCGTTCCTTTTCAGGATCCAGTCAGTTTTTTCTCTTAATTATTCTTCGTCAGTGTGGAATCTGTAGCACACTGTTCCTCAGGTTCCTTTGTTTGTAAAGAATTTTTCAGTTTCTCATTTTATAACTTAAGCTATATAATTCGTTAATTAACTTCAATGTAATTTTTTCAATCTTCCACAGTTGTCTACGTCTGAAGAACTGTATATTACGTCTGAAGTATTGCGATCATTGGATATTGAGACTGGGAGCCCGCTTGCTCACCATTCAAAGTCGCCGGCAATTATAAGGTGATATACGTAAAAGGAATGTGGTTCCACCGGTGCTAAATTTAGACCAAACGCTAAATATATGACACAGACCACGTCTAGCAATTTTCATTTACCACATATTGCTATTCACCCCTTTTAATGGGAATTTTAAGGAATGGCAATCGTTTTTTGACCTTTTTGGTTCGACGGTGCATGAGAATCCAAATCTGTCTCCTGCCCAAAAATTTCAACTGATTAACATATTCGTTATTTCTTAGCGATATATTGTCGATTCATTTATTCAATATTTTTCGACCCACAAAATATAAATCAAGCATCAACACAATCTATTGCACCTTTACACGATACGTGCGATGAAGTCATACATGGTTTTAAGGCACTTGGTACACAAGCACAGAGATCCTACCCAGAAGATGGATCCTGAGACCAGACAAATGTGGAAACTAGAAACAACGGAGTTGGAATATCCTACAATAGAGAATTTGTTGTGAGTGTTAATAAAACGAAAAGATCCTCTGCAAGGCATCAAGCGAGAAAAAAGCGAAAGCCGACTGTCAACAAAATAAACACAGCACTCAAAGATACTGCACCCTGCAGCAGCAGTAAATTGTCCATTTTATGGTAAAGAAGAAGAGGGTATGTGAAGGAAAACTCACTTTGTTACAACTGCTCAAAGGATAACCATTTAGTATTTCAATACAAATCAAGGCGAATATGCACTCTGTGCCAGAAGAAGCATCATGGTATTTTACATTTAGAAGCCTCTAGAAGTATCCGTTAGTCAACTATGTGTTAAAACAGTGTAGCTACATGTTGAATGTCAAAACGGGGACTGGCAACGATGTCGTATGCTCTTAGATTCCCGATCAAAAACATCCTTCGTAACTGAGAAATGTTTTTAACGTCGCGGATTAAAAAAGGAAAATGATTCAAGGACTAAATGATGTGTTACTTCAGAGATTTATTTATTTCAAAGGTTGCAAATACGCATTAAATCCAGATTCCAGGATGATAACCATAGGACAACGGCAACAATTCTTTTAGTGCCAAAAGCATGATCATATCAACCAACGATTACTGGACTAGGCGATCTACGAAGTTTGGACAATATGAAACTCGCCGATCCAAATTTCAACATTATTATTATGACTGAAGTGCTTGGACCCTATGCTCAATTAGCCGCCCAGTCAATATTCAGGCTCTAAAGAACCTGATAATACTACAAAAGATAGCAAATATCTAGTAAGTCTACCTTTTAAGGCAAGTTTATCTTTGAATGGGTCGTTGTATATGATGGATCAGTCAAAACATTAAAAGGAAGCCCACTGAATAACCACTTATAGCAGTGTGACCAGATTTCACTTTCACAATATTAAATTCAGGACCGATATTGAAAAGTGAAAAGATGTATAAGAAAATCTGGTTCAAGTAAATAAATAGCGACTACCAAAGAATCGTATGAAGTAAGAAGCCATTTGGAGAATTACAGGTAAGCAAGCTTATAATTGTATGTCATATGATAATTTATGTAGCAGAAATAAATTAAACTTTGCACAATAAAATTTGAATTATAAATTTGTAATTTATTTAATTTATTTATAAACTTAATTTATTAATTTATTTATTTATTATCTATTTAATTTACCACCACCATTTTATTGTATTTATTTAATTGTTTGATGAGCACGCGTGTGCTCAGCATGAAATCCAATACGAGACTGATTATTTTATTTCACGTTTGTCGCTTCATATGGAAGAGACAGTAGTTTTATAAATAGGTGTTTCGTTTTTGTCTGTGAGAGTGTTCAAGAGTGTTCGTTCCGACTTGGACACCCCAATGTGGTGGAGAACGCGTAAATATAAATGCCTGAACCGCCACAAGCTAAAGACGGTCACGTATGGTATATCAGGGGCCCTGTAGAAGAATACCCAGAAGCCTCAGAATTAGTAAAACGGGGATTTGTATCTCGATGACCTAATGTCTGGAACGAACAACCTAAAAAAGGATTGTTTTTATGATGCTAAAATGATTGTTCATGACCTAACACCCATAATGAATAGGGGAGAATTCTAATTGTGAAGAATTCATACGTATTATTTGTAAGACATACCGAGTCAACTTAATTTTGGATATTGAAGATGGGTCACAGACCATTAAGATATTTCGAGTGAGGTATTTGACCGGAACAGATTGTTTTCAATTTAAACTAAAGTTAGAAGATCATACATTACCAAAACGATATATGTATGTTATCAGAGGTTTCCAAAATCTTTGACCCGTTAGGTTGGTTGTTACAAACCGTAATTGAAATTCAGATAATTTTCAGAAATTGTGGCTAACAGGTATCGACTGCGATGAACTCATACCGGACCCAATTTATCAAGAGTGTGCGCAGCAATCAGAACCAACCTGAAGCGACAAGAGGACATCAGAATCAATAGATGGTTGTATACATAGGATTTAAGAGCAAGAACGTTGAAACTTATCGCTTGTGGCCAAATTCTACGATTGTACTCTCGAAAACCCGGCTAACTTCGCTTAGAGGGGTTTACTTCCAGAGGAATTGCTGAATCACATTTTATGGTAGAAGGGCCCGTATTGGTTGAAGAAAGTCGAAGAAGAGTGGCCAAATCAATTAGAACTATCTGAAGCAGCACTAAGGGAACAAAAAATTAAATCGGTGGTGTTGAGCAACATAAATGAAGATCACAGATACGATTTTATTTCCAGGCTCATTGAACGTTGTACAAAATTCACGAAAGTGGTATTCACCGTCACCAGAATACTGATGCTGTTAAGAAGGAAATCACAATTTCGTGATACGATGAGTACACTGAAAAAAACGACTTTCTTATTGAAAAATTGTAATGCTAAATTATTGGTATAACATTGTTACTATTATATCAATAGATAGTTTTCAATAAGACTAAAATGTAGCACAATTGAGCCACATGTGATCATATTGATTGTGAAATTGAACACATTTTCTCATTAAATGTTGAAGTTATTATTTTGAAATTAACGGTTCATCATTTTGAAAAATATATATTCAATACGAATAGTAAGCAATCATGCAATAAGTTTTACTGTAAACAACATTTTAAACCGCATTTGAAAGCATGGAAAACTTTGTAATGGAATAGAAAACAAAATATTTTCAATTTGAAGAGAAAAACTGCACTACGAAAATATTTCGTTTTCAATATAATGGTATTGTTATCAATAATAAGAATTTGTCAAAATTATTCATGTTGAAAACAGATTATTTCAATATGAAGGAATAACATAATAAAGCTACTTCATATTGAACACTTCTTATTTCATCACCACATAACCAATTTTGAAAATTTTAATTTTATTTTTATTGAAAACACAACTTTCAATTTGAACGAAATTATAAGTTACGTTCATATTAAACACTCTGTTTTTTCAATATAATTGAACCACATCTTATTGAAAACACATAATTTGAAATTGAAAGAATATTCTAAATATGAAAAAAAATCGAAGAGTAAGTAACGGTTATTTCTTCATTTATTTTATAAAATAAACCTCATTCTCCGTGTTTACTTCAGCTTGTGCAGTGTTAGAAATCAAGTATTTAATAAAATTCATTATTTTTTCTATGCAAAACCGGGTGGGTGAGTAAGAGCGTAAAGAGCGTGATATTTTATATTTTTGATTATAATGTACAATTATGTGATTTATTTATTATATAGTGCGGATCAAAACTACTTACCATTTGATAAGATATTGAAGGAGTGATTATAAATAGGTCTGATTTGAAGTAAATAATGCAAAAATTGTAACTTTTAATAACATTTTTAATTTTATCAACAAACAGTGTGTCGCGTATTCTAAAATTAATATTTTAATCGAAGCTTCATGTTTTTGTATTGTTTTAAGTGCAATAAATTAATCAAAAGTTATACAGGCCTAAGATACCATTTTAAGTTTTTCCATAACCTCATAAACAATTCCGTATTTGAGTGTCGCGAGGACTCATGTACGCAAATGTTTACAAATTTCCATACATTTAAACGGCATTTACAACGGCTTCATTCACTAGAATGTATTTCCGATAAATCATTAAGAAAAAGTCAACTTACTTCACGTGAAAATGAAACTAAATTTGAACATTATCCCGATTGTGATAGTACAAACACACTATCACAATTGGTAGGTCCTTCTAAACAGTATTTTTTAAATAATACTCAAACAAATAAACCTATCCAAAATAATGCTAATGATTTGGCTGCCCAACTCACACAATCAGCTTTTGATATTAGTATTTCTTTGCACAATAGTAATCGGTTTGCTTTAAAGGACGTGAAAATGACTCAAAGTTTAATTATTAATAAGATACTGCACCCTACCGCAAACTTTTTAACTAATTCGATTTGCCCACAAGTTAGTGATGATAAGCTTAAACGGGATATTTTGAATATAAGCGATGTTATTTCTGATCCATTTGAACAATATAGTTCAGAATACAAACTGTTTAAGGCGCTTAAAGAAAAAGATCTGTTAGCTAATCTTATTAAGTTTTCAATAAATAATGAAATTGGAACTGTTTATCATAACGGTGAGACTCATTATGATGAAATAAATACTTCAGGAATATTATTACCTCTTCGATTTCAATTCCGGAAAATTTTTGAAACCAAATATTTAATAAAAGATTATTTAAAATTCAATAGCATTCAACCTTCTGCTTATATATCAAACTTTTTCGATAGAAACCTTTGGAAAAATCGTTTATTAAAATATCAAAACCAAAATTACATTCCTTACTTTTAATACTCTGGTGATTTTGAAGTTAATAATCCTCTGGGAAGCCAAACTCAACCGGTTACAGCTATATACTACAGCTTTCCTCATTCAAAAAGTTCTTCATATCTAAAAGATATATTCTGTGCCGGCTTCATAAAAGGAAAAGATTTTAAAAAATATGGCACTCATTTATGTCTCAAACGTCTAATTTCAGAGATAAAACATATGGAAGATAAAGGATTATTTATCAAAACTGATGATGGACCTATTCATGTTCGATTTATATTAGGTCTTTTGTTGGGGGATAATTTGGGTATTAATACTTTTTGTGATTTCTCAAAGTCGTTCTCCGCAAACTTTTTCTGCCGGTTTTGTAAGACACATAAATCTGAAACCCAAAAATTATGTGTACAGAAAAATGAAAATTTAAGATCAATAGAAAATTACGAATCTGACGTTAAAAATCATTTGTTTGAAGAAACCGGCATATCAGCTAATTCTCCTCTTAATCAAATAAAATCATTTCACGTCGCCGAAAATTATGCTGTTGATCTAATGCATGATGTTTTTGAAGGCGTTTGCCATTATGATTTATGTCATATATTAAACTACTTTTTAAATTCATATGCAGATTTGTTTTCCTTGGACATTCTTAACTTAAGAAAGAACACATTTCATTATGGTTCAATATATATCGGAAATTTGTCTAAGCCTATTACACGAGACCATTTAAAAAGCAAACGTCTTAAAATGTCAGCGAGTGAAATAAAAACATTTATTCACTTTCTTCCAATAATGATCGGAGACTTAATTCCAAAATAAGACAGATGCTGGAAATTTTTGTTATGTCTGGTTGAAATGATTGATTTATTGCTTGCTGATCAGTTTTCTCAGCAAACTTTAGATATTTTACGAAATTTGATCAAAATGCATAATTCAACGTACATTTCTCTATTCTCAGATACGCTTAAGCCAAAATTTCATTTACTAACGCATTATCTTTCCATAATAGAACAATCTGGGCCACCTAAATATTATTGGGGGTTTCGATATGAAGCCAAACATAAGGAATTTAAAACCTATGCTAGAGCAATTACTTCTAGGACAAATATACTTGTTAGTTTAGCAAAAAAATATCAGTTAAAATTTGCGCACATTTTATTGAATGAGGATTGTCCATCCTTGATTTTAAAGAAACAACACAAAACATTAAGCAAAATTTGTGAAAAATTAACTAAATATTTAGGTAATGCTACTTTCAGTAGTAATAATACCATTGAGTATATGGGAACTTTATATCAAACCGGATTTTTCTTGACTAATAAATATGAAGGAATCGTTAGTTTGTACGATTCATTCGAAGTAATATTGGTTTTAGACGAAATTCTAATTAAAAGATTTGGGTTAGCCCCTTAATCTTGCATTACAAAATCTTGCATTTCAAAATCTTGCATTACAAAATCTTGCATTACAAAATATTGCATTACAAAATCTTGCATTACAAAATCTTGCATTACAAAATCTTGCATTACAAAATCTTGCATTACAAAATCTTGCATAACAATTTCCCGTACATTTATAGAATCGCGCGCGCGATTCTATAAATGTACGGGAAATTGTTATGCAAGATAACAAATTGCTGAAAAATTGGATGGTGGTTCCACAAAAATTATATTGGGGGCCTCAATCATACACCAATATATATGCCACAATTCTGGTCTATTGCCGATGCAGATGTAGGATCAGAAAACTTCGCGCGATTCTATAAATGTACGGAAAATTGTTATGCAAGATAACAAATCGCATTGACAAAATTCTACTGTATAATGATAATTGCAATCATATAGTAACAATAATAAAATGAAATTAAAGTTGCCTTTTTTTATTGCAATCATCGTTAGCGTTACTAGCGGAATCGAGTTGCTGGATCATGGATGGAATTATCGACGTAGTTCCATTCATCATGCGGCAACTCTTTTCAATTCAAGGGGTGTGTTTAGGGGCAAATTGTACCTTTAATAATTTGCTTAATGAGCAAAAAATTTCTGAAGGTTTAAGACAGATTTTTTTTTTAACTTAAAGAAAGTCAGCTTGGAACTGGGTATTAATTGAAATCCAATGAGAGTCATAACAGATTTCGAAAAGCCAATTGTGTCATCAGCTTCAACATTTTTCCCCGAAGTAACGATTAAAGGTTGCCTTTTCCACTTCGGGCAAATAATTTGGCGAAGGATACAAAAGCAACGGTTTGTGGCTAGATACGCCAGTTCTGAGGATTTTTCAATCCAAATTCGGATGCTGAAAAGTTTGGCTTTCGTTCCACCAAACGAAATACCTGGATATTATCAACATTTATATGAACAATTTGATGAGAACAGTGGAGCGAAATTAATTGGACGGTGGTTCCACAAAAATTGTATTGGGGGCCTTAATCATACACCAAGATATATGCTACAATTCTGGTCTATTGCCGATGCAGATATAAGATCAGAAAACTTCCCACGGACCGAAAACAGTGTCGAAGCTTGGCACCGACGCCTTAAAGTTGTGGTTGGATAACGGCATGCTGGAGTATACCGAATCATTGAAAATTTATCAGAGGAACTAACTGTGGCAAAAGCTCAAATTGATAAGGTGAAATCCAGAGAACGCCTTTCAAAGAAAAAAAAGGCAATAATCAAAAATAGAAAAATAAAACGTATCATTAAAAAAAGGGAAAGACTCAGTAAAACTGATTTTTTAAAAAGAATCGGGCATAATATTATCCTTTTTTAATTGCTTTACAATTTATTTTATTTAATTTCTTTTTAATTATATTATACAATTATAACTTTTCTTCTGTTTTTTTTTGTGAATAAAATTGCTATAATTTAATATAAACTCAAAACTGACTTATTTCGATTTTCAATTGACTTTTATGAATACGCAATATTATGTTAGATACTAAAGACAGGTACAGATACTAAAACTGCAAAATTTTGAAATGCAAGATTTTGTACTAGCAAGATTTTGTACTTGCAAGATTTTGGTTTGGCAAGATTTTGATTTGCATGATTTTTAAAAAATGCAAGATTTTGTACTTGCAAGATTTTGTAATGCAAGATTTCGGGGTGCTCCCAAAAGATTTCAAAAACATGTAATGGCATATGAAGTCGATAAAAATAAGTTAGTTATATCTGAGAATTTAATTTTTAAATTAGAATACTTCAAGTCACCGCCATTAAATCTCATAAAAATGCAAGATGGAAAATTATATATTCGTCTAAAATCAAATTTTTAAAACACTTAAGTATAATCTTAGACGTAATTTTAGATTTATTACAAAATAAATTACTTGTAATTGTATTTAATTTAGTTAACATTAATCAATAACACACACTTCATAAATTTACTTCAAAATTTAGTCGTTAATAAAATAAAATTAACATAAAATCTTGAAACATGTATAATAAAACCATGCATTACCAACTGGAACTACAGTATGAAGAAGATGTAGTACTTACCGAATTATCCGAAGTGTCAAACGTTGTTTTACAAACCAACAATAATAATACAAATTATGGTAACCGGATTGGAGCAATTGAAGAAAATCGCATAAGTCCTCCTTTAACTGACATCGCAGCCCACCATATGAAAATACTCTTGGAAAATTGGGAATTTAGCTTTCTCTACGAAATATTTCTAGGTAAATATAAATCAATATTATTGAGCTTTGGTTTCCTTTTCTTATATTTTGTTTTTTATTATTTGTTATTGCAGACGAACGTATAGATGAAATTGCGTTAAGATATATGAATATTCAACATTTGTTAAATTTGCGTTTACTGCACAAAATTGGCCTTGGTTATGTAATCAAATTTGAGCAAAAATTAATAACTTGACAAACAACTACAAACGCTTCGGATCAAAATTACGATTATGAAGTAACTGAAGTTTTTAACGATAGCAATACTGTGACGCTGAATAAAAACACAGAAGAGGGATGTGATTTGAAACTTATTGATATATTAAATGAAACTAGAAAAGGACGTGCAATTATAAAACATTACGCTGATAAAAAGAAATTAAATAATGACTGCAGAACCGTACTTCTTGAGGAAATAAATAATTTTCTCATACAACAAAAAATAAAGATGTCAACCACTTTGGCAAAATTACTGTCCTCTCAGATTATTGACAATTTCCCCGACAAAGAATTGGTAACTAATAACATTACAATTTAATTTTCATAACAATTTGTTGATCGAGTTCTAAAATTTGTATAGGGAACCTATTTCGTAAAGCAGCAAGGTAAAAGAGCCATATCAAAAATATATTCCAAATATTTTAACTCACAACGAACAATGAAAGACTGTGGCCTACTTGAAAAACGGGAACATATATCTAGCAGCCCTCACAATAAATATTTGAGAAATACATTTGCACTCAGCTTTGGTAATGACTTTCGCCTGCAAAAGTTGGTTATACACGAAAACATAAATCTACTTAAGCCTGTATTCCATGACAAAAATTGGCTCACAGTCAAAAAAACAAGGAAAACAGAAAAATAACCTGATGCTCCATATAAGAGACAAAGACAACGTTTTTATTTTATTTTTTTTTTAAAATAACAAAATTCAATATTTTAGTGGGCTGCTTGTTTGAAAAACACTTAGTTTTTCCTCACTGTGTATAACCAACTTTTGCAGGCAATAATGACGAATGTTTTCAATTTTTAAGTTATGCAGGAACTATACATTTTCAGAACCAGAACATGATATTGAAACAGATCTAGCTTGCATAAGCAATGACAATTGCTCGTTTGGCGAGCTCGAGAATCATTGGATTGCCACTAAAAAATATAGGTGTAAGCAGCTAGCCGAAATAATGCAACATTCCAAATGCTGCACTTCTGATGTATTTGAAAAGTGGCCACATTATAAAAAGGCTCTAGGATTTAAATTGGTACCCTTTCAAATTATTTATTAGTTTAGGCACACATTTAAATTAGTTATTTATAGGTGGCCGTTGATTTCGAGTTTATATATGGACCGAAAACATTTTTCCAAAACTTTGAAACATCGCGAACGGAACTAATTAATATAATCAAAAACTAAATTAAGGACGCAACCAATAAACATCTTTTGGACATACTGCTATCCAACCATAGTTTATCGCAAAGTAAGTTTCTCGATCCAAGATGTGTGAACTTATTATTCCATAATTATTTAATTAAATCATTGTTAATTTTTATTTTTATTTTTTCTACAGATGCCACAAATGCTATTGTGCTATATCTTCTTCATGCATTTATACCACCTGTAACCAGAGAGATAGGAGCTGCACCAAGCAAGTCCAAGCAGGCGTGTGTTAAATTTTCAATTAAAGATTCCCAAAATTCAATTTTTTTGATAGGCGAAACAGTGACGCAAATCGAAGAAAAAATTCAATTAAAACTTAATTTAAAGGCTCCGATCCAGCCATTTATAATTGGACAAGGAAGTTTAATAGACGCAAACAATTTTGTTGTGTTTTTTGATGGTTGTAGATATCAATTTAATTGTATCTTGCAGGCATTGCATACATGTTTCAAAATATACATGTTGTTTAATTTACAATATCCGCAAACTTCCATACTAGTCTGGAATTTTATTCAGTTATTTTATTATAATATAACGACAGAATTTGATAAGCAGCATACTTCTAATAATTTATTAATTAAAAATTTGAAAGATGCTTAAATTTTTTTATTAAATTTAACAAGTAATTATATTTTTTCTTAATTTGAAGTTATATTTTATTATAAATATGTTATTTTAGTATAAATAACAACAATTAATTCCATTACCATATGTGTACTTATAATTGTTATCATATTATATGTACTCATTTGTATTATTAAATGTAAAACGATATGAATTTTTATACGTACATATTTTATTATTTTATTATATTTTCAATAAATTTTGAAATAGTTAATAAAAAGCAATTGAGCGTTTTTTTAATTTACACACATTCAGCTTTCAATATGATAGTTTATTCATTATTAGTATGATAACTCTTATTTATCAAAATACTTACATCATCAATACCTATGAAATTTCTTCCATCATATTGAATGATATGTACTGGAATTGATATAATAACGTTCATTTTCACAATTGTATCGATAAAACATGTTTTCAAATAGCAGTATTACCATTTTTCATTTTAATCGAATATGTGTTCATTGGTAACAAGCAATTTTCAAAAGGATAAAATTGTTTTATTGATAACAAGTGCAGTTTTATTAATAGTAGTATGTTATCGGTTGTATATTAAATACAAATTTAGTAAATAAATCGTAAATTTTTCAATATAACTACATTTTTTTTTCAGTGTACAATTGAATAGAAATAGAAATTCAAAACTAATCTTCTAATCATATATATTTAACATAAAGATAATGCTTATTGTTGATGAATAATCGCCAACGATCAAGGTCCAAATTTCATGTCGCTCACCTTTCGAACATTAGGCTCTGCGGTGTAAGAGGTGGTCACGTTAAAACATACAAATCTAAACAATTTCCAACCACTAATAAAAATTCAATTATCTCGCCACCAACCTATGTTCCTTTAATCAACATAACCTCATAATTAGTTCTACAATCCGCATTCATCACTGCGCATGCATATCTAGATCCAAACCAATGCACCGCCAGGTAGCGTTAAATTTCAATCGCTGTTACCAAGGGCAGTTGTTCGCATTACCGATGCTTATGGGCAAATCCAACCGTGTCATATACTTTTAGACTCCGGTTCACAAGCGTCATACCCAATTGAGAAGTGTGGTATACGTTTGGCCTTAGCTCGACATTTTTTTTTTTTTTTTTTTTTTTTTTTTTTTTTTCGTCCCTGCCCAAAAGCGGCTAGCACTACGACCTAAAAGATCTTTTGTGCTATTGGGTACTGTTACTCCAGGAGCTTCTCCACCTCTCTAATAAAGGCGAGAATGCTGTTTATAGAGGCCAATTTACATTTCTCCGGGGTCAGATACCTCTCTTCAAAATGAATCCACCTCCGTGTGCACAGAGCAACACACTCACATAGTATGTGTTCTGCGGTTTCTGTCTCTTCCAGCTCGACATAAGGCGACCGTCCATTAAGTTTAGAGGATTTCGTTAGTCCACAGCCATCAATCATCAAGCCAAAATTGTGCAAACATCTAAAGTTTTTGCAATTGGCAGATCCAGCATTTTATCGATCGGGCCCAATCAAGATTTTAATCGGGGCCGAATATTTTTTCGAGATCCTATCGCCGTCTGATAGTTCTAACATTCCAATAGCTCAAAACATAATCTTCGGACTTGAAATATCGCAACTAGCCTTATGAACGATTCCGTACAATTTGTTTCTGTACGGAACTTGATATCGATCGCTTGCTTTTTGGAAGACAGAAAAATTGACACCTAGAAGAGGGAAGAGTTATGTGACTAATTGCGCAGCCGAAATTTTTTGATTTGATTGAAAATATATTAACATACTTACAATTTTGCTGAGGGTGTGCTTTAAAATCAGTTTTAAACATTCTTATGTTTACCTGTTCCATAAATACGTTTCTTTAAGGACATAAAGAGCTTAAAATTTCGAAAGCTCTCATTTGAAAGAATGTTTGCTTTAAATGATCAAAAAATTTTCAACTGTAACATAAAGAAGAAATATTTCAACAAAAAGGTATTTGGGGCACGTTAGTTGAGGCATTCATATACATATTACTAAATATTATTGTGATATTTTTATGCATCACTAACAAAATACTTTTTCGTTTTTTTTTTTTATTCCCAATATAGTACCTATACGGCGTTTTTGTTGGTATTTTATGTATGAACAAAAAGTGAAGTTCATCAAAATTGAATTCAAAGCACATAAAAGCATTCTAAATAATTGCATTATATATAAGCAAGATCAAAAGGAAAAATAACATCTGTTACGTCAAAGAACATTTTGTTGTGTACAAAAATTTTAATCATGTATACACTCCACCTTTATATGTATGTATGTGTACATACCTTTGGTGCTTTTTTATTGCTTTGTGTAGTTGCAATATTTTAAATTCATGAATTAAAACTTGCATAGATAAATTTAAAACTAAAAAGCTCACACTGGTGAATCGACTTAACGATATACACAATTTGCCTTAATTACGATCTTTATATACCTTGTGGTTTTCACATGCTTTTACTAATGACAATTCAATCGACATACTCGTAACATCATCCCATACTTTATTATTACAAAAAAAAAAAACATTTTACAAATTTTCCCAAAAAACAAAAAGAAAATCGAAAGAATACGTTTTTAGGAGTCGACAAAAAAAGAAAAACTAATTAGAAAAAGCACAATACCACACGATTTATGTACAACTAAGAAGAGAAAGAAGAATTTGAACATTAAAAACATTTATGACATCCCTCAAGTGTTATATAGTCAAAAAAATGTTTTTTATTTTTTATTTAGCGTACGTGCTACACTTTATACAAACGAACTCGCATATAAGATTGTTAAAAAGGCGCTCTCCCCACACATCACACACAAACACATTATATAAATTCATAAACCAAGAACGAAATGACAACATCAAACACACCCACAACGAATAGGAAAATGACTTTAGTTTTACTAAACGAGAACGTACATGAAGACGAGTTTTTTTTTTAATAAACTTTGTTGAAAAATCAATTTCAAATCTACTATACTACATAAAGACTATATTCTAACAAAATCTATAACAATTTATATAGCAAAGGTGGTACTTAAATTGATGTTTGGGTGTATGGTGGCACATTTTCAATTTGAAAAGTTCAAAAAAAATAAAAATTTGAAAAATCTCGCAAAGTTTATTAAATTATCAGATTTGGTAAATAGTGTTTAGCATATGGTGGAAAAATCGTTAAGTAATTTAGTTTTCAATTTCAAATTTTGTGTAATCATTCGTACTGTACTCCATGTAATATTGTTATACATATTTGATAATCGATAAATTTTACATATTCTAAATGGGAACCGAAGCAATTATACAACCGATAATGAAACGGAAATATTTGGCTTTAAGATTTTCATCATTTTGGTATTACATTCGGGATGGCTCGATTTATTTTTGTCCCTGTGATGATTTAATATTCGAGAAAAAATTCACTGTGAACATTACTCTAAACCCAGAACGCAAGCTAATCCATTTTCTTGACCAAAATAATAATTTAAGATGTAAGATGTGTAAACTATAAAGTAAGGAAGTCATAAGGATTTTTGACAACAGTTCCGTTTTCCTCACCATTCAAGGGTTCGTTTAATCAAAACTATCGCAACGGTTGTATCAGAATAGAAAAACAATTAATTTGATAGAAGATACAAGTCGGAAAAATTATTATGGTTCCAGCATTTCACACTAAACATTTTTTATCTCATTTCTTGCAACGTAATAAACAGCAAAAGCGGCTTTTCTATCTGGAACAGATTTCGATAACAGTATGCTAAAACCGCGAATATTATCGCATTTGTAAAGACTCTGCAGACTTTACCTTAAGTTTATTTTATTTAATTGGTGAGTTGTGTATTCACATTCAGTTTTGGGCCCTTTATCTTAATGTCCGTCGCTTTTTAAATTTAATTTTGGTTTTCTGTTATTCAGTTTGGCTGTATTACTGATAAAAATATTACATCTTGTAAAACCTTCTTCGGGGATTGTTAGATCAATTTCGAAATACTGTACAGATTCTTTGATAATGCTTGAAAATTTTATGTTGAAACTTTCATTTCTATAAAAGCTTCGAATCATATTTTGTGATGGTTCAAGGAAAATAGGCGAAAAGAGGTTTTGTTTGTGTACCCAAACCCAGGACAAAACGAACACACACATACAATAAAATTGTAAACTTATTACAAAAATTCTATCCACAATGACACCCAAAGACAGAACCAGTCTCGTCCACTTGGTGCATAACACACACAAAACCACCGACACCCAGTTCTTCACAACATCATATCTACCAATTAACCACACGCACACTCACACCCACACGTCCCAAATCACTTTTCTCGACGTTTTGAAAGTCCCTGAATCTAAAAAAGCAAAAAAAAAAAATATCTGTCCGTCTGTCTGGATGAACATACTATATGTACCCATGGTATCTCGAGAACGATTTGTCCGATTTAGAATTTTTTCCGCCAATCTGTTTCTTTGGTCAAGGCGGAGATTTGAAAAGTCTTTGGAACCTGTAAGTCAAGAGGGTCGGCCACCTGCCATACGAATTGACCCAAAAGACCATGCTAGTTTGAATATTGAGTTGGGCATTGAGTTTGGGGTTGAGTTGAAGACTAAGTGAGGGGTCAATTTGCAGGTTGAGTTAAATTTGAGTTGGAGTTGAGTTGGGGTTGGATTAAGATATAGTAAGCAGTTGGCCAATATTTTATGTATGCTGGTTTGAGAATTGAATTGAAAGAGAGTTTGCGCCTGGGTTGATGGTTAAGTTTGGAACAGTTTGCCGGTTAAATTGCGGTTGAGTTGGAGTTGGATTAGTGTTTAGTGAGCAGTTGAGCAATCTATATAAGTGAGTATTTGTATGCATATACAGCATATAAAGATAGAGGGTTCTTCCCGTTTCCCGTCCATTCTCTATTACTTTCTTTTACTCTAGTAAATAAAAAGTATAGTAATCATGAAAATTTTGGACTTTGAGATTTTTAGAGATTAATCTTTTTTGAGATCCCCTGAGTCCAAAAAAGTGGGTTTCGATATGGTGTGTCTGTCAGTCTGTCTGTGGTTTTAATTATATAATTTAGATAATGTTGCATTTTTTTTACAAATAATATAAAATAAATAAGTTATATTTTTCTACAGTGTTGCAAGGGTTCTTCAACAAGCGGGTTTGGCAGAAATAGTGGCAAGACTTGCGGCACTTGATGGGTTTTCAGTCCACGGAATAAACAAAAGTGAATTCATTCGCCAATCACTACATGATAGGCAATTGTAAGTTATGGTGGTGACCTAGGTTTAGTTTCACCTAAATCAAGTCGTTACAAAAATTACCTTAAGGGGGGAATGCTACCACGACTTAATCCCGGTGCTCGAGTCGGGTAGAGGGATTTGGTCGTGGGGGCTAGTAGCTCCCCTTAAGATCTAGTTAAAGTCGTGTTAGAGAAAAATGTGGTTAATAACAACCAAAGGAAAGGAAAAATTAAATAGAAAAAAAACGGATCAACCACATGATTAAGAATGTGGCCTACAATTGGGAAGTTACTGTTTAAGGGAAGGAAAACAAGGTGATTTACGAACTCATCCGTAAATCAAATAAAATAATAAAAAAAAAAAGTTGGCCATCGGCCCCTAATCAAATGTTAGTAAGAAAATAGATTGTTGGGTGTTGTAGACAGAGTGAGAACAGTGCAAAGCACTTGCCGTTTCCCGTCCCATACGGGACAGTCCACAGACACCCAACAACCGGTACCCCTTAGTTAGTAATCATTTATTTCTTTTTTTTTCGCATATATACGATATATTTTCGTTTATTCATATAAAAATAAATCAACACTCAAATCACTCAAGGTAAATTAAAAATATTAATTATTTTACTAAACACACAACATAAAAGATTATTGAACAGTCGGGAGGCAAATTATTTGCACTACCATTTATTGAAAACCAAACGATTTTCACATAACATAAAAACAAAACAAAACGAAATAATTCATTAAGAGTTTTTTGAATGCCCAGATTTAACCAATTGTGGTCTACTGACCGCAATCTGGAGATCGCTGACCTAGAATCTTGGTTGTTCTAATTTTAAACCTTATTGCTATAATTAATACAAAACATTTCTTTTCTTGTTTTTTTAAATTTTTTTTTTTTTCGTTTTTAAATCTACAATATTTATTAAATGAAAGTCAAAATAATCCGCATAAGGATGTTGAGAAAAGGAAACATTTAACCAATTTTAATCGTACACTCCGGATAAAATTACCAAAATACGAGGATAAAGTGAAAGAGTTGGAAAATTACGTTATCACTAAAAATTATGATATAAGTAAACGACAAAAAAATTTATAATAAATTAGAATTAGAATTCAAAGTAATAATTTAGGAATGTATAAAAAAAAAAAAATCAAATATATTTATCCAATGAAAAAAAAAAAAAAATATTGGCAAAGGTGCCCAAAAATTTCTTTTTTTTTCTTTCTTTCATTACTACCTATAACATCAACGTGACCCCTCTGTACAATGCTGGATGTTTGGTTCTCGATGTTGTTGTTTTACAAAGCTGATTCCACTATTTTGTTCCTCTCTTGTCTCACACAGACCATGAGTGGAGAACAGTCTTACTAAAATCCCCACCTCCCCACACAGACTTGGCTTATCCCTGGTTGTCGTCAACTGTCTTCATGTCCCAACTGATCTAGGATACATTTAGTTTGGATTTACCTAAATCTTCCGGTTCTCAGATTACCTCTGGTTCCCTCTGACCTGTTTTTAGTTCAATTCAAAAGCTTACACAAAGATCAAAAGTTATAGCGAGACGTCACTTTCTTTTCTCTTAGTCACCAAATTGTTCGTACCTCCATTGCGTGACAATGTTCATCCCCAAATGGAAATAACCATGATAGTATTGTTTTGGGTAATGGCTTATTCACTTGCATATCATAATTCCTGGTAACAACAGTGTCACTGATTTGGTTGGTCCTTGGCTTAACTGTTGCTTTAATTAGCGAACAACTGACAGAACCTGTTGTCAAAAACACCCAACGTCTGGCTCTCCTTCTTCTTTCCTCCATTTAGTAACTTTGGTTACTATTGACACCCCCTGTAGCACTCTACCGGGATTTTAGATGCCAACAATGACCAAACATTTTCTTTCCTTTTATTTTTCTTCTTTTAGGCTGTGTTCCAATTGGTTAAAAAGTTAAATATTTTAACTGTGGTAAGAAATATTTAACTTACCTCATTTTTTAACCGATCAAATGGAACTACCTAAAAAGTTAAAATTTTTACATTTAGTTTTATTTATTTTTGTGAGTTTTGTGAAGTAAAAATAATTTAATTTTAAAATGAATACCGATAATAATTCAGTTGTATGTTTTATACAAGCAATTATTGAATTTAATTCCAAAATATTACAGTACATACAGTAAAATTTGTAAAGGTAAGCTAGAGCAGATTTCACTTAAAATAGACTATGAGCTTGCTGAAAATGGAAACTCGCAGTATACATAAAAAACAATAGATAACAAATTTTAATTGGTCGCCGACCATATAAAATATTTGTGGTGAATAAAATGTCAAATATTTAACTTTTTAACTTTTTATGCGATATTTTTTTCGTTTACAACACAGACTTAATAAGAAAAAATTCCACTACAATGGCATGTTTTGTTGTTTATTCAACATAGCCTGCAGATTTGCCTTGTTCTAATTTGCAAAAAAAAAAAAAAATCTATTTGAAAAAAACCCATAACTGTATTTTATAGAGCCATAATCAAAAAATCTGAGCTTTTATAAGGGAATTAAAAACGAGAAAAAAGCGAAACTTTTCATAGTAAAACCAAAGCCAACTTAATAAATAAAGCCTCCATGATGAAAACAAGCTTTTTTTAAGGTATCAAAAAATCCAAAAGAAAATGTTTATTCCATAGTTTTTATATGGAGAGATATGACCTCAGTTTATTCAAAATATATTAATGAAAATTGACTCGATATTAATTTTATTTTGATTCAATTGAAACTATAAACTTTATTTTCCACCTGACTTGGACGATTTTTTCGTGAGCTTTTCCAATTTACGGTAATAATGATAACAAAATAAGATATTTTATTTCTGAAAAAGCTTAAAAATAGAGTACATGCATGTAAAAAAGAGATATAAATATAAAGGAAAAGGCGCGATGTTTACAATAATAAACATGACAAACAATATAGAAACAAGGTAAACATAAGAGAAATGAAGCAAATACATAATATGAAGCATATTATCAGATGACAGCTAATAAAAAGCAAAGGCTACTTAATAAATAATTTTTTTTTTAAGAATTTAATTTGTCTGTCTGTAATCAGTTGATTTTTCGGCATTTTTTGTAGACAAATATATTAATTGTTCATGGAAATCCCAATATTTTCGATTTGGTAAATCAGAAAAATACAGAGGCCAATCGCTCATAATATATCATCAAGTCAGGTGGAAAATAAAGTTTATAGTTTCAATTGAATCAAAATAAAATTAATATCGAGTCAATTTTCATTAATATATTTTGAATAAACTGAGGTCATATCTCTCCATATAAAAACTATGGAATAAACATTTACTTTTGGATTTTTTGATACCTTAAAAAAAGCTTTTAAAAAAATATCGTCAAACATGGAGGCTTTATTTATTAAGTTGGCTTTGGTAAAACACACAAAACATATGGGAAATCACTTTTTTCCTAAGACAGATTTTTACATGAAAACGTTACAAATTCTTAATTATGATTTCTGAGATACTTTCATAAATGTTTGAATTTCAACATAAATGAATATCGTTTAAGTAAATCGTTTTCATTTTCTTGTAATAATCGATTTATTTAAACCAAAATATAAAAAAAATTCATAACAACAGCATTCTGGTCAAATTGAAATAAAAGCTTACTACGATTCGTTTGGTCATTAAGGCAATATACATTACATAGATGGCGGTGATGGCCGTAAAAATTTGGAAAAATCATTCCAAAAATTACCACCTGGGGAAATTTCAAGTTCAAAAATTGTAGGTAAAGCAAAACAAATTCACAAAATATAGGAACGTGTGATAATTTTGCGATTAAATAATTTTTTTCCTTATTTTTCTGTAACCATTTTAGACACCTTACGTACACTAGTAAAACTAAAGATAAATTAAGCAAGTATTATTTTAATTTGTCAGAGCCAACTTTGATGTATTTTTCAAAATGAAAGTTCGAAAAAATATATTTTAGAAATAATTTAATTTTAATATTTCTGCAACTAATATTTACTTAATACCAATATGGCCTTCTTGTAAATTGCTGTTAAAGATATGTAGAAAACGTTTATATAAACATTTTATAATATTTTTGCTTTTTTCATTGAAAAACTTGAAGCTAAAAAACACCATTTTTACTATGGATTCCTATGGAAATCAGTGAAAAGTTATACCAATAAAAAAGATTCTAAAAAATACGTCATTAAGATTATGGCTCTATACTCTAGAAGGCTCTGCAAAAACGCGTTCACAAAAAAAAAAAAAACAAAAGGAATAGCAAAGGTAGATTTCCTTTTTCTTTTTCTTGGAGAAGAACATTTAGTACAGAAAGTAAAGAGAAAGATAATTAGAACAAAGAGGAAAAAATCACTCATAGTGTGAGCTCAGGATAGATGTTCTATAATAGGAAGAAAGGAAAAAAAAAATTGGACAAGACGCATATTCGCCTGCCCAAGCTAAATGCCACTACTACACCAATCATACCCCGAAGGAAGATAGGGCAAAGGTACTACTTAAGCACCATGTAGAAATACAAATTTCCTAAAATTATTTGACAGCATTAGTAAGAAATTTAACACTTCGCTAGGGACATATGTTGAGACCCTGAGGATACAAAAATACTCTACCCGTTGGTTTGGGAAAGAATAAAGAAACAAGCAAGAAAAAATGAGAATCTATGTCGAGTCGCCATTATTTCCTTCAAACAGGATGATCATAACCACAAAGTAGAGACGTAATTAAAAAAAAGGTAATTATAAGTACAAAGGGTTAGTGACAAACATGCAGGGTTTGTATTTTTTTTTCTGTTTACTTCATTATTTCTGTATTCTTACAGAGATAAAGGAGTGTGCAAAGGAGGATAGATACCACAAATAGTCGGGTATAATATTTTATTAGAGAGTTAGAATTAACTTAGTATTATTTCCAGAATAATAATTAAGATAGTTTACTAATGAACTAACTAAATGTTGATTACATATCTGTTAGTTCCCCAAGAAAAAATTAAAAAATAGCAACACATAATAACTAAAACGAAACTTTATATTAATTTAAACCGAAATCTTTAAATTTTATAAGGTAAGTGGCAATGCATCCCTCCGCGGCCACCATTACCCACTACTGTGATGTGATCAAAAAAAAGGAAAAGGCTTGAGGAGCTGAAAATAAAATCGAATTATTGAAGTATTGAAATACGGAATCAATCTCGCAACGAGCATTGTTAATCCTGTGCGAACACCAAGGTGAGCCTCGCCGCTATGATTACCGTAGTCAACATTCCATTTGGATAACCTGAAAGTCACGACATAGCAGGTTTGTCCCAATAGCCACACTGCTTGATTCAATTCCATTCAGGAAGACAACAGATTGTGTGAAAACAAACACCACTACTCATGTCGACACAGAGCTACTTTCATACATAAGCAGAGATAGTTGCGTCACTACTACTTTTCAGGAACAATAGCTAGCCAACTATTGTTTGGTTTTACTTAAAATTTTCTTTATGTTTGACAGCGCGTCAGAAACTAACTTATGGAACAAAGTCGCATTCTTGCCCGTCCTAAAAGCAGAGACGAGTATCTGTCCATTAGCTCTGAACTACACGCAGGACGTACTTAAAACGAACGAGGACTGGCAAAACCATCCCGAGGGACGAAAAATTAAATTGTTTTTTCAGAAGTGAAAAATAACGCGAACTTAACTAAAAAAACATAATTTTTTACAAAGTCAATTTATCATCAAAACTAAATTAACATAAGCTGAGGAACTACATTTTTCAAAGTATGACGTCAAGCTGTGCAAGCACCCTCACTTGGATCATACCAGGAAAATATCCAGTAGTACGGACAAAAACGTATTACTGCAATCTAGGATATGTCCCGAATTGAACAAAATAAAACCAAACTTCAACTCAAATAGACAAACTGTGTTACCACCGCTACCATGACCATCAGTTCGTTCCCCAGAGTGTCGGTTGGGATATGCCACAAACGACTGAATAACCATGGATCCAGCAACTGTATCCACAGACTGTAAGTTTCCTCAACATGAATATGACCCACCAAGTATTTGGTCAGGCTAGGCCGCAGTCATATTCACGTCAATAAACCTTCGTTTATTTGCATCAAAATTCAAATTTATTTCCACAAACACTTTATTTAAAACACAAAAAAAACTTATTTGTAAAGACAACAAAAATAAGGTAAATCAAATAAAATAATAAAAAAAAACAAAGTTGGCCATCGGCCCCTAATCAAATGTTAGTAAGAAAATGGATTGTTGGGTGTTGCAGACAGAGGGAGAACAGTGCAAAGCGCTTGCCGTCTCCCGTCCCATACGGGATAGTCCACAGACACCCAACAAGCGGAACCCTTTAGTTAGTAATAATTTATTTCTATTCTTTTTTTTTTTTTTTTTTGAAAATTTAATAACATTTTGAAGAGAGTTTTTTTTTGGTTTGGTATCTGATTTTATCAGGAAACAGTTGACTGAATTTTTTTTTATTACAATTTTTTTTAATTAAAAACTCTTAATGAATTATTTCGTTTTATTTTGTTTTTATGTTATGTGAAAATCGTTTGTTTTTCAATAAATGGTAGTGCAAATAATTTGCCTCACAACTTTTCAATAATCTTTTATGTTTTGTGTCAATTAGAAGTTTTTTTTAATTTTAGTAAAATAATTAATAGTTTTTAATTTACTTTGAGTGATTTGAGTGTTGATTTATTTTTATACGAAATTGGGATATAATTGGATTATTGCATGAAGATTGAAATTATAGGTAAGTGGCAGTAACACCAGGTAGGGGATTTTTTTTTTTAATTTGTTAAATATTAAATACAACCATGGGCTAGGCCCAATAGTTACCCCAAATTTTACCACTAGTGCTTGTGTTTCTTTGTTTCTTTGTGGTTGCTTCTGTTACCTCACTGTGATGTAGGTCCGATTTCTTTGATTTTTTTTTTTTCATTGGATTGAGTCCCATTGTTTTCGGTCCATTATGTGATCAATTGTCCCTTCCCAACCATGCGGCTAAAGCAAGGTTGCATCTAGATCCCACCAAACTCCACGCCATTTTCCTACTGAGCTAGCAGGAGTTTAAAGCCGCGGTGCGTAAAATAAATTCTATAACGAAATGAGTTCATTTCGTTACACAATATAAATTACCAAAAGGAAAAACTAATATAATGAAACTGATTCACGAATTATATGTAATTGAAAAATCTGATATTGTAACAAAAATTAAATTTCATAAAGATAAATATGGTAAATTCAGCCTGACATTAGATGAATGAACGAGTTTACGGAAACGGCGCTACTTAAATATAAATATCCATTTTGACAAACAATATACTAACTTAAGATTAGTAGAAATTGAAGGAGCTTGTACAGCTGATAAAACAGTTGAACTGGTAAATTTAAAACTATTTGATTTTGGTATAAATTCAACAGATGTAGTCGCATCAACCACAGATGGTGCTGCCGTGATGGTAAAATTTGGAGCATTGTCTGAATATACACACCAATTATATTACAATCATGGCATACATTTAGCTGTTGTAGATGTGATTTATAAAAAAAATGAAAATTATAATGATAATGATGAAAATAAATATAGCTCCAGTACCGAAGAATTTTGTGAGTCTTATAATGATGATAAATCAAACGGTGATGTAGCCCCGAGATGTGAACGTAACGATATTAATGGTGCATTGCAAATGATAAGGAAAATTGTAACATTTTTTAAAATGTCACCAAACAGAAATTCAATTCTTCAATAGTATGTGACGCAAAATTACGGAATGGAATTAAGTTTGCTTTTGGATTGTAAGACCAGATGGAATAGCATTGTGATCATGATTGAAAGATTTATAAAAATTATTGACTCAGTTCGAGAGGCTGTTATGACCGTCATCCGTCTCCACCATGTCAAACAAAAATTATGGAAATCGATACCTACAAACAAATTAATATTTGTCTTTTATAACAATTCGGGCTTTGAAGGGTTATTTATGCTCTTTTTATGTTCTTAAAATTAAATATAATATTCCATTCGTTTTGTCGAGAAACATATTTTGTGTTTTCTATGCATATAGTAAAGAGATAAATAAAATTTTTTTGATTCTCTACGTTCGTTATATCGAGTTGTGTATACAGTGTGAAATACTTTCATGTCTGTGAATAGATCGTGTATTACGAACTTATTTAATTTCTTTTCTGTGTTTTTCGTCTGGAATATTCCTTTTATTAATGTATTGTTGATTCATTGGCGTTGTTTATTGGAATTGCTCGGTAAAAGTGTTTAATTTTTTTTTTTTGATTAATTTAGTGTTTTATTGTTTTTTTACCGGTTATAGTGATAGTGTTAGTTACTTATTTTATTCTCTCATGTGTCGCAATTCGATCATGTGTTGAATAAATTTTTCTTTGCTTGATAGGACGATGTGAGGCATGATCATGTTGAGGGTCGGCCTTTTCCATATTTGTTCCGTGCGTGCCGTTCGTTCCTCCGACGATGGAGGACGGCACGCCATATGAGTTGATCGCGCTGGGGTGACGGTTTCCGTTCCGGGGGTCGTCGCTGGGATTGTCATGCGGGCGTCCTTCCATAATTGATAGGCATCGGTGACCGCCGCGACTGGGAGACACCATCCCAGTAGACGGGCCGATGAGGGGAGGCTCGAATATTTTCAATGCGCTTCAGGTATTTAAATTAGCTGTGGAACCTTTGGGAAGACGTGACGCAAATTTGGTTACAGCTGATGCGATTTTAAAGTTTTTGTTTGAATCTGTACGTGCAAATGAAGATAATATTTCAACAGAGTTACTGGAAGTTTTACCACGTCGCATTAAAGAACGAAGAAACCAAAATCTTGTCTCTTTAGTGAAATATAGGCAGACACTCGATATACAATCAACTGCCACAGCAGACTTGCCGTCATCATCAAAGTCAGATTTTTAATAGGTTATTCAATAAATAAGAGTTTGGAATAGAACTGGAGGGTGAGGGTACATTCAGGGAAGATGATGAAACGGAACACTCTCTGTTGGTCCCAGATATTAACGAAAGGTTGGCTGGCGCAATAAACGCTGCCCTTAAAACTGAAAAATTTGCAAATTCGTCAAACAATCAGAGAATAAATATACGAAAATACGGGAAACATTCCAACAAATCCGCAGAAGTTGCTGGATGCTGTAATAACCATCCAAAGTAGTATAACCATCCAAAGTAGTATAACCATCCAAATAACCATCCAAAGTAAGTATTTAAGCATAAAAAATATTTTATTTGCAAAACCTAATTTTATGTGTAATTACTTCTAGGTACAAAGTAATTACTTTTGTTGTACCTTTGATTGTACTCAAAAATACAGGTGAGTAATTATCGTTTGGCGACTAATTACGCTCGGTTTGCTTGTAAGTATATACACGGTAAGTATATTCTTCAAAGATTATACACGGTAAGTATAATCGGGAATTATAGGCAAAATAATTTATTCACTTTAATTTTATTTCACACAAATGTATTCTATGTTTAGGTTAGGTAATGTTTTCTAATGCTTTACAGAACAAAAACGTTTTATAGAATGACAATTTATATAATGTAATGATTTTACAGAAAAATTCCCAAAATTATATAAAGTGCTTCTGGTGACAGATATTGTAAACTTATTTGAACAATATACAATTTTAGTACAAGTTTTGAACGTGTAACATCATACCTAATATAATATTCCACGGCTTGTACCCCTCAATTGGAACTGTCAAAACAATAGGTAAACAATAGTTATTTGTGTATCAAGAGCGCAAAGTGCCAGTTTGTCACGCGAGAAAGGAAATTGCTGGCCGACGGGACGGAGGCCAGCAACCTTTCGAGCGTGACAAACAACTTTGCGGACGTGTTTCACACTTTATTTTTCCTACAATCATTTTAAAAAATATAATAAAAAGATAATTTTGTAGTAAAATTTACTATACTGAAAATACGATTTTATTTTAGGACCGACATTTTGTTCAATCGAGTAGTCAAAGATTTTTTTTATTTTTCATAAAGAAAAACAAAAATTTGGTTTGATGTTTTATACAAACATTAGTCTTTCTTCAAATTTAGCGTGCGGTTTCAAGTTTTGTCACACGTTTCTAAGAGAAACGTGTGACAAAGTAATTTGTTTATTAACTGTCAAAAAAACAGACACTTTGGGCTTTGAAAACAGAGAAAAAAAGCCTGCTTTTCACGGCGATTGTAGGAAAATTAAATTGATGGTGGTAAGTTAAATGGCTCTATATAAAACTAAGTTTAAACTAACTATTATTTTTACAATTTCAGCTAACAAATTATAGGAACAGAAGAAGCGTCTGATGTACAATTAATTCAGATAAGTATAAATGGAAATTACATATACGATCAAATGATTCTTTGTATGTTCTATTTTAATTTTAGGTTACAATCCTGGATGTCAACATTACATTGGAATTTATAAATTATAATGCAACAATTTTACTGCTGTTGATCAATTGACCGCCGGTGATGCAATAAATTCAAACACGACAGCCACAATACATATATTGTTTATGCTCCTTTTTCCAGAATTAAACATTCCGCCGCATGTGACTCATCGGAGTCAAGTCTTAGAAAACATAATTTGTAGATTGGTTGTTTTAGTATGTTACCGTTTGGAAGTTTTACAGATACGACTCTCGCTACGTTGTCATCACCGGGATGTATGTCACATATTCGCGCATACGGCCATTTGGTAGGTGGTAGATTTTGGTCACGCAGTAATATCATATCTCTAATTTTGAACTGTCGGTTTTCGGTATGCCATTTGTAACATTTGCTGAGAGAAGTCACATATTCTTGTGACCATTGCTTCCAGAATCCTTGGAGCAGCTGTTGTATGAGCTGCCATCGACTCAAATGAGATATCTTAAACATTTGAAGATCTGGTTCTGGTATCATTGTAAGCGGTTGAAATATCCAAAAATGTGCTGGTGTTAAGGGATTCCAATCGTCATCTTGTACCTCTACTAGTGGCCTCGAATTCAACAATGATTAAATTTGTTTAATGTATGTTAAGAATTAATCGTACGTTAATTGTGTTGCTCCAATCACGCGACGTAAATGATGTTTGCACGATTTGACGGTCGATTCCCATAAACCTCTAAATGTAGGGGTAGCCGGAGGAATAAAACGCCAATTGATTTTATTATCGGAACACCAAGTTTAAATTTGATTTTCCTGGATTTCGTTGAGGTATTGATTATAAAACGTTTGAATTTGTCGCTTAGCTCCCACCAGATTTGTACCATTATCGCAATGAATATGTTTAGGCAGTCCTCTTACTGCACAGAATCGTTTCAATGCTGCCAGAAAGGTGTCGGTACTCAGGTCGGTATCGATTTCGATTGATGTGGCTTTGGTAGCCATGCACACAAATATAACCATGTTGGAGTCACGTGAGAACGGACCTGCTAGGTCGAAGCCAACTTCGATGAATGGTCTTACCGATGGATTGACTCTGCAAGAGGGAAGCTGCCCCATCCGCTGCTGCTCCTGTTGAGCCTTGTAGCGTCGACATATGAAGCACGAACGAATAATGCGTCATATTAGATTCTTGGCTCGTGGTATAGCGAACCTTTGCCTCAAGATTGTGTTGGTCATGTTTTGCCCAAAGTGCAAATTTTTGTAATGTGTTCCGATGGCTTTTCTCTGAGTGATTACGTGGTTACTTGGCAGCAATATCTGATGTTTCGTGTCTAGGTCCACGTTGGAATATTTCAAACGACCTTCCACTCGAAGATAACCTTTGTCATCTATAAACGGATGAAATGTTAAAATTTTCCATTTATTTGGTAATGGTTTTCCCCTCGACAATAAGTGTATATCTGCATTATATGTTTCTTGCTGAACGAAACGATATATCATGGATTCGGCATTAGAAATCTCTTCTAATCCGCTGTACTCGGGTTGATTTTCTGGTTAACCTCTCTTTATACCGTAGAATATAGGCTAAAACATGAGACATAGTACGAAAATTAGAGTATTTGGCGGTAAGGTTATTCATAATGCCAAAACTTGGTTGAACTTTCGCAAAATTATAGTTAACGTCTCGGTTATCGATAACTTTATATGTTGAATTTGGAGTTCGTGCAAGAATTTTGGACCATTGACCCACGTTGAATTATTTACAAATTCTTGCGGTTTCATAGTACGAGTAGCAAAAACTGTTGGATTGTCTGCGGTTGGAACAAAATACCACTGGCTAAGCTTTGTTGTCATCATTATTTCGGATATGCGGTTGGCCTCGAACGTTTTCAGCAACTTTGGCGGTTTGGATAGCCACTGCAGCGTGATTGTAGAATCTGAATATAGAAAAATGTTAGAACTAATAATGTTGCAGCGTTTAGCTGGAGTTTTGGAATACTTATGACTTTAATTGGAGTAACTCGAGTTTTTGCAATAAGTAGGTTGACCTAAGGTTGGCGATTCTGAATTGAACGCGAATATATGACTGCGGCATATGCATCCAAGGATGTATCGGCAAATCCGTTTAGCTCCACTTGTTACTCGGTGATACACAACCATCTCGAAAATCTTAGTTCGGTTAGTTGGTTTAATTGGTTTCGTATTAGCAGGTATTTGTCCAATATATGTTGTGGCAACTCATCATCCCAAGTAATGCCATGCAGCCAAAGAGATTGGAACAATATCTTTAATCCCACTGTGACTGGTGACAGTAAACCCAACGGATCGTAAACTCTGGCGATCTCTGATAAAAATGATCTTTTGGTAAATTGGTTTGCTGACGATAAATTGATTTTGAAGAAGAAGTAATCGTGTATTGGAGTGTACTATATTCCAAGCACAGATATCATCTGACTATCTGTTATTTCCCAGGACGATAATTCGCGACTCTCAATGGGTATGTTTTCGAGCAATTGAGGGTGATTAGCGGACCACTTACGGATGTTGAAACCGCCTAGTTTCAATAAGCTGATTAATCGACAGTCCGCCTGTGTATGACGTTCTAATGCGTAAAATCTTTTGACTGCTTGTGAGTAACTTTCTCCAATGGTTGGTGGTATATGCTTGAATGGTAGACACGGTTATTTTGTTATCATCAATTTTTGTTGTATTGTTGAATAATTCAATGCACTCCTTTTCTTCGGACGTTAGCGGGCTTACAGCTACAATCTCTTCGATTCTCCAGAATCGTTCGATTTCTGCTGAAACACGAGATGTATCACTTATCTCGACCGGCTTTTTTGGTTGTATTGCAATGACGATAGGGCTGGTACTTCTGGAATTTGCTGGTATATTGCCTGCCATTATCCAGCCAAGTTTGGAATTTATAGCAAAGCTACTCTTTTGCTCACTGTCCCGACCTCAAGTGAATGGAAAAAATGGTTCGCATCCCAATAGCAGATCAATTTTGTCTGGTATATTGAAATCTGGGTCAGGTAACGGTCTATAATTATCGACTTCCTCAAGTTGAAGATTTATGGGTTGAACTGGTAAATACGATGTATTGGATAGTACAATTAATGCTTCTATCGGTGTTAATATTTGATCTAAGTTTTAGCACACATCCCCCTTTTGAACATCCAGCTTCAGTACTATTAAGGATTCTCATGTCCGATTTACGGCGTGCAATCTTTAATAAATTGAGAAAAATATCGGTAACGAAGGAATGTGTCGAGCCTGAGTCCAACAATGCTTGTCCCTTAATCCAATTACCATATTTGTCTTCTACCTCAACACAAGCTGTTGGTAGAATAGGTACTGTTGGATTAGTTGACGACGGTGACAGAAAAGTTGACACATCTTTTGGGTTTTCGCTTAGATGCAAATTTACTGCGGTTGAAACATTTTCTGTAGTTCCTGCGCTTTCGACTGGAGATGAACATACATGGTTAGTAACTGGAATAGGTGTTTCTGGTACAAAATGAAGCAACGTGTTATGCCTTCTTGGGCACTTCTGGCAATGTTTGATATTCGGCAATTTGTTAAAACATGCCGTTGGCTGAGGCATTTAAAGCATCGGTTGGCTTTGGAAATAAAATCTCGACGTTTGTAACGGAACGTTGAAGACGAGAATTCTCGGAATTTACTGGTTGTGGTGTGCCTTTGATTATTGTAACTGCTCTTCGTCTGAACATGGTTTGCAACTGTATCGACTAATGCATCCATTCGTTTGTTTAAAAATTCGAGTAGCGTTTGAATGGTGGGAAAATCTACGTTGGCGCTTTCATACTTTCATATACGTCTTGTTTCCTCATCTAGTTTGTCGGTAGCTAGTAGAAGTATCCATGGATTCCGATTTGTTGCATCTGGACCATGCGATTTTAATCCGCGTACTGTTTCGTCTATGGTATCATGTAACTTCATTATGTTCCTAGCTGTTGCCTAATTGAACTTCGGTGTTGCTAGGAAATCACGAACGTATGTCTCGACTATTGGCTTCTTCTTATCGTACATTTGTACAAGCCGTTCACTGCTTCATAATAATCGGCATCATCTACCCGAAAATGGCAGATGGAAGTATATGCGGCACCTCTTAACTGACCAAGCAAATATTTAAATTTTTGCGCTGGAGATAAACTGATATTATCGTGCACCGTTGATACGAATATGTCATAAAATGACTGCCATTGCTTCACGTTTCCATCAAACACAGGAAGATTTAAACGGGGTAACTTAAAATCCGATCGAAAATATTGCCTTGTGTTGGCTGTAATATTAGCTCCATCCTCGTTGTCTACTTGCGCTACTGACAATACAGTTGGTTTCCTAAATAAACTTTAGATTTTGGATACAAGCGGGAAATACATTTCATCAATTAAATCCATCTCAGATGCCACACTTTCATCAATCGTAAATATTTGGTCTTCTTCGGCCACGAACTGCTTATAAATTTCGATAGTTTTTGATAAGCGAACATTCAGTTCTTCTAATGTAGCATCTTTCCCTTTTGTGTTGATGAAAGTAGCGTACTTAGTAAATTGTCTCTTGATGATAGCCTTCCTTTTTAATAATGCTTTCATTTGTTTCATAATTTCACTGTTATAGCACAACACTCAAAGAAAAAAAAAAAAGAAAAAGAAAATTGACTCGCCCACTCCCAGAATATCAAAATGTCTGCTTGACCACGTGTGAACTTAGTTAAATTGTTCTGAAACAAATACGGTATGTAACTCGTATCCCGTTAGATGATCGGAACTATTAACCTTATAATTGCTGGGTTTTATCTCAAATTGTTGCTTTGGTTGAGCGGGTTTGTATTTCTTCGGCGAACACTGGTATGCATCTCGAAAGATCCGGCTATTTTATTAGAAAATTAATAAGTTCGCCGTAAATTTTACAGCGCGCGCCCTCTCGAAGGTTAAGATGAAGTAGTTTTATATAAATTTTATGTTGTGTTGATATGTGTATAGAGTACACATTGTATTCGTTATGATTTTATTTTTGTTTTTCAAATTCAATACCTTAATTTCCTTTTTTTAATTTATCGGGAATCCCGCGGAAAACCCAGGACAAATGGTTTCAAATTTCCCGTTTCCCGTGAACAAAAAATCCTGGAAAAAGCACCCTCTATATACAGATGTTTATCATATTTAAACAAATCCACACGCCTTGACCGATTTGAACCAAATTGTACACAAATATTGTTTAAGACTTAAGAAAGATCACTGTTAATATCTCAAACCTCAAATTTAACCTTTAACATTTCAAATTGAACCTTTAGAAAATTATATGAATGGCCAATTAGGATGGAACTTCCCTATTTCTCAACCGATTTTGATGAAATTTGACGTGTGACGTGGCCAAGTATGATGGAATTTGCCTTTCCTTAACCGATTTTAGTGAAACTTGGTATGCGAGATATAAATGCGATTCTAAAATGATTTTTAGATAAAGTTCTGGAATATGTCCAACTAGGATGGAACTTAGCTATTCCTTAACCAATTATGGTGAACTTTGACATGCGCGATGGAAATGGAACTCTAAAATGATTTTTGGATGAAGATCTCTAATTTGGCCAACTAGGATAGACCAAGGCTCAACTGATTACGATGAAATTCGAACTGCATTTCATATTTCAGAGCTTTATCCAAAAATCATTTTAGAATCCAATTTCCATCGCATATGACGAATTGCATCATAATCGGTTAAGAAATAGCCAAATTCCATCCTAGGTAGCTATATTCCAGAACTTAATCTAAAAACCATTTTATAACCCATTTCCACCTCGCATGCCCAATTTCACTAAAATCGGTTAAGAAATAGCCAACTTCCACCCTAGTTGGCCATATTCCAGAACTTTGTTGAAAAATCATTTTAGAATCAATTTCCATCGTACATATCGAATTGCATCACAATCGGTTAAGGAATAGCCAAGTTCCATTATAGTTGGCCATATTCTAAAACTTCATCTAATCTAGTCTTTCACCTAATTTTCTGTTGTCGTATATGCAAGTATTACAAAAAAAAGCTCTCGTTCGTAAGGGATAAATGACCGGTGTTTGGTGGTCGATGGTTCATATTTGGTAGTATGGCCAGTGGTAGGTTAGGTGGCCGGTGGTCGACTCTCAGATTCATACACAGACACACACACACACACACACACACACACACACACACACACACACACACACACACACACACACACACACACACACACACACACACACACACACACACACACACACATACACACAACAAACTGGAGAAATCCCGAACATTATAAAAGATTTCGAATATTTTGTAGAACACTTTAGTCGAAATGTATGAAATTACCGGAGGTCGACAACTTTCAACCAACATATCTTCCACCATAGCCACCGGCACGTAATCTCCATAGTATATGATAGGAGACTCGGGGCTACTACCACACATAAATAGCAATGTAGCGGGTAGTTGTGTGTGCAAGGTGAAATATACGGACACAAACGTCTATTTTTATATAATATTGAGCCAAGGAAAAAGTTTGTGGCGTTTTTTTCTTATATTTTAAATTAACTTTATTAAACCAAATATGTGCCATGCCGTTTTGATCGATAACCTTTTGACATTTTTCTGGTAAAACCATAATGCCATCACTAAAAAACTTCTGGGATTTCTGGGCGTATACTGAACTAAGCGATTTCCACACGCCTCTTTTGAAGTCTGTGTTATTTTAAATGAATGGTAGTCGAACGAGGCAAGTTCCGGCCTATACGGTGGATGCATCAAACCATCCCAGGGAAGCTCTTTCAAGGTTTCCCTAGTCATTAAAAATGTATGACCTCTACCTCAATTGGGTACCTTAATCGCATTAATTGTAGACAGTAGAGAATCAGTCATGGGAAAATGGGAATCTGTTTTATTTTATTTTAAATTCTGTCGTTAATCTTAAATATTATATATCAAAACGGGCTTAATAAGCTAAAGTCATTCAAGTCTTCATTATAATATTAAATAAAATCTTGTATTTGCAATCTTAAACTCTATAAAATAAAAATAAATATTTTTGTTCTCAAAAAATAATAAAAAAAGCTCAAAAGTACATTTCTAAATAATATACACCAACAAGTAGCGAAATGCAACATTCTTTAAGAAAAATATTATTATATACTTTATACGACCTTACTAAATATGTATACGAGTGTATACCCAAAATAATATTTGTCATATTTCAAAATTCCACCTTGAAGCGTTAAAGCACAACCCGAAATTCAGAATGGAAAACCAACATAGAAGACGATACATAAAACATTAATATTTTCCTTATTTTCTAATATATGTACGTACGCTCGCATATTTATAAAGAAAAAGTGGAATCTCTGATGTTCCTCGCGAGCTTTAAAAACAAAAGCTATAGAGAACGCGAACACACAGCGCAACCAATAAGAAGAAAACATTCAGAAAATGTATAAGTATGTACATAAGAAATAATTCACAATTCGTACAAGATATTCATTATCCCTCATTTCATTACGCTTTTCGTCGTCATTTTCATGTAGTACTTCTTGTGCTTACCATGTTCAACCAGCACCAACAAGTCCACCACCCACAATATCAATTTTATTTCTATTTGTGATTCTTTTTTTTGTTTGTATTTACATAGAAGACGTATATCCTTATATGTATGTAGGAGGCAGCATATAACAAAAAATACATTTCAACTTCAGTCTTATGCTTTTTTAAGAAACAAAATTTAAACACACAAGGAGACAATTTTTTCTTCGTTGTTATCTCGTTGGGAGTGTGTGAATGTGTGTGAGATATTCTAGTAAAATAATAATAAAAAAGCAGCAAGCAAAAAAAAAAAAAAGATAAAAGGAAGCTCTATAAGGACGAAGCGCACAAATACGTACTTAGTAGACATGAAGAAAAGGAATTTAAGGACATTTTGTGTTGTTGGTGGTATTATGTATTGTATATGTATATGACTGCGTCATTATTTACAAAATATATAGCTTTTCTTTAAAACATGGTATTTAGGAAGATTTTTTCACATTATCCTTGTGTATATGTGTTACACATATTTTCTATTATCTATTTTCTAATATCAATCCCTTTTTTTATCGATGTAAAATAGGAGAACGTATCAGTCTCTTCTCCGTTCACTATACAAAAAAAATATTTGTTTGGCTACATAAAAAAGAAAAATCTGAAAATGACTTTGCTATTTCATTTGTTTAAATATCCGTCAGTACTAGGTACATACATACAGTATTATTTGTATTACATACAAAGTATTTTTGTACATACATATGTAGAGGATGATGACAATAATGACATTGTAAAACTATACTGGCATATACTAAACTAATTTAAAAACGTCATGTACGACGGCTATGTTACAATATATTCAAAAAGTTTAATTCGGTGGAAACGAAGTTCGTGAGCTTTTATTGCTTTGTCCTGATGATTAGAGCAAATAATCCTGCCAAGCTCTGCTAAATTTGTATAGACATTCAAAATACAAAGAAAACACCCATACGTTAGGCAAAAATCTGGAGCCAATTCTTGGGAAAATGTTACGGAAAATCAAATCTTCAGATTAATGTTTGGCATGACATTGTGTGGTTTTCGTCATTTAATTTAAGATAAACATTGTTAGATGTTGTGATTTCTCGGAAATTTAATATTTTATTGAAAAATAAGAGTACATTGAGGTAAATGTTTTTAAGCAAAACATAAATGTTCTTTATTATATTAAATTGTGGTTTAAAATTAGTAGAACCCCAGCCGCATTATAAAAAAACTTTTGAAAATTGATTTGATGCAACCATGGTATTTTTATGCATTATAAATAGTTGATACAGTAAAAGAGCAAAAAATGGCAGGAAATTTTGCTAGTTAAAATGACAATTAGCTGGTATGTACAGTCATGATCAAAACTATTTGTACAAAATGAACATTTTTCGATTATTATTTTGTAATGAAATCAAATTGCCTAAAGTATCTACTCCAAAACACACAAAATTATTTTTCCCACATTAATGAAGTTATAATGGAGACACAGGTAGTGCAGGATACAGAAGTCATATTGTTTTGCTGTGCTAATTAAAATTTAAAAAAAATAAATTGTTAAAACGTAATAATAAAGTTTTTTGTGATGCATGTAATGTAAGTTAGACGTGAAATTTTGAGTGCAACAGTGGTTTAAAATAAAATAAAATCTGAACTTCTAATGTGAAATGGTCTGTGTTAATTTTGCTTTGATTGATAAAAAAAAAAAAAATCATAAAGCTACAAGTGGTATGTTGAAAGTGTAATCAAAAGTGAATTATTAATGTGATTTGACCATATTGTCACATTGAAATTGGTAAGAGAGTATCAAAAAAACAGAAAAGTGTTGTAGATTTGTTTTGTATTTTGTGCGTTGTTTCATGTTGTATTTTTGTGTGATTTTGGTTGAAACAAGTTTGTGTATATAAAGCATGTCGTATTGTGAGTGCTACGGTATTTTAAGTAGTGTGAGGATTTCCAGACATTCCAGAGATTTGTAATAGTAGACAATGTATTAGTATTGCACTGCTGAGACGGGTTCTTATGGGAGGATTGAGTGATATTTCAAAAAATTTAGTAGTATTTAGAAAAGTATTTTAAAAAAATCAAGCTCTAGCTAAATAACAACAAATCAAAATATTTTACAAATTCTTGTTCGTTCGATATTAAAGTAATTTTAATTGATTTATTTTTTGAGTGTTCATTAAAAAACGGTGTATGGCGTTCTAAAGTTGAAGTGTGATTTCAACGAGGGTACTTTTGTAGAACTTTTATTAAATGAACGATTCGTATGGATTAGGGCTTTTAATTAAGTAATAGAGGCCTATTCCATATGCTAGCCAAACCTTCGTCATCATTGTTGGCAATGGCCGATATTGGTCCTTGAGGGTTGAGTGCGATTTCAAAAAAAAAAAACAAAACAAAAAATTTTGCAGAACTTTTATTAAATAAACGATTCGTAAGGATTAGGGTTTTTTAACTAAGTAATTTACTTACGCCCTGGACAGTTTTAAACTTTCAAACTTTTGAACTTTTAGACTTTCGGGCTTTGAATTTTGAACTTTTAAACTTTTAAACTTTTAGACTTTTGAACATTTGAACTTTTAAACTTTTAAACTTTTATTAGACTTTTATTAAACTTTGTTACACTTTCATTAAACTTTTGCTAAATTTTTTGTTAAACTTTTATGAAACTTTTATTAAACTATTGTTAAACTTTTGTTAAATTTTTATTAAACTTTTGTTAAAATTTTGTTATTCTTTTGTTAAACTTTTTTTAAAGGTTTATTAAACTTTTATTAAACGTTTGTTCTTTTATTAAACATTTTCTAAACTTTTATTAAACTTTTGTTAAACTTATATTAAAATTTCGTTAAACTTTTATAAATTAATCTTTTAAACTTTTTAATTTTGAATTTTTAAACTTTTGGACTTTTAAACTTTTAAATTTTGAGACTTTTAAACTTTTGAACTTTAAACTTTTAAACTTTTAGACTTTTAAACTTTTAAACTTTTAAACTTTTAGACTTTTAAACTTTTGAACTTTTAAACTTTTAAACTTTTAAATTTTTAAACTTTTAAACTTTTAAACTTTTAAACTTTTAAACTTTTAAACTTTTAAACTTTTAAACTTTTAAACTTTTAAATTTTTAAACTTTTAAACTTTTAAACTTTTAAACTTTTAAACTTTTAAACTTTTAAACTTTTAAATTTTAAACTTTTAAACTTTTAAACTTTTAAACTTTTAAACTTTTAAACTTTTAAACTTTTAAACTTTTAAACTTTTAAACTTTTAAACTTTTAAACTTTTAAACTTTTAAACTTTTAAACTTTTAAATTTTTAAACTTTTAAACTTTTAAACTTTTAAACTTTTAAACTTTTAAACTTTTAAACTTTTAAACTTTTAAACTTTTAAACTTTTAAACTTTTAAACTTTTAAACTTTTAAACTTTTAAACTTTTAAACTTTTAAACTTTTAAACTTTTAAACTTTTAAACTTTTAAACTTTTAAACTTTTAAACTTTTAAACTTTTAAACTTTTAAACTTTTAAACTTTTAAACTTTTAAACTTTTAAACTTTTAAACTTTTAAACTTTTAAACTTTTAAACTTTTAAACTTTTAAACTTTTAAACTTTTAAACTTTTAAACTTTTAAACTTTTAAACTTTTAAACTTTTAAACTTTTAAACTTTTAAACTTTTAAACTTTTAAACTTTTAAACTTTTAAACTTTTAAACTTTTAAACTTTTAAACTTTTAAACTCAAATTTTTGTCAAACTTTTGTTATTTATTTATATTTATTAAACCTTTGTTAAACTTTTGTTAAACTTTTGTTAAACTTTTATTAAACTTTTATTCTTTTATTAAACTTTTATTAATTTTTTATTAAACTTTTGTTAAACTTTTATTGGACATTTGTTAAACTTTGTTAAACTTTTGCTTAATTGTTGTTAAACTTTTCTTAAACATTTGTTAAACTTTTGTTAAACTTTTTTTGAACTTTTATAAAACTTTTGTTACACTTTTATAAAACTTTTATTAAACTTTTATTTTGTTCTTGATTATTTTTAATTATTGTGCAGTGGGATTTAAACGGAATAGATTAATTAGTAAGCAATTAATTAATTATCAATTTGATTTGATGTTAGAGGTATGTCTGGAATTAACTAATAAAGTTGTAAATCTGGAATTGAACTAATATGGTTTCAGGATTTAGATGATTTAAATTTGAATTTTAAATTTTTAAAAAAATAAGTAATTGCATTAAACTTTTGTGTTACAATTTAATTGATAGTTAAGAATGGATTGGATGCAGTGAAATGTGCAGATGGGAAACCGGGTGCGGCTTCATTGTTTACCTATTATTGTTCATTATTTTAATTATTTATTATTGGACTTTTAATTAATTGTTTATTTCATTTTTATAGTTGATTTATTAACTTTAATTTAGTAATGGAAAGGTTGAACTATTAGTATTTAAGCTGTTTCAGCAGAATGAAGTAATAAACGATTAATTATTTAATTTTGATTTTAGTGGTATTCCTGGAATTAGTTAATTAATTTCTTTAATTTCTGGCAATAGCTAGTTTTTTTTTTAATTCAAATTTATTTCAGAAAATGTTGTTTTCTTTTAACTGCTCTAGCCTTTTGGCTGTTAGCAGCGTAATTTTAACAAAATATATAATTTTCATCATTAACCCTCCACCCTTAAATCTATTTGTACTTAAAATTACTTACATCCTTAACCATTTTATAGTATATACAATATAAATAGTTTAAAATAATAAGGAAAATAACATTACAGTATTTTATTAAGTTCGAATGCATATGTATTACTAACTAAGAAATATTAAATTGATAAATTACAATTATATAAATAATTTACAGTTATAGGATCAGCAGATTGAACATTATATTACATTTATAATAACAGCCAGTCCAAAATTCATTCACGAAAAAATTCTATAATTTCTTTTTTGAATTTAAGGAAGTTCGTTTGATACTTTATAGTTTTTGGTAGGTCATTGAATATTGTAATACCTCTGTATAAGATATTACTCGATCCCATTCCGGTAGCAAAAAAGTCAACTTGGAGATGAGATCTTCTGCTAGTAGGATAATGATGTCTATCAGAAACATGGCTTAGCTCAAAATTATGTTTTATAGTGTTATTTATGATTTTGTGGATAATTAACATCAGTTCAATATTTCCAAGAACAGGAATACTGATAAATGATTTATAATTTCTAAATAGGAGAATTGTGGGATACAGTATTGGCAAATTCTTTATGTATTTGATGGCTCGTTTTTGTAGAACAAAGAGTTGATTAATTTTTCCATTCGAGCAACCACTCCAAATTGTGTTCATATACGTGAAGTGTGAATGTATATACGAGTAATAAATCAACATCAAGGTTTTTGTGTGACAGATATTTTTTATTTTCCTGAGGGTAAATATATATGGAACTATTTTTGAAGCAACAAGGTCGATGTGGCTATCCCGTTTTAATTTGAAATCAATGATCAATCCTAAATATTTGTATTTTTTTACTCTCTCGATGTATTTTCCGACGTAGATTATGTGTAGGTTCTCTAACACGTTTTCCCCTACTTGTTTGTTTTGGAATAATATGTATTTCGTTTTGTCTACGTTGAGAACTAACCGATTTTTTTGGAACCTATTGTAAATAATGTCCATATCATGCTAAATATCTAAAACCATCTGATTAAGAGAGATGCTTGCATATTTGATAACAGTATCGTCAGCGTATAACTGGGTTACACCATTTAGGTTAAGTTTTGCTATATCGTTGATGAAAATAATAAAAAGTAAGGGTCCTAAGATGGATCCCTGAGGTACTCCACTTCTTGTAATTTGGGCTATACTGCTTGAATTAGATATTATCACATTTTGGGTTCTACCAATTAAATAAGATTCAAATAGAGCTAATTGAACAGGTGATAAATCGAGTTTTTTAAGTTTTAGCAGATGTATTGAATGACTAACCATATCAAACGCTTTACGAATATCAAGAAATACACAGGCTACGTAACATTTTTTATCTATAGATCTGCTGACAAAATCTGTAAGTTACGCAGGAATTGGAAATACATTTTTTTAGGGTTTCAGATTTTGGTTTTTGATTTTAGAATTTTAGTTTAAAAAAAGACATTTAGTCTTTTGAATTATGATTAATAAATAGTAATGTTATTTTTAGGGATAGGAACATCTTTACATTTGAATTTAGATTATATTAAATTTATTGCTGTTTTAATATTTCTCTTAATTGTTGAAAGCTAATACTTAAATATTTGAAATTATAGAGCGGTTGGACTAAGTGAAAGTAGAAATAAATAACTTATTTTTTTTTTTTTTGGTTTCAGAAGAACATCCAAATATAGTTTATCATCAATTTTGTTAATCGGAAGTTTGGAGTATTATATAAATATAAATTCTAGTTTAAGATATTATTTCAGATCGATCAGGTTCCAACGTTTTTTTATTAATATTTTAATTGTGGTGTTATTGTGCTGTCTTGTTAAAACACTAACTATCGGCTTTATTAGGTGTCTGTAATCGGGCCGACCGAGTCTGTCCTCACTAACATTCCTTTCCCATTCCTCGATTTTGTTATATGTATAAAGATGTACGATGGCTGTCTGGCCAGGTTCGGATATCACACTATTAGACTTATGTGGTTATCGATGTGGCGCCTTTCTTTACGTGGTGAATATTGCTATGTTTGGCTTCATGAAAAGCTGAGTATGCTGGTACATATTTCCTTGGTGAGGGGGAGTTATGGTGTCGTGTTGTAACATGGGTATAGTGGTGTGGTATTCGCATTTATAATACGGGAGACTTCCTTAATGCTTGATCTTACATTGAAATCAATCAATCAATCAATCAAATTAATGCAGTTATAATGGAGTAAGTATTGTAATGAAGAAACAAATTTTGTTCAAGATTTTCATATTTTTCGGCTAATTATGTTACCAGAACTCCAAAACATCGAATCTAAATAGAAGCGGTTGAAGAGGAATAGAAAACTGCCAAACAGTTTTTCTCAAAAACGGGACTAACGATTTTTTTTGATATTGAAAAATTGTTTAATTGTGAAAATCGATTATTTATCCGTTTACAAAATTTGAAGTCATTTGAAGCATTGCGTGGGAGTCATTTTAACAAAAAACAGTACACAAAAATTGTTGAACTGTTTTCCGACATAATATAAATCTTTTCGAAGAAATATTTTTCTACGGTTATTACACCTTCCGAATTCCAATATTTGTTCCATAGGTGTAATATGAAATTTTAATTTCTAAATTCTACCTGCAACAAAGATAGGTCTTTGCTGATGATAAATACAATGATCAATAGTGAAAAAAAAAAATGTCTGAAGTTATTAAATCTAAATACTTGCTGTAACGTTTTGTAGCGGTTCACTCAGTTATTCATACATTTTATTCGTCCATGTCACCACCACAATAAATTAATGTAATAAATAATACATAAGATAAGAGCAATATTTTTAATATTCAAAATTATCTGTCATATTTGCTCGTTATTTTAAATCTGATTTTGCTGAACAATGGTGTACGTACTCTTCTAAAAATTTAAAAAATTCCTTGTGTAATTCTTGAAAGTGAGGTTACTTGGATAGAATTCCATTTAAACAAATTTATTAAAGTATTTAAAAAAAAAACTAACCCCTTTCGCTATGAAGCAAGAGGTAAACTATTGTAACTCCAAATTTACCAAAAATGAGGTTATAATTCAAAATTCGCTCATTACACATATTCTTTCTGGTATGCAATTATCAATGATCTACCTTCTTAAGGTTCTGAGCTAAGCAGTAATTCGCTACTTTTGCGTAACATATGATATGGTTGGTTACGATTGTTTACCGGAAAAATAGTTGATTTTTATTCTGCTTCCATTACTTTTGGTAAAGTAACGCAGAACTGCGATTATAGATGCGCGAAATGCAAACAATCTTTCATTGATAATGAGATTCGCGATATGCATATGCTCCATAAGCCGTATGACTTCGTTCGCACGGCTACGTTTCAATTAGAAGATCACATTTTAGCCAAAGTTTTAGTCCTGGCGGAAACCTATGAATCAACACAAAAATCAATTAACGTGATATAGGAAATAAAGCATGATCTAGATCCAGGTACGATAAACACCATTAAGAAATCCAGGAACCATTCTCGAGGACGTTCAAGAAGCCGGAATCGTGGACAAGAAACGAACCGGTTCAAGTCTAAAACGAATAGATGTTTGGATGTTTTACACGCAGCATTAACCAAAGGTAAATCCACAAATAGAAGTCGAGCGATTTCCAATCCGAATAGCGGAAGAGTTGTTGAACCGAATGGGAAACATTATATGAAGATCGACCTCTCCGATGCATACTTATTTTCAAATCGTGTTAGATGACGAATCGAAGCGGTTGAAGGTTATACACACTCCTTTCGGACTATTTTAGTACCAGCGTCTTCCATTCGGCGTGTCCAGCGCGTGTGGCCATATTCCAGTGTTGGATAGAGCAAGTGATTGCGGGGTTAACACATTGCGCTACTTACCTATGTAGATGACATCATTGTTATGGGTTCAAATGAAGAGCATCATTTATATTATTATTATTATTATTTACTGGAGGGCCATGTGGGCGATAAGCCACCTCGCACCGCGACCTAAAAGATCTATTGTGCTGGACCCTACTTAATTATCCGTCCAGTCAATATTCAGGCTCTTAATGAATCTGACAATACTACTGGCCGGTACAAGATACATACTATCCGGGCTCATTGTTCTCCCTCCTAGATGTTGCAGTCTTTGCTGGAAAATGGCTGGGCAATGGCACAGAACATGTTCCGCTGATTCCGCTTCCAGACCGCAGAAGCGGCATCCATCTGTCGTACTTAGGCCCATCTTCTTAAGGTGATACCTTAAGGGGACATGACCTGTGAGGAAGCCAGTAAGCAGCCTCAACTCAGGTTTCTTAAGTTCAAGACACTCCTTAACCCTGACAGACGAAGGTGATATAAATTTCTTCGCCTGCCGTAAACCTGGAATTCTGCGCCAGTAGGAGGACTTTTGAACATCCTCCCAGCGTTTTACCGCTGCTCTAAGGTGTCCCTTAGTGACACCGCAGAACGGTTCTGGTCCAAAAAATGGAGAGGCAGAACCCTCACGGGCGAGGTATCAGCTGCCTCGTTTCCTTCGATTCCAGTATGACCTGGCACCCACATAAGTGTTACCTTATTTGAGCCTGCCAGATGTTTAATAACCTTCAGACAATCCCATACCAGCCTTGACTCAACGGTACAAGACCTAAGAGCTTTTAAGGCTGATTGGCTGTCTGATACAATATAAATCTTTGCATCGTTTAGGCCTTTTGCTATGCCTATCCTAGCGCAAAGTTCTATAGCATGTACTTCTGCTTGAAAAACGGTAGCATTGGTACCCAAGGACTTCGAGAGGGTAGTGCCACTCCTGTGTATTCCTATCCCCGCCCCATCTTCCGTTTTTGATCCATCTGTAAACCATACCATGGACCCTAGCTCAAATGATGGTCCACCTGCCCTCCACACATCCCGGTCAGGTAACCTAACACAGAATGGTTTGTGGAAGTCCAGTATAGCTGGCATACAGTCAGAAGGCATTCCTATGGAAGGGTCTGTCTGAAATTCCTTAAGGATTTCCATATGACCCACCATATTGCCTGGCTTGATATTTCCTTCCGCCTGCATTTTCAGGGCCATACTTGCAGCGTCCTTTTTAATATGCAGGTGTAACGGTGTCAGTCCTAGAAGTGTCTCTACCCCCGCGGTTGGACATGACTTCATTGAGACGATGCAGGCTACACGCTGAACCTTATTCAATAAGGTTTGCGTTGTCTTCTGCTCAGTTTTAGGCCACCATACAACCGATGCGTAGGTGACCATAGGCCTAATGATTGTAAGAAATGACCAGTAGATCATTTTTGGTTGTTCGCCCCAAGTACGCCCATAGAGTCTTTGACAGGCCCAGAGAGCCTTGATGGCTCTATTTTGAACTTTCAACAAATGTTGGTTCCAGTTCAGTCTTTGATCTAGGATAACCCCTAGATATTTAACCTCGCTGGAAAAAGGAACAGTAGTACTGTTTAACGAGGGAGCTGTAAGCGCAAGATTTGTCCTCCTCGTAAAAGGAACAATGACAATTTTGCTTGGATTGACACTGAGTCCTTCCTGGTAACACCACTGCCATATTATATTGAGTGCATTTTGCATGCGATCAGAAATGACCTCATCAAACTTGCCTCTGATTATGATAGCCACATCATCCGCATAGCCCTGGACATCAAACCCATGGCTACTCAGAAGGACCAGTAGTCTGTCAATAACCAATGACCACAAAAGAGGAGATAATACGCCTCCTTGGGGACAGCCCTTTACGGCCTTGATGGTTACTGATTCGCCACCTAGTCTGGCAGTAATCTCACGATGTTCCAGCATGGAACGGATCCACCTAATTGTGGAAAGTGGAACCCTTTTTCCCATTGCTGCCCTCTCTATAGATCCATAGGAGGTATTATCAAACGCCCCCTCAATGTCCACAAAGGCACAAAGGGCAATTTCTTTATATGTCACTGCTTTTTCAATCCTCGTGACTAGCCCGCTAAGGGCCATAACCGTGGATTTACCAGTTTGATATGCAAACTGGTCCCGATGCAGCGGATTCTTTCCAAGGACCTCACTTCTTATTTGATAGTCCAGGATTTTTTCCATCGTCTTCAAAAGAAACGATGTGAGGCTAATTGGCCGATATGCCCTGGCCTGGGTGTCTGGACGACCCCCGCCCTTTGGTATAAAGACCACATTTACTTTCCTCCACAGTTTCGGAATATAGTTAAAAGCATAACTTGCCCGAAACATCTGGATCAAGCTGGGGAGTATTTCCTCAATACCTTTTTGAAGTAAAGCTGGAAAGATACCATCCCCTCCAGCGGATTTGAAAGGTTTGAAAGACCCAATAGCCCATCGAACCTTGCTGGGTGTGAAAAATTTCCCAGAGAGACTCCAGATCCTACTGTGAGGCGAATAGGCCACCTCACTCGAAGGATCATATGAGTCCTCTTGGGCTCCTACCACTACTGAATCCGGAAAGTGGGTCTCTAACAGTACCTCTAAGGTTTCCTTCCGGTTTTGAGTGAACCCCCCATCTTGCTTCTGGAGAAGTCCTAAACCATTTGAATGATCCCTGGAAAAGACTTTCTGGAGACCAGAGATATTATAGACTAGAGATCATTTATATAATCTGGAATCTCTTTTTGGACGTTTACATAAATTTAATATAAGGTGCAATTTAAACAAGAGTAAATTTTTCCAATCAGAAGGCGAATATCTTGGACACATACCGGAACATTCAATCGCGTTCGCTTCAAAGACGCTAGCAGATTACCAAAAGGCACACAGCCAAATTGAAAAGGAAGCTTTGTTGATTATTTTTGGCTGATCACCAATCATTAGTACAACATTTTCATCCACGCAAGCAAATCCCAACGGTGACACACATTAAGTATAAATCAACATCAAAGCACGACAACGTCGACGCACTATCCCGACTTCAATGTGGCCCGAATGAAGTCTTCGACCGAGGAGAAGATTGATGTCTCCAGCGTGATGATCAGATAAATGAACAATTAAACGTTTTCCCAGTAGAAGCGACAGTTATTCGAGAAGCAACAAGACAAGGTCCGATCCTAAGCAGAGTTGTACACTACGTACAATATGGTTGGCCTAGGAATTCTTCGATTGAAAAAGATGTTATACCATATTTTCGCAGAAAGTGTATTCTCACAGTCTGTAAGGGTACGTTGTTGATGCATACTGATTACGTCCATGTGGTTATGAATATCATGCATAAAGGTCAATGGGGTACAGTGCGAATGAAGCAACTGGTAAGACGTTACTGTTGGTGGCCGAATATAGACAGAGATGACAGAGAGTTTGCCAAGATTCACAGGCAGACTCAAAGAAGAAATTCGCAGCTTGGCCCGCTCCAACAAAACCTTGGAAACGAGTTCATTTGAATTTTGATGGGGCATTCATTGAAAATATGTGCCTCATTTGCATCGACGCGTATTCAAAGTTTCCCTACATTACAAGAATGCGGAGCACCATAGCTGTTCAAACAATTCGATCGCTTCAGGTAATTTTTAGAATCAAGGGTATCCCTAATACTATTTTAACGGAAAATGGTCCACAGTTTGTTTCCGGAGAGTTTCGAAAATCTGTGAATTCAACGGAATTCAACATCTGACGGCGGCTCCACTTCATCCGGCATCGAATGGGCAAGCCGAAAGAGCGGTACGGATTCATGGAGAAAATCTTATTCACGGCCAAATTGCCTGATGAAGCGTTGACCAAGTTTCAGGTATTTTGGAAATGGAAAAATCGATTTCATGCCAAACATGTATGAAATGAAACGTTACCATGTACGGTAAACGATTGTCACAGTACTCGATGGAAATACAAAAATATCACTCATACTGTAGCAACTCATTTACCGTCCTTGTGACACAAATAACTTTCAATGTACAATTCAGCTTCGTATTTCTTTTCGTCAAGCGTTTCCCTTCTACCGTATATGTCATAAATCAATACAAAACTTTAGTTTTCCTATAAGCGGGTGCATTTTTATATACAAGCCCGCATGACAGATTTCTATTAAAAGCTAAATATCCACACTTAGGTCGTTTTAAGCTAGATACATAGAAGATAGAAATAATCGATAGTCTGATTTAGACTTGCGTGAAATGTAATGAAAATTTATATCACTTAAATCCCTTATTGATAATACATTTTCTTGTTATATTCTTACGCTTCAATCGATTTTTTTATTCGATTCTGTGTATGTGTAAAACGGGAATCATTTGAAGCTGAGAAATCTAAATATCAATAAAAATGAAGCAAAAAAAAATAAAAAATCGAATGAAATTTTATAATCAACTAGAGAATCTGACAAATACATCATACAGCATAAAATTTTCTTGAATATCTCATAAATGTTACAGTAGACAAGGTAATCTTACAATTACTTAAAAAAAAAAAAAAAAAAAATCTTTTCTATCATTTTTAGTACCTCGTATACATACATACATATACAACCTTCGCATAATAACCTTTTTATTTATTTTTTATGCTGCTTATGCTTTTCATTCCTGTACGTTTCGGTACGAGCTTGAATAGTAGTATAGGCTGTAGTAAAAAATACTATTATAAATATTTAAATTAAATAGCACCAAATAATATCATGATAGGTCGTTTTTTAACATATAAGAGATACCACCGTTCGTATACATACACACAAACGTACACATATACAAAAACCCAAAAATAAAAAGGAACTTAATTTAAAGATGAAAATAAGAAAAGTTTTTCGTATTTCAATTAGAGAAAAGTTGGTAATAAAAAAAAAAACTTTCTTTCTCCATATCTTGAAGAAAGAAAAGCAGCAACAACAAAACTTTTATTTTATTTTATTAAACGGGTGATAACAAAGGAATTAGATTATCTACATGTTCGTGTATTTAAAATTTATATTACCTGGCTGGAGGAAATTTTGATGTGCTGAGTGCGATATATCTCTGAAGGAATTTGTTTTATACGTTTGTGACAATGGTTTGGGGTGTTGTATATTTTTCTTCTTTCTTCTTTATAAATAGAACTAAAAAAAACAAAAAGGAATCTCGGTAATGTAGAGTAGTAAATTATTTTTGATAGCATTGCAAAAAAAAAAAAAAAAATGAGTTGAATACGATAAAGTGCTGGTACTAGCAGCTTAGGTCTAAATAGGTCAAATCATATAAAAATACTCATAGAAAGGATTAAAGATTTTGCGGTCAAATTTAAAATTTTACTGCCGATTTTGCAAATACAAACTCTTTTAAACCATGTCAAAATTTATTTGCCACAATTTATGTCACACTTTCTAAATGCATTAAACATAAATCATTCTTACGAGTACCCATTAAATCAAAAATAGAATATAGTGCATACGAGCCATGAAGTTTAACTGCATACCTTAATGATTAAATATCCAAACTGAATGTGAACGAGAAGCTTTCCAACAATCTCAAGTTGTTGTACTTGATGGTAAGGTATTCACACCTCGTTACCACTAAATGAATGATATCCAATAAAATAGAGTTGACTGAATTTTTTAATTTAAGCAAAATTTTAGACTAAATTTCTTTCGAAAAGCCACAATTTAGGCTAGATTTTATGTTGAATTGTGGTATGAATTTTAGATGGAATTTAATGTTGAAGTTTACTCTAAATTTAAGCCTACATTTTGGTCTACAGAAATTTTTATTGAATTTTGCTCTTTACACTGAAATTAATGGTCATTCTTATTTCTAATTCAGGCTTAATTTTAGGCTGCATTTTTTTTTAGGTGAAATTTTAAAAATAATTTTGGCCTAGCTACAGGCTGAATTTTGAGGAGTATGTAATTTAAAGATCTAAAATTTTCGATGGGGTTTAGGCGAATTGTACGCTAAGTTTTAGGTTGTCTTTTAGGCGAAATTATAGATCGATTTTTTTTCTAACCCTTAGCATTTGCTTGCTTAATATTCTCGAGCTCACACCATTACCAAACGAAAAATAAATTAAGTGAATAAATGCCATTTAAGGGATTATTGGAGGGAGTTTCAGTCTTCGAATATTATACTTTTGATATTTAATTTATACCTCTGTAAATTACTTGTGAAGGAAACTTCATTTTTCTTCGAAATTTTAAACCAAATTTTAGGCGGAGTTCGAGCTGACAAAGCAAGTTAAAATTTTCGATATTTATATGGTTTAAATATTTATTATGATGTAATATTATAAAATGACGCGCTTATCAAAGGGTTATTTGTCCAATTTAGTGAATCATTCAATTTTCACCAATCACAAAGGTGAGATATTCCGCTTGCCACCTTCTTGAGAAATGCTGGAACATTTGTGGTGTCATCTGCCAGCGGGATAGACGGTTTATTTTTAGGTGTGTGTGTCCAATTCTGGTAGTAAGTAATTGGTTGTCCGATGATGAAATGGGCCGGTGTTAGCGCTTGGATGTCTTCCTCTTGTAACTCACACAAAGGTAGGGGGCGTGTTTAATTCCTCATAACGTATTATCGTTTCGCCAACCACACGTCGTAAATGAAGTTTAACCGACTTACTCGTAACAGCGGCTTCACAAAGTCTATTGGAATGTGGTGCTGCCGGTGGTATGAAATGTCATTTTGTGTTGTTTAATGTGGCCTAGTTAATAATTTAGTTTTCCTCTTTAGACAACAGCTCACGAAAATATTTTAAATCATTTGCGGCGCCTACGAAATTTGTCCCATTGTTACTGTAAGTATCAGTTGAAATTCCTCGGCGGTTCTGGAATCGTTTGAATGCTGCGAGGAACGTTTCAGTTGTCATATCTGTTGCTAATTCAAGGTGCACGGCCTTGGTGGCCATACATGTGAATATGACGAGGCATGACCGAGCAAACGGGAGGTACCGGGTTCGAATCCCTATAGGGGCGGGATGCAAAAGGGATTTTTCATCATCTGATTATGATCAGTGATGAAAATGAACACATCTATGACCCCCTGTTGAGAGTGCAGAATCCATGGCACCCACCTTTCATGTCAGCAGTACAGGTTGGCATGAAGCAATGCAATGTGCACGTGGTTTTCAAAGACGGATCTGTAGCCGCCCGTCCTCGATTTGGATACTCCAGGCGTAAAGTAGGACGGTAAAAAATAAATCAATAATTCAAACAAACAAACAAACAGACGAGGTATGTATGCCTTATAAGTGGTTACTTTTCGTTGTTGATTATTCTTGAGCACATATGGACCAGCGTCTGCAAAAAAATGTGGACGCTAGTCTGCAAAAATATACGAATTAGATTAACCCGTCGTGGTGGTAACGGTCCCATGAGCTGCTCCTGGGTTATTTTCTTCTGTCGGATACATTTGATGCAGTTATGTATTACACTTTGCACCAAATCCTTGCCACGGATTATGGTATATGGTTGTTTGATGATGGACATCAAGAATGTCGGACAGGCATGCAAATTATTCTCATGGGATTCTCGTACTAATTTCCGTGCTATTGGGTGACTTCCTGATAAAATAATCGGGTGCTTGAGGTCATATTGCTCCTTTGCGTGTTCCAGACGACCACCAACTCGTAAAATGCCAGCTTTATTTAAGAACGGGGATAGAAAAGAAATATTAGATTTATTGAACGGCGAATTGTTACGTAAACTGTATATCTCTTCTGCAAAACTTGCATGTTGCGCTTCATAGAACATTGTTTTATACGACTCGTACAATTCGGCTGCTGTGACTTGGCCGATGACTCGAGTTGCCGTGGTGATATTTGAGAACTTCTCGATGATTTCAGCAACGATTATTGACCTGCTAGTTGCTCTCTCTGGTTCCTCTCTAGCGAGATTGGTTAGTGCGACAATCTTTTTCTTTTTTGTTCTTTCGGTGGTTCTGGAGATTGAAGTGGTACGCAACGTAGCCATTCCGGTCCTTGCCACCACATCAAATTTGTGATAAGTTCATTGGGAAGAATGCCACGGGAGGCTACATCTGCCGGATTTTACTTCGACGGGACGTATGATCACTGCTGAACATTGGTCGAATTTAATATCTCGGTAACCCTATTGATCACGAATACATTTCCCTTCCTAGGGAGATTTGCCAGCCAAGCAAGGACGGTAGTTGAATCAGACCATAACGAGATCTGTGGAATTGTTGTAAGTGGCAATAACTTAATTACTAGCCCGAGTAACCGGGTCAATAACAGAGCCGCACATGACTCTAATCTAGCTGTAGTAGTATACTTGATCGGTGCGACCTTGGTTTTCGGGAAATGATGTTAGTCTGTACTTTTCGATTCGAACTTGCGGTGCGGGCATATATGACGACAGCGTACGCTGTATTTGACGCATCCGCAAATCCACATAGCTGCAATGCTGCATCCGAAATTAGCCATCTCGGTAATTTGACCTCTTCTAATAATTTTAGTTTGCTTCCGACATTTGACCATTGTTCTTTGACATCTGTAAGGAGTACGTCATCCCAATCGAGTTTTCGCAACCACAGACTATGAAATAGGATCTTTATTCTTATTGTGACAGGTAACAACCAGCCCATCGGATCGAAAACGCGTGATGCCTCGGACAACATATTTCTTTTGGTGAATTCTGTCTTGATTGGCAGCGTTACCTTAAACAAAAAACAATCGGTATGTGGGTCATGTTTGATTCCTAGAACATAAATTAACTTTGTTCTTTGTGATACTTTTAAACAGATCATGAAATGACTGCCATTCTCGTGCCTTGCCGCTAAAGGTAGGTAGCGACAAACGTGGCAGCTTGAAATCTGCTGGTGGGCTTGAAAACGATGTATTTAGAGTAGTTTCATTCATACTGCTAGATGCTGTTTGAATCTTCGTCCTCATCAATCTTTGTAAGGTGGCTACGCATAAATAATAGTTGTCATCTATCGCCTCAATGTCCGACTGAGCATCTGCATCGATGGAAAATATTTCGTCCTCCACGCTAACAAAACTCTTTCTCTCTTTCATTTTATCTAACCTTATTTGCATCTCCTCAAATGGCGTGGTATCCTTGCCTGCTTTCGCGTAAGTAACTAATCTGGTAATTTGGCGTTTAATGACCGATCGTCGTTTTGATTAAAGTATCCGTATTCACTTTGAGCCAATGTGATGAGGTTTGTAGGTTATCACGCTTTTCACAAAAGAATTTCACTTCACGAAAATGTTGATACGAAACACCCGGTAAATAAAATTACACGTTTAAAAATTATTGTTATGTTTTTGTCTTGTCAATCAAGGTTCGTATCACTGGATTGTAAATAATACAAACTCAATTCAATTTATCACCAACGAATTTATTTATTTAGCACAAAAATTATTACAACACAATTTATTAATACAAATTCACAAATTCACTTTATGTACATTTTTCTCAAATTTTACTGTACACTTATAATTGTTATTTCGCACTACAACACTTTTTAAATTACTTTTTTAATTCCTTTTACTTTTTTTAACTCTATCGCTTTCCAAATACTAATAATCCAATTCGACTTCGTTCGCCTTTTTTATATACACAAACCAAACACCTAGAAAGTTCATGACTTTTCTAGTTAGAATAGCGTAGAAACATTACGTAACAATTTTTATCATGGAAACTTCCATTTTAGTACAGTTAAACATTGAGCTATTCATTTAACTTCTTCTATTACACACTAGGTGTACCCGTCACATTATATTATTGTGACGGTGACACCTAGTGTATAATAGAATAAGTTAAATTAATAGCTCTATATGTTTAACTGTACTAAAATGGAATTTTCCATGATAAAATTGTAACGTAATGTTTCTAGGCTATTTTGACTGGAAAAGTCATGAACTTTCAAGAAGTTTGGTTTGTGTATATAAAAAGGCGAATGAACTCGAATTGGATTAGTAATATTTGGTAAGCGATAGTGTAAAGATTAAAAGGAATTAAAAAGTGATTTAAAAAGTGTTTTAGTGGAAATAAAAATTATAAGTGTGCAGTAAAATTTGAGAATAATTTATATAAAGTGATTTTGTGAATTTGTATTAATAAACTGTGTTGTAATAATCCTTGTGTGCAGTAAATAAATTCGTTGGTGATAAATTAAATTGATTTTGTATTATTCACAATCCAGTGATACGAACATTAATTGACAAGGCAAAAACGTAACAATTGGTGACAGCGGTGGGATTGTGAATAATAAGATAAAGAAAATGATTCTCAACGAAATAAAAGTTCCAAAATTAAAGAGGGAACTTGAGAAACGGGGTTCGGCCACTGATGGTAGTAAAGCAGCTTTACAAGCGTTACTATGTAACGCCATGGAGAAAGAAGGATTAAACGCAGATCAACATGATTTTGGAGAGAAAGTAACGGATGCGGCAACCGTCAAGCAGAAAGAAGGAGATAAACAACCGTCAGCCGAAACAACACAACCACCATCTGGAAGTTTCGATTTGTCGCAGTTAGTAGCTGCTATGAACCAGATGACGGGACAGATGAGCCTAATGAAACAACAAAACGAACGACAGCTAGGAAAAATTAAAAATCAAATGGCGCAACAAGCAGTGCAGTCAAGCCAAGAAATAAAATGCCAGATGGAACAACAAATAGGGAAAATTGAACAACCAATCCAGGAAATTGCAGATGGGCAAAAGAGAATGGACGAGAAACTTATCGAATTATCCACTTCGCTACGCGAAGAAGTAGAAAAATTGCAAACGGAATTGCAAACTGAAATTCAACACGCCAAAACGGAATTTAAAATGTAGATTCAAGAACATAAATTACAAGCTGAATTTCAAACGGAGGTTAAACGCCTCGAGAGAGAATTAACAGATGTCAAGGCAAGTGAAACAATGACACATGTGGTATAAACCGTCCAATCAATCAAGTTAAAGCCACTTTCGTCATTTTCAAGTTTCAATTTTAGATGACAGCCAATCAAAACCGTTGGAATAATGAACATCTCGTCGCAGCGCTAATAGTGGCCCTTAAAGGTGAAGCAGCGAAGGCCCTTCAAACAATTCCGGAAAAAGATCGCAACAGTTGTCTCGAAATTATGAAGGCGCTGGATCGGAAGTATGGCAGTGACTATAAGTGGGAAATCTATCGCATGGAACTTAGAAGCCGCTAACAAAAGGGAGGAGAATCGCTACAGGAATTTGCATCGGCAATCGAGCGACTAGTACATCTAGCACATACCAGTACCAATTGACGCATTCATTAACGACATTCGAGATCCAGAGACACGCAAAGCGGTGATATTGTCATCTAAAGCAACGTCAGACACCAACGGCAGCATGGAGCGAATGGTACCGACAGTCGGAAGAGGCAGGCCTAGGTGTTAAGAATGTGACAAGTTGGATCACATCTCAATGGACTGTCAGAGTGTAATGCAGGGAGAGAGAAGATCGTCACCAGTTGTGCGGATAAACGCCGAACGGTCGGGAAAAATGTCTAGAGGCAGCGAGCTAAGATGTTGGGTATGTAACAGGATTGGCCACATCTCGCGAGATTGTTTGAAAGCAAGAGGAAAACGGCACGGATCACCAACTTCTGTGGTAAGAGCACTAAGAGAAGAGCAGGAATCGGATGGACGGATGGCAACCATCGGTAAAGTGGAAAGGTTAGAAGTCAGTTTGAAGGAACCGGAGCTGGCTTCGCCGTCTAGTTGCCCCATAACATACATCCCTGTTACGAGTGAAGCACGAGGTGGAAGTAGCGTTACAATTAAGGGTAATGTTGATGGAAGGAAGTGTACCATTACGCTGGATACCGGAGCAACTCACACAATTGTTCGGAAAAACTTGATCGCAGGAGCTGTGCAGCTGGCTGATGAGTTAAAATTAAGAATGGCAAATAGAGAGAGTGCAATGATTAAAGGGAAAAAGATCGTGAGCATAAGGATCGGCGAAACTCTTCTCCCACACGAAGTTCTGGTCGCAGATATCGTGGACGAAGTCATTTTAGGAACGGACTTCATGAGGGTGAATGGCTTCGTGTTGGATTTTGGACGAGGAATATTGAGTAGCGATAACTTCGAGCTGAAACTTAAATTTAACGGTACGGATGCGACAGTAAGGCGAGTAACAGCCATTGCGTGGAGCTGCCATCGAAATCTGACATAATTGTTGAGGAAACCAAAGAACACCAGGTTAAGCAGACATTGGATAAGAAGGGCCGAGTTAGGCGAAGTAGAGTGCGAGTATCGGGCGACTGAATGAAAACTCGATATGCCATACGGGCAAATAACCAAGGATTACCTGAAAGGCAATTGGTGTGGCTTCACAATTCGCAACAAAAGAAGGGGGATTTATCGACGAAACTGCAACCTGTATGGACAACACCCTACAGGACTAGGAAAGGACAAGGAGGTAAATCGAAGGTGTTGCTTTTAGACAGGTTTGCCCCTGTACAGAGGAGGTGAGTTGAGTCCTGTTCGGTACGAACAGGCTTAGATGAGGGGTAGTGTAACGGTGACACCTAGCGTGTGATAGAATAAGTTAAATTATAGCTCAATGTTAAGCTGTACTTAAATGCAATTTTCCATGATAAAAATGTTTTAAACTATTCTAACTGGAAAAGTCGTGAACTTTCGAGAAGTTTGGTTTGTGTATATAAAAAGGTGAAGGAGATCGAATTGGATTATTAGCATTTGGAACGCGATAGAGTAAACTTTTAAGATTATTAGTAATATTTGGTAAGCGATAGTGTAAAGATTAAAGTGATTTAAAAAGTGTTTTAGTATAATTTTACAGAAAAATTTGAGAATAATTTATATAAAGTGATTTTGTGAATTTTTATTGATAAACTGTGTTGTAATAAATTTTGTGAAATAAATAAATTCGTTGGATATAAATTAAATTGATTTTATATTATTCACAATCCAGTGATATTAACCTTGAGTGACAAGGCAAAAACGTAACAATATTTCTGGGAAAAAAAATTGGAGAAACCTCACATCCATCTATAATACCTTGATTTTAAGCAAAATCTTAATAGGTCAACAAATTCTGATCTGGAAATGTAAGTGTGGTACAATGGTTCAATATTTGTAAAGAGCGATACCTTGCCTAGGCTAATAAGTACATAATTCTGTAGGATGTCCTGTTCTTTAATAAATTCCACTAATTCGAAGGAGTTTTTTCTGTTATATTCGCGACTGTCATTTGCTAATTTGAACAAATCAGCCAAATCCGTTTTGTAGGTCGGGCTATTAATAAAAGATATAATGGATTGCAATGCGTGATTGTTCTTATAGATTTTGCGAAGTCTGAGGTATAGTTGGTAAGCCTTAAGTTTACTTAATCTTTATACTAAGCCTTTAGTTTACTTAATCTTTATACTAATAACATCTTATTATTTAAGTTCTGATAAGAAAGAGTTGGATCCTTATTTGATATCGTATACATATTTTAATGATCTAATAATCAAGCCTTTTTGATTTATTCTTCAAGCTGTTGTTATGCGTAGATATTACATCTATATAGGCTTTTGTTGGTTTGGTTGTCGTACTCCTAAAAAAGGATGACTTTTTCTTTAACAAGAAGCCATCAGCTTTTCAAAATCGGCATCCGAACACTTATTTTAAAAGACCGGCTGAAGAAGTGGAACAATATAAGTTTTCAAAGTGTCCACAGTGCATTAGTGGCATAGATGATCAGAGAATATGAATGGAATCGTACATGAACAGTAACAATTTCGGAATCGCAATCCGCTAACGTTATCGGAATGGATGAATATTTATTATAAACTGCGACTACAATACCACCACCCTTGTTACAAGTCGCCATTTTTAGATATCTATCCCTTCGAAAACAGCGTAAGACGACAGAAAATATTCCTCATTTTTGAAACGGGCTGTTAAATTTGATTTGGCTCGAATACTATTTGAATTGTGGTATATTTAAAAATTATAGTGGATGGGGAACCGCTTCACTGATACAACGCATAAATGATGCTGTGATGGGTGGCGGAAAAGTTACTTTACATGTTGAAAAGTGGTCCCAGCCCTGTTTTTTTTTTTGCTATACGTGAATAATTTATAAATGGCCGGAATTATACACCAGGAGGCCAAACTAGTGAGTGTGTGTGCATACATTTTTATTATTGTATCAAAACCAACAGGGGTGTTATCAAAACTAACTAAAATATATATACAGCATTCGCTTCTTCTAGTGTCATTATGATATTTGTATAGAGGTTTTAGATTTGTTGTCGGTTTGTTATAAGTATTACTAGAAATAATTCATTAAGGTGATTTCGATTTCAATTTTTAAATCTTTTTGAGAACAATTATCTTAAAAATTAACATTAAGAATTGTATTAATTAAATTTGTAAAATATAATTTTAATTTTAAGTTTCATTCCAAATTGAATTTAGATAAATTGATTAATAGTCATGACACCGGCAGATTCCTAAACCAAATTGATTTTGAATTTAAATTTGGTTGAACAAATTATGAACCATGAGTTTATGAACCAAATCATCAATTTGTGCTAGTTAATTAATTTTTTTATTTATTTATGGAAACTTTAAGCTGTTAGTATTTAATATGTTCCTGATTAATTTGAATAATTGTGCAGTGGGATTTAAGCAGATAAGAGTAATAAGCAATTAATTATTTAATTTGATTTTAAAGGTATTCTGGAATTAGCTAATTAAGAAGACTTTAAATTTGAATTTTAGAATTTGTTTAAAAATAAAGCAATTATGTATCTTAAATTTTATGTTGGGATTTAATTGATAATAAGGAATTGGATGCTTGGGATTTTCATAGTTGAGAAACCGGGCGCGGCTTTTTATTTATAATTTATTTTTTATACATGAGTATTTTTCACCAAATATAAATTAAATTTATTGATTGAAACTTGACACTCCTGATTTATTTCAATGAAATTAAAAATATTTTGTCTACATTAACAATAATAATTTTTGTTTATTTTTAGAAATCAATAATTATTAAATTAGATTAGGTTACAAATAATTACATTAGAAAGAAATTGTTTTTCTTCTTAGAACCATTTTTGAATTAATAATATTATGTTTCATGCATTATGGTTTTTATTATCTTTGATCAATTTAATTATGGAACATAAAGTTATGTAAAATTTTGAAAATGGTTCATTTCTTTTTTTTTTTTCACTGTTAGGGGTCGGATGAGATGTTAAAAGAATTTGGAAGCTTACACAACAGCTTATACCTATACAAAGTAGATAACGCTGCATAACAACTTCAAATCTATGAAAACCTGACAAAACACTTTCAATTTTACACTTACTATTAAAAAAATGAAACATAACAATTTTATAATAATAACGTTTATAAAAATATTATGTATTTAATTTTTTTTTTTTAATTAGCTACTTATGCATAATATTCAACTATACACAATATAAAAACATAAACATTAAACAGTTAAATCCTTTATTACATGTAAAAGCACAAAACATATTTTAGTACACACATATAGTCAAGTTAATTTTTGTGTATTCTAAATAGTTTTTGTATTTATTTTTATTTCAATGCTAATTAGAACATGTTAAATTTATGTTTAATTAATTATATAAACATAAACAACTATATTTATACTTTACATAAAGCAGAATGTTTATTTTCTAATTACAAATTGTGTTTTAAGCATATACATATTTGTTTATGAAATAAAACAAGAACAGGTGAAAGCCTCATCCAAAAATTATTAAAGTACCATATACTCATGTGGTTATGCGGGAGCCCAACAATTTTAATGTTAAACCAACCAATCAATATTGTATACACGCCGTAGCAATAACAACAAGTAAAATTTACCCTTTTTGTTTTTGTTTTCTGATAATTTTCCAAGTTTTCCTATTCTTCATGGGTTTACAACAAAGCTTTGGAAACTCCTTAAAGGGAAATTTGTAAAAAAAAAAATATTTTATTTTGTATAAAAACTTTTTATTTGTTTTAGGGTTGAGTTGGTTGTTTTCAGTACGGATTTTTATTTTCTTTGAAGTATGTATAGCTATTTAAAATATAGAATATTCATGAAAATTTTGGGTACAGTTATTTGCCAATTTATGCATTTTGATGTGTTTCAAGCCAAAAAATTGATTTTGGAATTGTTGTCTATCTGCCTGGCGATAGGTCTGTTCGCCGGTTTATTTGCATTTCGATCCATCAGTTGGTCTGTTTGTCGGATTGTCTATAGGTCTGCAAGTTGTTCTGTCTGTCAATTGGTCTATCGTTCTGCCTATTATCTCTTTGCAATCCCAAACGAGTTTTTACGTAAACTTAATTTAAAAGAAATAGATATTTGAAGAAAGCAAATTTGAAAAGCGGCAAGTTTTAAGCCGAAAGTTACCAGCCAACATATTTCATATAAAACGAAAAGTTGTCAAAACCACTTTTAAGCTGGTAAGTATTTCGATATAATGATTGTATAACTGGATACAAGACCATTATGGTTCGTCACCGCTTATCACAAGAACTGTTTACATGGTAAATTTCATAAGAGGAGCCCAATATAAAATTTCAAAATTTGTAAAAATTAAGCCTTTAAATTATAAAGGGTGTAACGAAACCCCAACAAGGGTTTCGTTAACAGATAGGAGAATAGAGGTCTCGTGCGGTATTCAAGCTGGCTGGAGCTCACGGTGCGGCGTGGGGTTTTCCAGAGATATTCTCAAGCTTGAATAACCGCATGAAAATAAAATTGAGAAGGGTAAAGGGAAATTGAAACTATTTTTGGCACGGCCTCAGTAGCTAAAGAAAATAATAAAACCAGGAGTGGTCGTCCAGGAGCGACAGCTTCAACTCCAGGCGATCCCCGCTATGACTGCCACACGGATCTCCCCTCAATGGCCCGCCTATTGGGATGCTGCAGTACGACCAATACATATGGCGTACCGCCCTTCAGCACAGCCTGTCTTGGAGGAACGAATGGCACGCCCGGGACAAATATGGAAAAGGCCGACTCTTCACAAGATCATAGCCAAATTATTTCGAAACTTAGCTTACCAGTAGTTAAACCAACTGTATCACGTGTTCTGAAGGCAAGAAGAACCATTAAATGGGAAGTCAAAACCCCATTTAACACCTGCACATAGAACATCGTTTATAATTTGCTAAAAGTACATGCATTGGACAAAAGAATGCGGTCAAGTGATTTTTTCCAAAAAAAAAAAAAATAATTTGGATGGACAAGACTACTACAGTTGTTATTGGCATGATATCAGAAATCACGGTGGGGCGGTAATGGTTTTGGAAGGGTTCTCTGGGGATTTAAGGATACCCATTTGCTGGATCACTACAAAAATGAACGCAGACAAATATTGTGAGCTGCTTGAACATGTTTTAATCCCATTAATTGACGATCAGGCAACAATAAGACAGTTGACGGGGGCACTCAACGCCAAAATCGAATTAAATAAAAAATTGGAAAGAAGAATTGGCCAATTAGAAAATAGAGGGGAAAACAATACACCAAACAATACAACACTCGTGGCACCCAGAACAGAATAGGAGAATATCGCTACATCAGAGAAATATGGGGTATAGTATCAAAGCAACCTTGATTATACAAAGCCATAGTCTAAAAAACACAGCTTTTATAAAGGAATTAGAAACGAGGAAAAAACCAAACTTTTCATAGTAAAATACACAAAACATATGGGAAATCACTTTTTTTTCTAAGACAAATTTTTAAATGAAAACGTTACAAATTCTGAATTATGATTTCTGAAATACTTTTATAAATATTTGAATTTCAACATATATGAATATCGTTTAAGTAAATCGTTTTTATTTTCTTGTAATAATTGATTAATTTAAAGCAAAGTATAAAAAAAAATTCATAACAACAGCATTCTGGTCAAATTGAAATAAAAGCTTACTACGATTCGTTTGGTCATTAAGTCAATATACATTACATAGATGGCAGTGATGGCCGTACAAATTTGGAAAAATCGTACCAAAAGTTACCATCTGGGGAAATTTCAAGTTCAAAAATTGTATGAAAAGCAAAACAAATTCAAAAAATATAGGAACGTGTGATAATTTTGCGAATTAATAATTCTTTTTCGTATTTTTCTTTTACAATTTTAGACATCTTACGTACACTAGTAAAACTAAAGATAAATTTAGCAAGTATTATTTTAATTTGTCAGAGCCAACTTTGACGTATTTTTCAAAATGAAAGTTCGAAAAAATATATTTTAGAAATAATTTAATTTTAATATTTCTGCAATTAATATTTACTTAATACCAATATGGCCTTCTTGTATATTGTTCTTAAAGATATGTAGAAAACTTTTATATAAACGATTTTTAATATGTTTCGAAGATTGTAAGAGAATTCAATCCAGTTTCGAACTGATGAGCTTATGATTATGAAAAAATCAATCTTCTCATCAGGATTATACCACAATTTACATTCTATATACACAATTTACATTCGTGTTAATTGAAACACAATTAAAATGGTCTAACCACCGGTAGCATATTAGAAATTACATGAATTAATTAACATTCAAAAAAAAAAATTAATAAAAAGTGAAGTTTATATAATCATTTTATAATATTTTTGCTTTTTTCATTGAAAACTTGAAGCTTAAAAACACAATTTTTACCATGGATTCCTATGGAAATCAGTGAAAAGTTATACCACTAAAAAAACTTCTAAAAAATACGTCATTAAGATTATGGCTCTATACTCTAGAAGGCTCTGGTAATATTTGTCAATTGAATATGAATTCAATTGTTTCATAAAGCAAGCATTTATATGTTCGCAGAGGAGTGAAAAATATAGGATTTAAATGTTTGTGGACATATTGCATGAAAAAATTTTCAACATATATTTCTTATAAAGTTCATTGGCATAGAATACATTCTTTTTTAATTAATGAAAAACCAAAATTCATAAAGTTAAGTTCGAAAAAGAAACCGATGTGTTTGTATAAGTGTAATTTATGTGAAATCAAAGTAAATGATTTTGTTCAAATTTCGGGTCATATGAGGGATCATTTAAAACCGAAAGAAGAAATTAAATGTCCAGTGCGAAATTGTAAACTGAACTTTAAAAATCAATCAAATTTCCGTGTTCATTGTTTTAGATATCATAAAGCAGAAAATACCAAGATGGTTTTAATTGGCAAAAAAGAAATTGGCCAAGATGTCATAGTAAAAAATACTAATAATTTTATTGACCGTTCACATGTCATTAATGAAAAGATAGTAATAGATGATAATAGTTTCAGTTTACTATTCACTAATATGAAATATAAATATAACATTTCAAATGTAGGACTAAATTTTGTATACAACGAATTACGCGCGATTGCTGAAAAAAACAATGAGTTTATTTTAAACCAAGTTTTGGCCATAATAGAAGATAAAAAAGTTGTTAATAAACGGAAAGAAATTCTTAGTTCAATAAAAAATTCATCTAACATGAATGAGCTCATTTTATTTAAAAACTTAAACACATTGAAAGTAACTTTGGTTATGTTCCATTGATTAAAATAGATTTAGGTAGGAACAACTACCATCAGCTCTGTTTTTATTATTACATTTCAATTTTGCATACATTAACCATGTTAATGAATGAGATACAAATTCATAAATTGTTTATTGAGAGTAAGCCGGAAGAAACCAACATTTTAATGGATTATAATGATGGTGAAGTGCATAAAAAAAATTCATTTTTCTCTAAAAGTAGTAAAAAGATCGAATTAATTATATTTCAAGACGCCTTTGAGGTTTGCAATCCATTGGGATCATCGCAAAACAAACACAAAATGATAGGAGTGTACATGTCTATTGGTACCCTAAATAAAAAATATAGAAGTAAAAATGATAACATTCAGCTCGTATTGTTATGCAAGGAAGCTCATGTAAAATATTTTGGATTTAACAAAATATTGGAACCTTTAATAAAATATTTGAAGACGCTGGAAAGAAATGGAATACAAGTTCAAAATACTAATCAAACTTATTTTGACTCACTTTTCGCAATGATGGTGATAATCTGGGCAGCCACCAAATAGGCGGATTTACAGAGAATTTTAGTTCTTCTGATTATTTTTGTAGATACTGTCTCTATGATAGAAAATCATTGCGAAACTTCAATATGCATATTGCGGATCTCAGAACTCCCGAAAACTTCAATAGCGCTCTTCAACAGTTGTCAATATCTGGCGCACAAACCCAAACGGGGATTAAAAAAAGTTCTATTCTAAACGAATTAGAAAATTATCATGTATGTGCTCCAGGGCTACCGCCATGTATAGCTCATAACCTTTTTGAATGTATAATACCATTCGATTTGATGGAAATTATTAAATACTTTCATATTCAAAAAACAGTTATAACTGGTATTTAGCGGAATTGCGAAGAAAGTTTAAATTATCACTTTCCTTCCCAAAAATTGATCTTAAGCGAAATAAAATTCAAGGCAAAGCTTTTAAAATTTGGAACATTCTAATCTTAATGCCACATATCATGATGGGTTTTATAAATAATTTTGAAGACAGTATTTGGACATTTTTTATTTCAATGGTGGAAATGAGCCGCATAATCTGTGCACCAGAAGTTTCATTAATCCAAACAACATTACTAGGTTTTTATATAGATAATTATTATGCATACCGAAAAGAGAGTTGTCCACTTCTAAAACTCCGCCCCAAACATCATTACGTATTCCATTATCCTGGTTTAATAAGAAAATTTGGACCATTAAGAAGTCTCTGGCAATGGCGTTTGAACAGAAACATCAGTATTTTAAACAAATAGCAAAAAAATCTAAGAATTTTAAAAATATCACTTATACTCTTGTTAAAAGCCATCAAGAATTTCAAAGCACTATTTGTGAAAATCGCTTTAATTGTACTATAACAGCGGATAATGTAATGCGGTTTTCAAAAAATATTTATAATGTGGAAATACAAAATGAATATGTTTTTATATAAATGACGAAGCTGAAATCGAAAAAATGAATATTCAAGCAGTTTTTATAGATTCGTTGTATAAAAAGGCAATTATCTATGGAAAAGTAACGAATTTTTGGTATAATGAACATACAACACTATACGAGAGCACCAATTCTGAAATTTGTACTAAATGTGTTAACTTAGAAAAACTATTATTAAAAAACCAGTTAATTTGTTGAAGAAGAACACTAAATACTACTTTTGCCTTATAATACATTTATTCAACCATTTTGACGTAGGTTTTATAGACTACTGTAATTACTACACTAAAATTTTAACAGAAATATTAAATTAAGATTATTTATTTATTTTTCTATGGTTATTGCCATAATGTCTAAATTTTCATTTGAAATTTATAGTGGAGATAGATGCAACCGAAAAGTATTTCTATCATTACCGACGTTAGCTGCTGTAATTGACAAAGGTAAATTATTGTTTGTCTGTTTTTTTATAGAAAATGTATTATTAATTTTCATATACAATTTTTTTTTTATTTTTCATATTTTTTCAGCTAATCCTCTTGGATTGCAAGGCACCAATTAAGTCCTAGAAAAAACTGGCTCCGAGATTTTATAGGACGATATATTAGAATACTAAGCTACTCAAAAAGGTATTATATTAATGCTACTGAAATTCGATGAGACATGGGCACCACCTATGATAGTATCAAGTGAAACAGCAAGCAAAAGCAGCATACAACAACCGCAAAATGAAAACGAGTTTCTAGAAAATTACTTTGAAGATGCACCTTTAATTATTTTGCCTCAAAACAAAAATATGAGTTGTGAAAATATTTATAATGGAGATATTGTATATCAATCTTCTATCAACTACTTTAACTGTGAGCAGTACGACAATATCATCAGCATCGTCCACAAATCACGCGGAAGCCACCAAATTGTTTAAAAACTTCTCTGTTCCTTGGAACAAAATGCCGAAGGATATTGCACAAGCAATATAAAACAAAAAATCACTTGGCACCCGGTTAAATGCTTTTATTAGTTATGTATGTCGTAGATGATCTTCGACAATATTCATTTGACTTACCGCTAAAGATATTGCTTTCAGTTGCGGAAGATATTGTTCAAACTTATCCTGAAACGTTTGAACAAAAAAACGAAGAGGTTGCACTGGTATCATCTTTTTCTGAAGTCCTAGTAACTATGATGAGAAACAGAAATAATTATTTAAACAACACATCTAGGAAACGTGTAAGTGATACTGAAAAAATTCACATTAAGAAAAGGAAGGAAACAAATGAATTAATGAATTGTGTCAAAAATTGGCAGCCAGATATAACTGAAACAAGTGGCCTTTCGGGATCAGACAAAAAAGAATATTTAATCAAATTATTTACAATAAATAAACTTTCATCTGACGAAGAGGAAACCATGGTTAGTTATATGTGACAGACGTTTGCCCTGCAAAGGCAGTTTCTAAATATGTGTGGGGCTAAAACTAATTGGCCATTTATGTTTCAAAAATATGTGTATTCAACCATTTTATTGAATTAACTGGGGTGAAAGAAGTTAAGTTAAGCAGCAACTTCGAAAATGAAAAATTTAAAATAACAAATTTTTTTTTAATTAAAAATTAAATTTTGCCAAGGAAATACTAGCGGTGGTTAACGAGCGCACTATAATAACAGCCGTAGCAGCTTATTTTAAGGAAGATACGGATTATTTATTCCGATACTTCAAGGTAATTTAAAAAAATATTACATTTATATTTAATAATATATACATATTAATAATTCACCGAATTTTATAGATGGGGACTAAAATCGACGATATAACTCCGTCCATTCCAATTGCAAGTCCATGGATTGCAATAAATGGTGAGCTAACTTACTTCAGTTTATTTCAGTCATTAACAGAAATATGCAACAATTGTTTTACTTCTCAGATGAAGCTTTAGAAATGAACATTGTATACATTTTTATAGAAAAGGTCGAAGTGTGTTGCTCATCGAATTGTTCTTTATTTGGTATGCTAGTAGAAACAATATGCTACTTTTTCAACTTTAATATTCAATACCCGAAGGAAATATCTCAAACTCTGGATTTCGTGGTGAGATTTTTTCTGCACCGAAACCTCGTGGACCAAAAAAATCCATGTATCAATGGTCCAAAATTACCAATTTAATACGAAAATTGGATGCAATGCCAAATAATTAATAATAATAATTTTATATGCCCGTTTAAATATTAAATATGTATAATTATTATGTTAAAGGAATGCAAAACTAATTTTTGTACTATCTGTACTATTTTAATCTTTTATTTTATTATTCTTTAATTTAATTGAGAATTATTTATTTTAGATTTTTTATTGTTTAGTAAATATTAAATGAATAAATAAATGAATTAATAATTTATATAAAATATATGAAAATGTATATTTAATTATATATGTTGTATATAATACATATTTATTTATTTATTTATTTATTTATAGTATTTATAAATAATTTAGTATTAAGAGGAAAAGCACACATGGAAACAAAGCAATCAAAACAAAAAAAGAAAAAAGAAGTTGCTTCCATTAGGCATAAAAACCTCTTAAATTTTTTCAAACAATTTCCACCTCGTGCTTACACATTCTATTTTGAGCAGTAGCTCATTTACAATAAAATGTACAGCACGAGGTGAAATAATATAAAAATTAAAAATTAACAAAATAACATGGTTATTAAAACTAAATTAAAAAACTACGTATTGCCCATCAATCACGCCACTCCAAAAATTTTGACCTAAATAATTTTGGCGATCCTAATCTCTTAATTTCCAATGGAATTGAATTCCAAAGGGAAACTCCCCTAACACAAAATGACGCGTTTAACGACCTACAACAATTTTTAGCCGGAATTAGGCGGAAGTTAGAGGAATGAAACCTACTAAACATTAATTTCCTATATAGATAACAAGGCTCCTTAGCTTTAAGAAGTTTAAAAATAAAAAGACAAACGCGAAATTCGTAAAAAATAGATAAACTACATTCTAAAACAAGGCTAGAGTAGGCAGAAATATGATCGAACTTCCTAATACCAAAAATAAACCTGGTACAAGCATTGAAACATCTTTGGAGAACATTCATATTTTCCTGAAGCATACCGAATAAAACTATGTCACCGTAAATAAAATGAGGAAGAAGATAAGACAAAAACAATTTTTTCCTAAACTGACTATCAGAAAATCCAACCACTTTATACAAACAACTAAGCATGCCAAAGACCCTCTTACTAATAGTAATTAAATGGTCACCCCAAGTAAGAGTTTTATTAATAACTAAGCCTAAATCCCTAACAGTATTTGAATATACAATTAGCGAACCTTGCAGAAAAATACCAGGAAAGGACGAGGTATCTAACGGTTTTTTATAAATTATAATCGACTGAGATTTATTCGCGTTTAAAACAAGCCTGTTAGAGACCGACCAGCGAACGATATTACTTAAATCTTCATTTATCAGACAAATATTCCTAACAATAGAATCCTGATCTAAACGACTATTTCTATAAATTTGAACGTCATCAGCGAAAATATGAAATGAACAATGTTGAATGGAGGATTCTATGTCATTTATGTACATAGAAAATAATAGAGGACCCAGCACTGAACCCTGAGGCACGCCGGAAATTACAGGAAGGAAATCAGACAAGGAATTGTCGAAAAAAACTGCCTGAGAACGATTAGAAAGATAGTTAAAAATCAATTTGGCAATCAATTCATATTACGCCTAATATCATCACATACATTTAATAACGCAGTAGAAGTACTATGAAATTTTCTAAACCCAGATTGGAAGCAACTAATTAAACTATTGCTATGTAAATGCGATTGAATTTGATTTTTAACAACTATCTCGAAAGCCTTAGAGAGAGAACTTAAAATGCTAATTGGCCGAAAATGGGATAGCTCTAAAGGATTACTGATCTTTGGAATCGGGATTATTTTACTTAGCTTCCACTGATCTGGATAGGAAGAGGACGTGAGAATAAAATTGAAGATATGTAACAAGTATTTTGAGACGAAAGGGAAAACTACCTTAACGAATTTTAAATTGACGTTATCCAGACCAGAAGATTCCGATTTAACCTTCCAAATAGCAGATTGTAAATCCTCGAGAGAAATATTTGAAAACGAAAACGAATTAGAGGACGCGTTAGAGAACAAATCGACGGAACTACTGCCCGAGTTCAGACTAGAGCAAAAATATCTATTAATTTCATTGGGTTTGAAATCCCCACTTGAACTAATCTTGCATTTACCTAGGCCTAAATTACGAACATTACGCCAGAAAACCTTGGGAGGAAGAGAGGAGTCTAACTTGTCCTTGAAAAAATTACGTTTAGCAATTCGAATTAACCCTACAACTCTGTTACGAGCCTGCTTGTAATCTAAATGAGACTGACTATTAGGACACCTTTTCCATACACGATATTTACTAACTCTAATATTTATGGCATTCGAAATTTCCTGAGACAACCAAGGCGGAGATTTTGCTTTGCAAGTAACCTTTTTAAGCGGAACGCAACTATTAAACACCAAACTAATATACGAGTTGAAAAATTCTATTTGGCTAGTTGCCGAACTAAGGCAAAAAATATCCTCCCAAGGAACTGAGTTACAAACTAAGTAAAGGCGGGAATTGTCTATACTAGAAAAATCTCTAAAGCTAAAACTCTTAGGTTTAGGTGGAGAGTAAGAGTTTACAGAAAAAACTAAAAGATCATGATGGGATCCCATACCGAGAGACAACTGATTGAAAAAACAAATAGAGTTATTAGTAAAAGATATGATATGATCAATAAGGGAATAAGATGCCCCGCTAGCGGTTGGACAAGAAAACGTTGGTGCCACAGTGTTGTGTACGGATAAATTAAGACTATTTAAAAGATTCAAATAATCCCGAGGGAAGCCGGTCTTTTGGAGTATATCGAAATTAAAGTCACCTGATATATACATTTCATCGAATCTACAAGAGAAATAACTAAATAAACTTTCTAAGTCTACAAGTGATTTTTTAAATTTGGCATACGATCTCTTACTAGTTTTTGGTGGGTTATAGATGGTACCGACTAAGATTTTACGACCATTAATAAAAATATTGACAAATAAAAACTCTAAATCCGATACTAACAATTCTGAAATGGAAGAAGGTATAGTAACTAATCTAGCCTTAATGTGATCTCCTACAAACATACATAAACCACCATAATTAAGGGGAGGTACCGCTCTATCTTTCCTAAATATATTATAACCTTTGATGGCCAAAGCTAAATTAGGGATATTCGCATTTAAAAATGTCTCAGAGAAACAAAGAATGTCCACGGAAGCACCATTAAAAATGTGACGAATCTCGTCAATATTTGGGACTAAACTTTGCACGTTAAAACTAGCTACATTTAACATAGACCTATCGACTAACATAGATTTTAAAACTACATTGGGGTTATTAAACGACATTACAATCAAAAATAAACACGACGTGACGTGATTGAAGCGCAATACTTACAAATAAATAAAATGAACGCTTCATCCAAACCGAACCGGATTACTGGAAATCTAAAACGAAAAGAAACAAAAAACCAACCAAAGTAATAAATGACAAATTAACGTAAACAAAGGAACAATACTTAACCGTTGAGCCCCTTTTTATGTCCTAATTTATTTAAATTTTTTTTTTTTTCCCTATTGTGGAAAAAAAAACACAAAAAAAAGACACTACCGACTAAGGCTACTTCTATCAAATATAATAATATGGAATAAAATATTTTTCAATGAAACCACTATCTTTCAATTAACCAATGTATCGAAAAATCAATAATTTTAGCTTTGATTTCAATCAAATATTTGTTAAAATTAAACAATTTTAACAAAAAATCTAACATATAATTACTTAAAAACCAACAGATTTTACCTACATATTTCAGCAATATTTTGTTTAAATGTACTTCCATTGTTTAATTCTATGCAATGTGCTGTTGAACCATCCAAATGTTTAATTCTAAGCAATGTGCTGTTGAACTTTAGTTCTGATTGCTTAAAGTTAATCAATTTTAATTAATAATTGAACATTAGAATTGTTATTAATGACTTTTTTGTTTAAATTTATTACATCAATTGTTGGGAATTAACCAAAAGATGAAATTTTTTACGTGTTTAAAATTTCTACAATAATTGAAGGTAACCTGTTACACTCAATAATTGTAGTAAAATCCACCTAAATTTTTTTAGAGTGCATACCAGCAACAACAAAATTACTTTGTAACACCACCAGCAAGGCCGCAACATCCAAAACCACCGATGGATGTGGACGAATCTATAAAAACCAGGAAGGTCGATTACAAGAACCGACTAAATAATTATCCGAACCCAACCTTAAAGAAAGAACAAAAGTCGGATATCAGTGAAAAAGCTCAGAAACAACAAAGAGTATTTCACCTGGAACAGGAAAACGACGAAGACCCGTATGAAGAATATATTAGAAATTACGACGACAACGAGAAAGAAGACTCAGATGTAAACGATGAAATAAATTTTATAGAACAGGCCTCTCTAGCCTACCTTACATATAATACCAGTGCCGCAATAATAAAATATTAAAGTTCCTCATAGACACGGGCGCAAATAAAAATTTTGTAAAAAAGGAACTCGCTAAGGATGATCAGCCCGTAAATAAACCATTTACCGTTAAATCAGCTGGAGGTGATATACAAATAAAACAGAAAATAACTGCACATATATTCTAAAAATTTGGAAATAATATAATAATATGCAAGTAGACTTCTTTATATTACCGAACCTAACTTCATTCGACGGCATAATTGGAGATGATACCTTAAAAAAGTAGAGGCGATGATAGACAGGAGACAAAATATCTTAACCATCTCTCCAGGCATCGACATCCCATTGAAAGAGAAGATTTCAACCCAAGTCAACAACATTGAAATGAGAGACAACCATTTGGACGAAGAAACAAAGCTAAAATTAAAAACCATAATCAATAAATATCTACCACTCTTCGGAGCCATTGGAGACCAACCGACTATTGAAACGAACGTTCGGGCGGAGATCAAAATTACTTCCAATGACCCGATCTACACAAAACCGTATCCATACCCGATCAACATGAGGGCCGAAGTGGACCAACAAATAAAACAACTACTCAATGACGGCATTATAAGACCATCGAAAAGTCCGTAAGATCCACCCATTTGGATTATAGAGAAGAAAATGGATGCATCAGGAGTAAAAAAGTATCGAATGGTCATAGATTATAAAAGATTAAACGCAGTCACCGTGTCGGACACCTACCCAATACCAGACATATCTAATACCATCGCAAATCTGGGAAACTCCAAATTCTTCAAACGATAGATCTTACATCCGGATTCCACAACATTAAGATGATGGAAAAGGATATACCTAAGACGGCATTCTCTTAAAGAAATGGGAAATACGAATTCACCAGGCTACCGTTTGAACTGAAAAACGCACCAGCAATTTTTTAGAGGATAATCGACGACGTCTTAAAGGAATACATCGGTAAAATATGTTATGTATACATCGATGGGGGAGAAAGGGAAGAGGAACACCTGAAAAATGTCCACAAAATTCTAGACAGACTATGGAAATTCAATCTCCGAGTCAATTTAGACAAGACCGAATTTTTAAAAGAGGAAACCGAATTCTTGGATTATATAATAACGAACAAAGGAATAAGAATGGATCCAAAAAAAGTAATGGCTGTGCAGAAACTAAAATCACCTGAAAATCTTAAGGAATTGAAAAGTTTCCTTGGATTAACATCATACTATAGGCGATTCAAGCAAGACTTCGCAAAGGTAGCAAAATCTTTGACGAATCTTACAAGAGGGGAGAATGCACAAATAAAAGCTAGCCAGTCAAAGAAAGTAGATATAAACTTAACAGACGTCGAGTTGAAAGCATTCCAACATCTAAAATTACTACTATCATCGGCGGACCTATTGATATTTCTGGACCTCGACAAACCGTTTGGACGCGTCGAACCACACATCGGGGCCGTACTCTCGCAAGGAGATATTGGCAATATAACGTATATATCTAGATCCCTCAATAAAACCGAGGAGAACTACGCTACGAACGAGAAAGAAATGTTGGCGATCGTTTGGGCTCTAGATAACCTAAGAAAATCAGGATTCTTACTGACAATCAGCCACTGACCTTCGCTCTCAGCAATAGGAATAGCAACAGCAAGCTGAAAAGATGGAAAGCCAGGCTAGAAGTGTACAACTACGAGATTGTCTACAAGCCCGGAATTACAAATAAAGTAGCGGACGCACTATAAAGACTGAAGTTGGAGGTCAACACACTTTCGTCATCAAGCGATGAGATCATACATAGTGCAGAAGAAGATGGCACACAACCTATTCCGCATTGCGAGGTCCCAATAAACGTCTTTAAAAATCAATTAATAATATCCGAGGGAAACGGAATTTACGCTTATGAGGAACCACACCAGAACTATCATAGGCATTACATCTCCCTGTCAGAAGATCAGGCAAAGGAAAAACTCATCAAACATCTGAAAGAAAGACTACTCCCAACATCTGTAAATGGAATCAAAATTCCGGAAGGATATCTCCAGGTACTTCAGAAAATTTACGCAGAACAACTGCACAGAGGATATCCGCAATGAAGACAATAAATACATAATCGAAATAATCCGATGTTTGCAAGGAACATGAAATGACATAATGAATACAAGGATTTCACGACTACAGAATTGGTCAATATAGCGGTTGATAGGTACAACAACTCAATACACTCTGTCACCGGAAGGAAGCCTAGTGACATATTTTTTGGACGGACACAACGGGTCAACTATCAAAATTTATTAAACTTCAAGGAGAAAGTAAATGAAAATGTAATACAAAGGATCAGAAATAATCAGAGGCTTAAATTACAAAGAGAGAACTTGAAAAAGAACGTGCCAAGAACATACGAAGTTGGAGCACCAATATACACAGCTGTTAAACAAATTCAGGAAAAAACTAAACCTAAATTTCGAAAAGAAATCGTGGCGAAGGATAATAGAATCACCGCGACCACACTCTCGGGAAAAAGAATTCATAAAACTCATATCAAAAACACAACAATCAGTTCGGTTATTGTTCATTTCACTATTACCAACCTCTAGCTGAACTAATTTCCGGATCACCATTCGTGATATAAAATCAAAATTGGATCAAATGTAGTTGTTGCTTTGTCAGCTATTGCAATGTACTCGTAGAATATTACAAAGTATACATTTGAATTGATGGTTCTTCGTTGGTAACTTCCTCATAAAAGCTCTTTTACGTTTCGGCTATATAAAATGCCGGTTCCCCTGCTTAGTATTCATCATCAATCTTAATTTGACATTTTATGGATTTTGAGATTTGATTAAAGTTTGAACAAGTTTATAGGCAAAGAAAAGTCTTTATATTAATTCAGATTAAACAGAATTAAAAAAAACCTTTAAATTTCTTTTACGTAGTAAAATTACCGCATGAGGCAGAAAATAGTATTTTATCATATGTCCAGAATTAATGAAAAAATTCATGATTGGGATAGAAATGATATTCTAAAATGACTTTTAGATAAAGTTCTAAAATATTGCCAAGAGGAATGGTGTTGGGCTGTTTGTTAGAATAGAGCCAATTAATTTCGAGCTTGGCTGTTTTTTAAGCGATTATCGATACATGCAACTGAATCGGAACTAGGCTATTTCATGGAACTTAGCTGTTTGATAATCGTTGTAAAAAATGAAAGATATGAAAGTAGATAGATAAGCTATTTCTTAACCGATTATGATGAAATTCGACGTATGCGATGAAAATATGACTCTAAAATGATTTTTATTATTATTTTATTTTTTATTTGGGTGATGAGATGATAAAAGGATTTATAAATGATTTTTTAATAAAGTTTTAATATTTGGTTAACTGGAATGGAACTGGACTATTTCTTAGAATATAACCAATTAGATCGGAACTTCGGTTTTCTTAACCGAACGAAAAAATTCGACATGCGCGGAGGAAGTAGAATTCTATCGAACTGGAATGGTACTGGTCTAGTTAGAATGGAACTTATCTATTTCTTAACCGATTAAGATGGAATTTGGAACTAGGCGATTTCTGAACTTCCATTCTAGAATAATTTTTAGATGAATTTCTGGCTTATGCACGTACAGGATTGAACTTGGCTATTTCTTTGCCGATTATGAGGAAATTTGAGATATTTGATGAAAAGTAGCTTGGGACTTACCTATTTCTAAACCGTTTAAAATGAAATTCTTTAATATGTTTGACGGAAATGGATAAAAATGTAATGTTATTTTTCGACTCAAATACAAACAAGAGGATTGCTAGCAATATTGGTTTGATATGAAAAATAGACAAAATTAGCGATAGATCCAGATTCACCTTAATCCATCAAAATATATATTTGTATGTAATACTGATTCTGGTCCCGTTCGTAAAACAAAATCGTGTTTTCGGTTGCGCTTCCGTTGTTTTATTTATTTATGTACTACATAACATACACAGCAGCGTTGCCATATCGACAGTTTTTCCTGTAAATCACAGTTTTTGGTAATGATCTACAGTTTTCCAGTTTTTTTGTTAAAATTCCAGTTTTTTGTAAACTGTATCAGTTTTTAAATTTATTTTCCTTTTTAATTGCTGTTTGGTTTATTTTTAAACCTTTTTCGAAAATAAAAATGGAATTTTATGTAGAAATGTAATGTAAAGTTTGTTGGGCACTTTTCAATCAAAGCTGTGAAATTAATGTGGTTTTCGATTCACCAAAAAAGAGCAAACCGGCTTGCTCTTTCTGCTGTCAAACTGTTCGATTCGCCAAGAAAGTCGCTCGATCGAACAAAATTGTTGTTGTTTGTTTAAAAAAACTGTGTTCTTTAGTCAAATACCAAAATGGACAAATATGTTTATAAAATTAGTAGTAACTATATATTTGTAAGTAAATGAATGTTTATATGTTTTACTGTGTATTTTTCGTAATAATATAGATGCAAATTCCAATAAAAGAAGCGGCAAACGGCAGTTGGAATCCGTTAATGGCGCAAATCTTGATAGTTTAAAAAGTAAAATTAATTTAAGCTAATGAATTTTGCAGAATATCTCTATGAATAGAGATATTCTGCAAAATTTATCAATGCAAAAAGATCAATTTTTATTTATTACTTTTGCCATCTTATTATTTTAAAATTAAAATAAGAAAAAGTTAATGTGTAGGTAAATGTATACCTAATATTTTAATGTTTAAAAAATTGAAATATATTGAGAATGTGTTTGTGGTAAATGCTAAATAAACTGTTTTCTTTCATTTTTAAATTTTGTCAGTTTTTTTTTTTAAATCTCATATAAACAGGTTTTATGCTCCAAATTCAGGATTTTTTTCATGAATTGACAGATTTTCGGTAAAAATGGTGTGGCAACACTAAGTAGACTACTAAAAATTTATAAACCCGTATTTTATATACGAGTACGAGTTTATTGTTATACGTTGGTTTGCGATAAGAATTAAACAATAAGTACAGAAGATAAAATGTGTTAAAAACCAAAAGTATTTTTGGCAACAAATTTATATGCATATGTGTGGTTCTACGTCTATGTGTGTGTGTGAGTGTGTGGTTTATTTAATTTATTTTTGTTTTTTCATTATTTTACATATTTCCAAAAAAAAAAAAAATTTTATGTAAGCCAAAAATAGTTTTAATCGGGTTTGTATTTTATTGTATAATTACGTATGTAGATCAACCGCACAATCGAAATGTATATGTTAGTATATACATATGTATATGCAATATGTATTATAAAAAGTTTTGGATATACCGAAAAACTATACGTTCATAACTTTTGTCTGCAAACAGAAAAAGTACATGACACAATTTTGGTTGGTTCGATACGGTACAAAATACCAAAAAAGAAAAAAAAAAGTTTCATAATATATAGATTCAATCTATATGCAAACTCACGTTCCGAGATTATTGTTTGCCAAACACATTCCTCGTATTTGTGGTACTCTGGTTTTTCATTCATTTATGGTAATTTTGAGATTCAAATGAGAAAGGTGATTTTCATCGTTTAACATTGCGTTTTTTTTATTGTTTTCGATTCATTTTTTCAATGAACGGACAGTGACTGTTTGTAGGATCGGTATCTATTTACGTACGTTATACATACACGTAAATTGTTTATGTATTTACTTTTTTCGTTATATCTCGTCGCGTAGGATATTCCGGCTTTATTTCCAGGTATCCAGGATCCATGATGTTTTTCAATACATCCTAAATTCCCTTGTAAATTGGATAAATGTTAACATATAAAACAGACAATATTTGCCTATAACAACGGTGAAATATTCATTCTATTTTTCAAAAATGTGTTTGCGAGTTGGTAGTCAAAAGTATAGATGAATACTTATATTCTAACTATATTCTAGGTGGCCAACCTTTTTAACTGTAGAGCTAAATTTTGAGCTGAAGACCAAACATTTCTGTGTAAAAAAAAGCATAATCAAGGGAACCAAAACAAGGTTCAAAGAATATCTTTCGGTTCAATCTCATTTCCGTGGCACATTGCAAATTTTATCAAGTCAAGTTTCAAAATCTTTACAATATGTAACAGCGTATAACTGCGCCTTCACAATATTTTTTGCATGTAGTATATTTCGTCTAAATGACCAGCAAACAGTTGCATTTAAGCTTTAGTCTGCATTATTTTTTTTTAGATAAACAAATAAGGGGGATCAACAATAATCAATAGATAAGGCAGACCAATAATGAAAAGCACAAACGAATGTTGGTGTTGTTGTTGTGATCTGGATTTTTCGAGGAGTTGGTTTTTAAGTTTTCAGATTAAAAAATCAGTGGTTTGATATAAATTCTAAAAACGAAAAAAAAAATTGTTCTGCAAACTGAAAAGTTATATTAATGTTCAAACAACGAATTATTTACGAGTATGGAACTTTATTGGAAAACATTTAACTCGAATTTCACATGCATTTTCCACATGTGGACATCTGTATGATGTTATTCCACATGCAACCAAATATCCTATTCTTAAATCATTCGGAATTTTTTATTTACCACCCATAAATTGTATCTAACTTCGCGGTCTGGGGGGAATTTAATTTGGCAATTTGTTTTTGTTGGAATTGTCAAAGTTGAAAATTAAATTAAAAAGAATTGTTTTATTTGTGTTTTTTTTTAATATAAGTTAAAATAATAATAATAAGTTTTTAATATAATAATAAGTTAAACAGTTTAATAAAATAAATTAATGGCTGGTTTAGAAGAATTAGGCCTTCTTGAGTATATATAAGTATAACACCTAATATGTTTACCAATAATAGTTGATTTAAATCGCCTAATGTACTCTAAATTTTTTTAAGGTTTTGGTATCTTTGAGGGTTTTCGCGGCTGGTAGTTACCAGCAAGACGTTGGGCAAAATTTTAATATTTCTATGAGTCAACCATCGGTAAGCCGAAGCATTCACCACGTTATAGACGCAATTCATTCAAGTGGATTTTTCAACGAGAAAGTTTACTTTCCCAAAAGTTTGAATGAATTGAAAGCAGCGACAGAAGTAAGAAATAAATAATTTTTAATTTACTGTTATAATAATGTTGTACATATTTCTCTTGTAATACTGTTGAATACGATTTTGCTGGTTTTTCGATAATTATGGATTTCCTGGGGTCATTGGATGCATAGATTGCACCCAAGTAGCAATTGTGCCACCAAACAAAGAAAACTCGATGTATCCCGAATATATTTACGTCAATAGGAAGAATTATCATTCTATCAATGTCCAACTTGTAAGAAATTGAGGAATTTTAACATGAGTGAACATTTATAATTTAACTTTATTTATTTTAGGTAAGTGATGCCGATTTGAGGATTATTAATGTTAACGCTAAATTTCCTGGATCAACCCACGACAGTTACATTTGGAATAATTCGTCAGGTCTGCTTGCGATGGAAACATTTACCCCTATTATGATTGTCGAGTCGATCGACAATCGACACGACTCTATGTTCCCTTTTCCTGTTTCGTATTGTTTTTATCAAATGAAAAATCGAAAACGCAATACAAAGTCGTGTCGATTGTTGATCGAGTCTTGAATCATAATAAGGTTGATTATATAGAAGGTATCCTGGGAATTACTATTTATTGGGTAGGTTAACAACATATTTAGAAATTTACCGAGAAATTATGCTAACAATAATAATGTTATAGGTGATTCTGGTTATGGTCTAAGGCTATGGATTATTACTCCAATTAGAGATGCATCTGATGGAGGTCCGGAAAGTCGTTATAATGAGAGGCATAAGCAGACATGAGATTTCGATGCTTGTTAAAACATCAAATATTGCACTACCCTCCAGAAACAGCATCAAAAATACACAAGTTGGACACTGCACAACAAGTGTATAGAGCACAATTTAGATAATGGTGAACTAGAGGAAATTGACGACACATTAGAAGGAATGGATTTATATGACGAAAGGGATAGCTTAGAAGATAGTCAGCCAGACCTAAACGTTAATCCTCTTTTACAAGCCGGAAGAAAACTTCAACGTACAATAATTACAAAATATTTTACTTAATAAAGTATGATTTTATTAAAATTAACTTTAATTGTTTTTTTTTACACATCCACTATTAATTTGATTTAACATAATCTATGATATCTTTGGTGTTTTTTTCAATATTTTCGAGACTTGTTGCTATCCTCTGCTTTGCCACACTGCTTGCCTCCTTTGCTTTGACCATCCTCTCTAATAATTCCAGTTTTATCTTATAATATTCCTCTTTAGCTTCCATTTTTTTTTTTCAATCGACTTACTGATAGTGTTGGCCGTGTTGATAGTTTCAGTAAGGCGCTGAGCTAAAACTCCGTTTACGTTCTTTAAAATTATTAAAATCATTAATAATAACAAAAGGCATTTTAAAACTGAATATTACTTACTTTTGGCTGGAGGTCCCCTAATATCGTTCTGTAAGGTTTGTTGATTCTGCCCTAAAGATTCCACTGTACCAATCTCTATTTGGTTTAACTCCTCAGTGGCGCCAGGTGATAGGGATAAGTATACTTGTGGCATAATTTTGCTTTTCCTTAACGACATCCAATGGATGATCTTCAATAGGTAATTCCTGAGGAAACAAATATATTTTAATATACATAAATAATTTATTTACAAACCATTTGTATTGTGCTTTCTGGGACACTTGAATGATCATTGATACATGTTTCGCCTTTAAGATCTCGAATTCGTTCTTATATGTCGGTTAATTGGATTCGTTTGGATGTCCCTCCACCAGATGCTGTAGATTCTCTTTTATTTTGCGCTACTTTAGTGCGAACCTCATTCCTCATATCCTGGCAACACTGAAAATATTTAAGAAAATTTATTATGTTTATGTTTTAAAATATAAAGATAATCTTACTTTTTTCTAATTTTGCCAAGATTTGACCGAACCAGGGATTGCATTTAATATATTTGCACCTCGCTCCCAAGTTTTCGCTGCTTCCTTAATTGTTGTAGCATTATCCAGCTTTTTCAAGAGTAAGCTTTGATGATTTTCCACAATATCAATTAAAGCGTTTTTCTGTGTTTTCGTCACATAGCCAGAGCCACCTCTTTTCTTCGATATTTTTGCCATTTTGCAGCACGTTTCGGTTGAAAAAAAAAATGCTTTTAATTGGTTTGGCTTAATATAAAACTTACCAATACACGGACACCAGCCAATGCACATTTATTTTATGATATCTGTTATATTAGAAAACAGCCTAGCCTGGCTTGCATTTGTGTTGGTTTTGATGTGAATAAAACCAACAAAAATGTTAGTGCAAGCCGATCATTTATATGGCAGGTATCACACAAAAATGTATACCGAGTTATTTCTGGGTGGGATATTTAAGGCATTGATCATGGCCCGTGCACAAACGGCAAACTGGCATTTCAAACCGACAAATCCAACTTTTTGCAAATATCTTTCATTTGGAATGTAAAAATAATTAAAATCTAAAAGAATCTTAGAAAATTTTATTATTATCCCAGTTTTATATTTAGCCGGTCGTCAAACTAAAATTCGTCCGTCAAAATATAAAATTGGGGTATATGAATGAAATCAATTTTATTAACATTTTCAAAGAATAAGGTAGTCTTATAGATTTTAACTATTTTATAATAATTTTGATATTGTAAATGAAATAATTTTGCCAAAAATGGATTTGACAGTTTGAAATGTTTTGCTGTTGCATAGGGGCAATGCCTTTAAATATGAAGTATGAATACAAATTTATATTATATCGTGTGTGTTCAAATGGCAAACCTACATTTCTTTCAAACCGCCAAATCCAAATTATGACAAAATTGTTTAATTTTTTATATTAAAATTATTAAAAAAATGTTCAAATCTAAAAGTACATCCTCGTTCAGATTCTCAGTGCGAGTTTACGACCATTTTCTGATGAACAATTTTCAACAGGCAACCAATCGACGTAGTCTATATCGTAAACAAATTTCCCCTTCCGAACATAATTCTTTTGTTTTCCATATAAAATATATTGAATCTGCTAAAAATTTTTCAGGTCGTAAACTCGCACTCAGGAAATTTTATTAAAATTGATTTGTCGTTTGCCGGTTGATTGTTGGGCGATTAAGCTTAAATTTATTAAAAAGTTTTAATTTTATTAAACAAACTCACACGACTCTGTCGAGTTAAAATAAATTTCGTGCAAATTCCTGGAAATAACTTGGAACTGAACAAGTTATGACGCTTCGTTAGTAAAGAACCTTTCGAGCAAATACTTCTATTTCCTCACAATTTTTGGCAGCAAATTTAATTTTTCTTTCACATTGTAGATTCGGTTGCAAACGGATTGATTCACCGAAATTAATTTGATACATTGCCCACTTCACTCTTTTCGCACATTTAATTTTATCGTTACTGTAGTGGTAGGTACCCATATAAAGTAAGGCTGTTGATCCATAAATAAAATTAATTAATTAAGTATGAAAAATATCGATTTTTATCCTGGAAGTAGGCCAACTGTCAAGAAAAATGGTTGAATATTTATTTTCTTCCGTAATTTTTTTTTGATTTGTGTAAATTTTTAAATTAAATACTATTTTGTTTTAAATGCGTATGTGGTTCTAATAACCTGTAAGGTCCACCGGTATCTGTTATGGATAACGAAATATTAGAAAATTATACACCGAACCTGTTCAATTCTGAACCTCCCGGTGAAACAAATATTGATAATGAAGTTGAAGAAGAAGATTATCAACCACAATGTCGTACCGTCGGTGCTGTTATTAAAATATGTCAATTAAATGTTGAAGGATTAACGAAGGCGAAAGTTGAATATTTGTCAAGATTTCTTCACACCAATAAATGTGATGTTTTGCTTCTACACGAAACCCACATGAAAGATGATCTTCAACTTTTGAATTGCGGATTAGTAAATGAATTTTCGTGCATTGATTCTATTCATCATGAACATTATGGAATTGCGACATTTATAAGAATTGATTTATGTGACGTTTGTTCCGTTTTATTCAAATCAAACATCAATAATATTGAAATTCTGGCTACAAAATTAAACGACGTGAAAATTTTAAATGTTTATAAACCTCCTGGCTCTTCTTGGTCACCACCATTACCAGTATTTATTCATCCCGCAGTTTATATGGGCGATTTCAATAATCATCATTGTCTGTGGGCTTACAACCAAGATGACTTGAATGGAGAATTTATACTTGATTGGGCAAATAGAAACCGTTTACACTTATTATTTGATGCTAAAGATAAATCAACATTTCATTCTGGTAGATGGAACAGAGGATATAACCCGGATCTATGTTTTGTTTCAACAGACGATTCGTTCAATGTCTTATCTGCTGTAAGAACTGTAAGTAATAAATTTCCAAGAAGTCAACATCGATGTGTTTTTCTAGAAGTCGGAATAAAAATTCCAATAATAAAATCATTGCCGAAACCGAGATGGAACTTTAAAAAAAGTAATTGAACAAAATTTGCCAAAGCGATAGATTCGAACATCAGAGGATTCCTCCGGTTGTTGAAAATTATAATAGATTTGTGGGACTCCTAATATCTACGGCTAAACGATTTATTCCAAGAGGGTTTCGAAGAACACACATTCCAAATTGGTCCAATGAATGGTTGTTGTATCAAGGGAACGAATCTAAAGAAATTGCAGGTGAATTAATTAATGAATTAAATCAGGAACGTATTGCGAAATGGATGAATTTAGTTGAAACAATGGATTTTTCACGTTCAAGCAGAAAAGCATGGGATTTACTAAAGAAAAGTGGTGATTCTAGTAATAAGAATGGTGTTAACATTACAACAGTACATCCGAAGGATGGTGCGTCAAGATTAGTCAAAAATTCAAAATGTCGTATACCAAAAAATAAAATTCGAAACGTTAAAAATAAATGGAGAAGATCAAAGAAATTAATTACGGATTCTCCATTGGTTTCGTCAGCATCTTTTGATGAAATTAATAGTGTACTAACATATCTAAAACCAAGAAAAGCTAGTGGAGTGGATGAGGTGTTTTCCCGAATTTTTTATTAATTTATCAAAAAACGCCCGTAATTGGTTGGCGAAATTTTTTCTGATTGTTATAATCGTGGCAAAATTCCTCCGATTTGGAATTTATCAAAAGTTCGTGCCATTTTAAAACCTAGAAAGGACAAACATCTACCTGAAAATTATCGACCAATATCTTTGTTGTGCATTGGTTATAAAATTTTCGAAAAAATTATTTATAACAGAATTTTTCCAACACTTGATGAAAATATTAAAAATTATCAAGCCGGTTTTCGTCCAGGAAGAAATTGTTGTGATCAAGTTTTTTCTTTGGTAACATTTATTGAAGCAGGATTCCACGACAAATTACAAACAGCTGTTGTTGCTTTCGTGGATCTAAGTGCAGTATATGATACGATTTGGAAGAAAGGATTGATGTTGAAATTAAGTAAGATTTTAAAATGTTCAAAAACTTTAAACATCATCTCATCTTTGTTATCGAATCGAAAATTTGTTGTACATTTGGGAAATCAGAAAAGTAGAATTCGATGTGTGAATAATGGATTGCCGTAAGGTTTGAATTCTATAAAACCTTTTTGGACAAAAATTGCTGATTTGGGAGACTTAACCAACTATGACATCAATAATAATTGGAAGGCACTTTTCAATGAATCAGAGTTTTTCAACAAGCATCTAATTGAATATCCAACATTAGTTGTCCCTGGATTTACAAATTTAAGATATCGTTGGATCTTAGTCAATAGATTTAGAACAAATCACGGGGTGACAAATTCTGAATTAAATCGTTACAGTCTTGAAATTTCAGCTGTCTGTAATTAAAGTGGAAAAATGATTTAAATTATGTTTTTTTAACAATTTTATTTTTGGACAATCGAACCACAATATACAGCAAAAGGTGCAGTAGTACTAATCCAGCCAGATGAAAGTTAATCTCAGCGTTTTGTATCAACATACGAGGGCGGATTGAAAATGAAGCTACCTAGCGCTAGATGGCAGCGCAAACACAAAATTCTTTTTGTTTTTTAGAAATTGCGATCTGTCAAACGTCAGCTGTTAAAATTTCACCCAAATTCATTGATTAGTTTATTTGTTGTAGTCGTTTGAAGTAAGCAACTTTTGTGTTTCTTGAAAAATGGAAAAAAACGAATTTCGTGCAGTGATTAAACACTATTATTTGAAAGGGAAAACGGCGAAAGAGACAAAAGAAAAGCTCGATAAACATTACGGTGAGTCTGCTTCGTCAGATTACATGGTAAAATATTGGATTGCTGAATTTAAAAGCGGCCGAAGAAGCACTGCAACAATACCATCAACAGGAAGGCCAAAAGAGGTGGTTACTGAAGAAAATATCAAGAAAATCCTCGATATCGTTATGAATGATCGCCGAGTCAAGTTGCGTGAGATTGTTGAAATGGTAAACATATCATACGAACGTGTGTTCAACATTTTGCATGGACATTTGCATATGAAAAAGCTATCGGCAAGATGGGTGCCGCGTTTGCTCAGTGTCGAACAAAAACGAGTTCGACAGACCACTTCACAGCGGTGTTTGGACATGATAAGGCGTAATCCTGTTGATTTTTGGCGTCGATTAATTACTGTTGATGAAACGTGGGTCCACCACTACACACCTGAAACCAAAGCTGGTGGAAGTGCTCCGAAAAAGGCAAAGGCAGTGAAATTGGCTGGCAAGGTTATGGCCATTATATTTTGGGATGCACACGGAATATTGCTCATCGATTATCTTGAAAAAGGATCCACAATCACAGGAAAGTATTATCGTGCATTATTGGATCAATTGATTGATGCAATCAAGGAAAAACGACCACATTTAAAGAAGAAAAAAGTACTCTTTCTTCAAGACAACGCACCGGTTCACACAGCATTAGATACGATGCAAAAATTACGTGAAATACACTTCGAATTGGTTGATCATCCACCTTATAGTCCAGATTTAGCTCCTAGTGAGTTTTTCCTGTTTCCAAACTTGAAAAAATGGCTCGCAGGACAAAGATTCATCTCAAACGAAGAAGTGATTATCGAAACTAACGCGTATTTTGAGGGGTTCCCGAAATCGTATTATTCAGATGGTATAAAAAAGTTGGAATATCGTCTTACTAAGTGTGTCGAATTAAATGGAGACTATGTTGAGAAATAAATGGTTTTTGGCAAAAAAAAAATTTTGTTTTCCTACTTAGGTAGCTTCATTTTCAATCCGCCCTCGTAATAACTGTTACTACAGTACTTAAACACGATTTTTTTTTTTATAAAAAAATCAGTTCGGTATAATACGAGAATAAAAGTAAACACTTAGGTGCTTTTACTACCGACCCGGCTCGAAAGACCATCATTTTAGAAGCTTCTTTTAACAGAAAACACAAAATGTGATTATGTGTTCCTATAAGCGGGATTTACCAAAAATTGTTAAAATTCTGATTCAAATTTTATGAAATCAATTAAATTTTGAGTGAAGCAACATAATTTTTCTATGGTGGCACTTATGACATTACTAAAATGGAAAAAAGCCTAATGTGAACGAATACTTTATACTGATGGAAAAATAAGAAAATTACACTAAACAAACAAAACCAGGCAACTCAAACAAGTAAAACCAGGTAACTAGAGTGGGTCGCTGGAAGTATCTTATAGGTATACGCACAGCGGACATATTATTGTGACTTGATTGGTTAACTTTATTAAGATAATATGGTCGCTTTATTTATTTCTATAACTATTTCTTAACTGTTTGGCCTTCGTACCAATTACTTGATTAACCTTCCTTAAGATTCGAAAATTTAACTATGTATGTTCTACAGATTGAATTGAGACAGAACCATTTATTTATGATATCCCCTCACCATGAAAACAAAACAAAAATCGCTTCTGTTTTATTATTCACCCATACCATAAAAAAATATTAATTGAGCTTTTAAAACAAAATAAATGTTCCTTAATTTTCCCATTTTGCTTATAATAATAATTAAGTTTATTGTTTGATTTGTCGTTCTCCAGTTGTAATAATATTTCGGCATTGTGTTAGACTTTTTTGCCTAAAACACCCAACCAAATTATCACCAAAAAAAAAAAAAAAAGACACAAAAAGCACACCCGACACGACGACAAACACAATAGATCGGTAATATTTTTGATTAAAACATTTTTCTGTGTTCTATTCATAAAATGGATGTCACACAGTTACAACTTTTTTATTTTTCGGAAAGACGGAAAAACAAAACTGTAATTTGAAAAATATGTTTCCAACTTGTTAATTTAGAAATAATTTCCATTTTTATTATAGTTTTTATTTTTTTTAGTATTTTTGTGTGTTACATTTATATCTCTGGGTAGTATAGCAAAAAGGAGTATAAATCAAACAAATATAACTTAAATATATTACTCTGAATATAATAGCTTTTATATCTTTCGTTTGGTCGTAAAGTATAGATAAAATAAAATGTTCGAGATGTTGTTTGTCTTCGTATACTCTACCAAACATATAAGCTATACCAGAAACAAGACAAACAAATTTGTTGAAATTATATACAATATACATAAAAAATGGAATCGAGAATACTAGTTAAATTCAATTATTGTAGGTATCTGCATTTTCCAATCAAAATGCAATTTATTCTAATTAAATACAATAGTTCGAATTGATTTTTAGGCAAGGTTAAAATTTACAGCAAAATTTGAAGTCAATTAGTTAAAGTTAATTGATACTTCTTAAAATGTAGATTGCATCTATTGGGCCCTGAAGTCATTATGGTTTATTAAGGCTAAATTGAACACACATTAAATTAAAGTCACCCAGTATTATCATTTTAGAATTACCCTTCATCATCTTTCATGTGGTTAATAATTTTCCGATGTATTTATAACAAAAATCACAAAAGACAGTTGCAACATCAACAAGTTATTTTACTTAATTTTTAATCAAATAGAGGATTTTCATTATGTTTGCAATTAAAAATTTTGCTTACAAAGCTAGCGATTACTGTTAAATTTTGAAATACCAATCTTCATAATGAATCAAATAAAAAATTAAAAAATTAAAAGTGACTGGTAGTGCCTTCACGAAAACAACTGGCACAGAAATATACACATTATACTGGTATTTCCATTGTTTTGTGTTGCATAGTACACAAATTGTAACTAATATTTTACTGTATTAGATGGATGTAGTACTTGTAAGGCAGCTTTTGCAGCTAAGGCTAGAACCATTCCATTATTCGTCAAGGTTTTTGTGAACTCAAATTTCATTGTGATTGTTGGTGTATCCCTGTGACTATACAAGTGTCATATAATTTTTTGTGAAATTTTTAAATTAAATTAAAATGTTTTCTAATAATAATAAACAGTTACCCCTGAGATAAACTCGACCCAACCGACGTGACTAAGTAAAATAAAAAAGTTGAAGTATATGAATTTGCACTAAAGCAATTATACTCGACGCGACTCAGAAGTAACAAAAAAAAAAGTTGATTTAACTTTAACTTTTTGTTGTTGTAGAATATAAAGTGACATCTTACAGAAATTTTACGAAATAGATTCTACTACATTTTTTATATAATTTCATTTTGACGTTTATAAAAATCATTTTTGTTGTGCCATCCATCAGTTCAGTACCCAGATTATCAATTACGATTAACGATGAGTGTTGAAGAAAAGTTAATTGAATTAGTCAAAAAAAATGAAATTAGTTATAACAAGTCGTGGGGATATAAAAATATAAAAAAGAAGTTGGAAGTTTGGACAAAAATAGGAAATGAGCTTGAGGAAACAGGTAAAATTAAATATTTTGGTTTATGATAAAAACTACCAATGATTGTTTATAATTTTATAAACATATTTGATTTTATTTAATTACTTAATTGAAGATCAAGTATGTATTCAAAGATGGAAGAGCCTTCGGGATAAGTTTTGCAGAGAAATAAAACTAAAAAAACAACTATCAGGAAGTTCTTCTGATTTCAAAGAAGAATGGGAATATTTTGCACATATGATGTTTTTAAATGACTTTATAAAAACTAGAAAGTAAGTATATGCATAATTAGATTTATATAATATGTATTATATTTATATAACGGTTTTTTTAGTACGGTTACAAACTACAGTGAGTCTCCAAATGACAAACAAATCGAATGTGAGACAACAGTCGACGAACATGAGGAAGAGCCTCATAATCTGCGCAAAGGAAAACTAATTAATAGTCCGGAAGATGATATTGCGTCATCAATTAAAACTACTTTGGGCGAAATAAACAGTTATATCAGAAGTGAGCATGTTGCCCGGACGGTAAATAATGATGATGCAGCTTTTCTAAGGGTTCGCTGTATTTTCGATGGACTGGGAGCAACTTTAAAAAAAGAAGCCCTCGCCAATATTTTAAAATATTTATGCGAGCTGCAAATAAGAGAATTACGAGAGGCAGAATATATCAGAAATGAAATGGTTTTAATTGACCTTGATGAGATATAGTGTAAAGATTTATACACTTATTTATTTTTATTATATTTATTTTTTTTTTCCATGAATTGTGATACCGTAAGTGTACGGATAATTTAATTAGAATTTGATTTTTTTTATTTGAAAGAACTGAAATACAATATTTACTTTATTAATATTAACTCAAAGATTTTAATTGATTTTATTTTGCTGCCATATTGCTCCATGCTTGTTAAAATATTCCATTAAATTATCACGCATTTTAAATATATTTTTTGTTGAGTTGTTGGATCCAAGTTTCATACTTGAGAAAGTGTTTGAGTCAACCTCATTCCTCCACTGCCCCATAATAATGTTCCCAGAACTATGTTCACCATCAACATAAAATGATGGGCAATATTTTGACGCACTAAATTTATTTAGCATCAAAAAATTGTGCAATGCAACCGTTGCTAAAACTATCTAAGAGGGTTAAATGAATGCAAATTAGTGAATGTATTCGTACATAAATATTTAAAGGTCACTTTTACTTTTTCTGCGTTATGTGGCAAACAATTTAAAGTTGTGCGTAATATCCTCCATCGTGCTACTAGAAGGCCACCTTATAAAACCCATGAAAAGATTTATTTGCATTATCAGGCCTTCTAAAATACCGGCGATATCTTTTGACGATTTTTCTTTTCTTTGTTTGAGAAACCTGGTGTTCTAACAGACAGGCCAATAAGCCGGCTCTAACCACCTTTAATTTTTTTATTTTTTCTATATTTTTCATTTCAACTTACAAAAATTTTTAATGGCAACAAAATTTGATTTTCATTTAATTTCTCTGTAAAGTCAAAGTACCTAATGTCAAAAACGCGAATAGCAAACATTTGACTTTATCTTGAGTGTATTGTAAAGCGCGTTTTTGACATATTGCAGCGTCTGAGTAACATCGAGTATATCTCCAGCTTTAAACATAAATATAAAGATTGTTGTGTTGGATTAATACATTTACAATGATAATTTTATCGTTTAAGTGCAAATATTTATGTATAATGAATTTAGTTTATGCGCATTTTGTGTTTTTGCTAGTGATAATACGGTACTCTACTTGTAATTTATGTTACAGGGCGCCTATTCTCGAATTCCACATCCATTTTCCACATGTGAACATCTGTCAAAATTCATAAAAATTAAATTTTTTCAGAACTAAGGGAATATTTCCGAATGGGTTTAAGCATGTGGAAAAAATTCCCCATATAGGAAAATGTCCATGCCGCATGTGTTTTATATACGAATTACAATTTTCGAACCTTTCTGTGTGATCTTTGACAGATGTCCACATGTGGAAAATGGATGTGGAATTCCAGAATAGGCCCCCAGATATCCGAACTCGTCTATCAAAAGTGTATTGATTTGTTGCGAGGTGAAGTGATATTGTCGAAATTGGAAAATGAGCCAAGTAATTGAATTGTGTGCTATTTATATGTATAGATTATTGAGTGTTGTGCAAAGCGAACAAAGTGTTTTTTATACTGTATTAATGTAAAAAATGTTGTAGTTGAACGGATACAGGATTAATCATGTTCAGAATGTAAATAACGTTACCGCTCAGGTACTCGTTTGGCAGGTAATCTAGTGTTTTATTTGTGTGCGCGTGTGTATATGTGACGAGGAATTAAACAGTAGAACATTTTATATTGAACTTTTGGAACCCTCGACTTGTACGTCTTACTTTTTGATTCCTAGATACTAGTGTAGGGTCGCTTCACCATATTAAATAAATAAATTTTGATTAAATACCTGGTGAACAAGGAAGGATTTTTTAGGAGTAGTTTAGATATGCAATTCGATCAAATTTATCTTTGGTCGGATTCTGAGATAACTTAAATATATTATGATAAATTAAATCCGAGTCATCTAAATATGCTTCGTTTATGGCAAATAGGATTACTCAAATTCAGGAACTTTCATCTCCTCAAAGTTGGTGCTTTGTACCAACATAAAAGGCTTAATGCCTAATGAGTTTTTAAAGCAACATTTGTGGTGGTCTGGTTTTCGTTTTCTTTAAGAAAATGTTTCAAATTGGCCTAAAAATTCAAATTGTAAAATTAGTCCAGATTTGCTAAAAATAGATATTCGGAAAAACTCATCGACCATTGCGTGTAATTCTGAATTGCATTGGGATTTATTTGACAGATACTCCTCGATCACAAAGCTTTGTCGTATTACAGCTTCTATTTGTCGATTCATAATTAATCTCGAACAAAAAAAGGAATTAAGGAGTACTTGGGAGCTTACTTCAAATGAATTAAAAAATTCCTTAATCAGCCTTGTAAAAGCCGTTCAGAATACCGAATTCAGTAATGACATTCAATATATTAAGAAACATGGACCTGTTCAAAATTCCAGCAAACTAAAATTATTACATCCGTTTGTTGATACGAATGGAATACTCTGTGTTGGAGGACGTCTTTGTAATTCAGAACTAAACTCGACAAATAAACACCCCAGTATCTTACCAAGTAAACATATATTTTCCACATTAATAGTTCGATCGGAACATATTCGGCTTCTACACTGTGGGCCTCAAACTCTTCTGTACAATGTGAGATCCCAATATTGGATAATAGGAGCTCGAAACTTATGTAGGCAAATTGTCAATAAATGTATTATTTGCTTCAAAAATAAGCTCAAACTGTCGCATCAAATAATGGGAGATTTGCCGGCTGATCGTGTCACGAAATCAAGGCATTTTTCAATTGTTGGAATAGATTTCTGTGAACCATTTTTTGGTAAATCAAACTTAATATCAAAAACAAAAACTAAAATTTATGTATGTTTATATATATGCTTCGCAGTTAAGGCTGTTCATTTGGAAATCGTAATTTTACCGATTTGTTAGCCCTTCATGAACCATTGTTGTTTGATCTAAACATTACCAAACTATCTAGATATCAAACCTTACAGTTGATGCTTCAAAATGTCTGGAGGAGATGGCATGTTGATCCCTCCTATCAATTGGCCTTTGGGTAGGATTATCGACATACATCCTGGTCGCGATAATCGTGTTCGTGTAGTAACCGTACAAACTTCGAAATCTACATTTAAAAGATCGGTCACAAGAATCAGTATTCTGCCACTCGAACAAGAAACTTGAACGCAGGTTGATGAGTTAAATTAATCAGTTATGTAACGAGTAGGTAATATATCTTCATAAACGAATAATTTTGAACTCATTTGTAATACATACTTAAATTTTATTGAAATTTGATATTAAATTAATAATCCATAGTATTGAGTAATTAATTAACCATATTATATTGCAATAATAATTGTCAATTATGGATTTAACAATAATGTATTTAATATTAAGATTATATTTTGAATTATATAAATTATAAATATTTTGAAATAGTTGCTTCAGGGGCTCGGGTATTTTCACGCACTCTAATAAATATGAATTTCATTGCGGTTCGTTGTCCATAATTTGTTTATTTACTAAAGAAATATTTTTATGTAATAACGGGAAGTATGTGTGGTATAGATCTAAACACATTTATGTAGTTTGTACAGAATTGTTTATGTACATGTAATGGGTTTGTAATGCATGCCTTACCAATCATGTTTTAAGAAAAATTACAATTATTAAAGCTACACTGGATCATCCTGATCAAGGAAAAAATGTTCAGCAGATATCACCATTAATAGCTTCTAATATTCAAAACCGGAAGATTTGTCAACTCAAGTTTTTTAAAATAATGTTAATTTAATGGAAAATAATGTTAATCATAATCAAAATGCCGGAACGGAGGAACACTTTAGTCAACAAAATGGGCCAATTATTGGTATTGGGACTAGTATCGACCATATTTTACTTAAAGTTGTAGAACCTAGGGAATGGATTTTTGTATCGCGGCCTTATCGAAATACCCTATTATGGTTATCAATGTTCCTGTCCCCTATCTGTCCTTTTCCTAAAGCTAATAAAAGATTCGAGCGGGATTGTACAAATATTCACAAAATTATTAGCCCATTAGTTAGCCCCCCCCCCCTGTTTTTTCGCATTTTTCACGAATGTTGAGGATTTTTTTTTTCTTTTTTTTTTTGTAATTTTCATATTTATTGACGGTACTGACAACCTTAATATTTTGTTGGCCCGCCTTGGCTTTTCATTACTTCTGCAATCGAACGTATTAAATTTTCTACAACTGTCAATATAATGTTATTAACATTCAAGCCAAAAATAAACAATTTGGTGGTTGACAGCCAAAAGTAAATAGGATACATGGATTGCAATAAAAACTTTTGTAAGTGGAAAAGTTTGTATAATCTAGTCGTGGAAAATATCGGAAAATCAGAAGGATTCACAAAATTGGAATAAAATCAGCCTCTAGAGTGTACATCTCAAGTTGAATCGTTTTATGTGATTTTCAATAGCTATCGCAGGAAAAAATTCAGTTTAAGTTTCCCGTGGCACATCTCGGCAAATTCGATTTTCCAAAAATCAGTAGAAAATTTGTATAAAATCAGCCTCTAGAGTGTTATGTCTGGAGATGGCTTGCATTGATGTGATTTATCAATAGCTATTGCAGGAAAAAAATTCAGTTTAAGTTTCCCGTGGGAAATCTCGGAAAATTCGATTTTCCAAAAATTTTAGAAAATTTGTATAAAATCAGCCTCTAAAGTTTTATGTCTGGAGATGGATTATATTGATGTGACTTGTCAATAGCCATCGCAGCAAACCAAATTCAGTTCAAGTTTACCGTGGCACATCTCGGCAAATTCGATTTTCCAAAAATCAGTAGAAAATTTGTATAAAATCAGCCTCTAGAGTGTTATGTCTAGAGATGGCTTGCATTGATGTGATTTGTCAATAGCTATTGCAGGAAAAAAATTCAGTTTAAGTTTCCAGTGGGAAATCTCGGAAAATTCGATTTTCCAAAAATTTTAAAAAATTTGTATAAAATCAGCCTCTAAAGTTTTATGTCTGGAGATGGATTATATTGATGTGACTTGTCAATAGCCATCGCAGCAAACCAAATTCAGTTCAAGTTTCCCGTGGCACATCTCGGCAAATTCGATTTTCCAAAAATCAGTAGAAAATTTGTATAAAATCAGCCTCTAGAGTGTTATGTCTGGAGATGGCTTGCATTGATGTGATTTGTCAATAGCTATTCCAGGAAAAAAATTCAGTTTAAGTTTCCCGTGGGAAATCTCGGAAAATTCGATTTTCCAAAAATTTTAGAAAATTTGTATAAAATCAGCCTCTAAAGTTTTATGTCTGGAGATGGATTATATTGATGTGACTTGTCAATAGCCATCGCAGCAAACCAAATTCAGTTCAAGTTTCCCGTGGGAAATCTCGGAAAATTCGATTTTCCAAAAATCATTAAAAAATTTGTATAAAATCAGCCTCTAGAGTGTTATGTCTGGAGATGGATTACATTGATGTGATTTGTCAATAGCTATCGCAGGAAAAAAATTCAGTTTAAGTTTCCCGTGGGAAATCTCGGAAAATTCGATTTTCCAAAAATCATTAGAAAATTGGTATAAAATCAGCCTCTAGGGAAATCTTTGGAAAATCGAATTTGCCGAGATTTCCCACGGGAAACTTGAACTAAATTTTTTTCTGCGATAGCTATTGACAAATCACATCAACATAATCCATTTCCAGACATAACAGATGCTGATCTTATACAAATATTCTAATGATTTTAGGGAAATCAAATTTTGCCAGATTTCCCACGGGAAACTTGAACAGAACTTTTTCATTTGATAACTATTGAAAAATCACAAAAACACGATTCAACTTCAGATATACACTCTAGCGGCTGATTATATTCTAATTTTGTGGATTCTTCTGATTTCCGATATTTTCTACGACTTGGTTATACCAAGTTTTCCACGTAAGACTATTTACAAAAAATTTTATTTAAATTCATGTATCCTATTTACTTTTGGCTGTCAATCACTAAATTGTTTATTTTTGGCTTGAATGTTAATAACATAATCTGCATTATCGACTTTTCACTTTCGGCTAACAACTTTCGGCTAACTTTGACAGTATCAATCGATGTACATTTTCTTGCGGTAGTGTTCCTCTTCAGCAATATCAAATCAAATTGAATATTACCGTTGTGCTATGCAAACAACGATCCTTACATAGACTAGGAAGGGGTATAAAACGAAAGACAACCGATAGAGAATATCAGTAATATAAACGGGAAGCTATTAAAAACAAGAAAAAATTACCATCACCACTAGCTGCTTATATAAATAGCAGATTTAAGGTACCAATTTATGGGAAATCTGTTGGCCAAAGGCCTGACGTATTTGGCCTAAAAAGAGGAAAAACTGAAAAACCCGTTATTATTAGAGAACAACACTAAAAATTGACTTACCTGAGCAAAAAGGTACCAATATTGAACTACTACGGAATGGAGCCAAGATTTTTGGTCGGGTGAAAGTAATGTTGATGTCAGTTCTTAATATGCTATGAAATTTAAAAAAACACAGTATCTGACAATTCACTTCATAAGCCTTAAAAAATCACAATTACCTTTATTTGGATAATTTTAGCCAATTTGTCCAGTCGGAACCGGAATCCCTTTTTAAATGCTCTGGGCAAAAGCACGCTGCCGCGTACATCACCATTTTGGAACATACATTGGAGCCGCCTATTGAAAAATTATTTCTAGGCAGGCGGGAACTAGTAATCTACCGGCAAGATAACGTCCCTGGTCACGCGGTGCGAGAGTGGTTTCGGTTAAAATAAAATTAATTTGTTGGAATGGCCAGCCCAGAATTCTCACTAGAAGCAATTTAAAATTTATGAGATATTCTGAAGAGGAAGGTCAGACAAGTCGGGAGTCAAGGCGAGCCAACAAAATATTAAGGTTATCAGTACCGTCAATAAAATAAAAGAAAAAAAAAGCCTGAATATTGGTAAAAAATGCGAAAAAACAGGGGGGCCTAATAATTTTGTGAATATGTGTATATCATTCAAAATAATCATACATAAAATTTTATCATCTTGGCCTGCAGGCATCTTCGTTAGTCGGAGAAGTCCAAAATTAATTTTTTTATCGAATGGCCAAATACAATCAAGAGGAGGTTTAGAATCGGATCTTATTTGTTATTTTCAAAATGACAGAGGAATGTCATCGCAAGTCGTCGGAGTTTCTACGTTTTATTTCTTCAACTTGTTTTCCGGTCTACACATTATTAAAAACATGGCTTCATCATTAAATTTACAACTCCAAATTCTTTCCTTCGGGTTATATTGTTTATCAATGTACAGATTTTCATTAAATAGTCGTAAAGGATCTGGAGGTAGAGTATAAATTACAGTTCACAATTCAATCCAAGGAGAACTATTCGACACAAATATTACTTTTTGGAATTTATATTACATTACCGTCACCTATTGGATAAGTGACAAATCTTTAAAGATTGATGAAAATGATAAAGTTTGTATATTGGGTGATTTTAATCTTCCCGGTGTTGGCTGGATTAGAGATGGTACAACTGACCAGTGATTTAATACAAATTAATAGTACAAGTAATATCTTTAATACGTTTTTAGATCTTGTTTTTACAAACTATGTTTATTTAATGTTTTTGTTTCAATGACACCTTTTCTTGTGAATGATGTGTGCAATTTTGTTAAAAGTTGAAAATCTTTATTCTCCTGAATTCAATAGTGAAGATTTTTGTATGTATAATTTTGATAAGCTTGACAAGAATAGTTTCTACCTGTTTTTAATCAATATTGATTGGGATTTAATTTTTTCAGATTACGATTTAGATAACAATGTTGATGGTATCAAAAGATATGTTCCTTATGTTCTTAAAAAGTCTAATATTTATCCTCCATGGTTCAATAGCAGTTTGATAAATTTTTGTAATCGTAAAAATAAAGCTGATAAAATTATTTAAAATATAAGCTACACACAGATAAATTGCTTTTTTGGAATTACAAAATTTTTCCATTGGAATGCTTAAAAGAAAGCTGTGGTTCTGATGGAATACCAACAAGCTATTTAAAAGTCTTAAGCTCGCCATTGGCATGCCCATTATAATTTTTGTTTAATAATTCTATTAAGCTCCAAAACTTCCTTAATATTTCGAAGATTTCACATATTATGCCTATCCACAAGTCCGGTTCTCGTTCTGCTATTCCAAAATTGAGAATATTGTATTGGACTATCCATCCAGCAGTATGGATTCTTCCGAGGCCGATCAACGAGTACAAATTTATTACAATTTGTTGGCAAAGCTACCAATGTTTTGCAATCAAAATACCAACTCGATACTGTTTACACCGATTTCAGTAAGGCATTTGATTCAATTCAGCATTCCATCATTTTGAATAAAACTCCACATCTATTGAATAAATTATAGTTTAATTTTAATGTAATGTTACTTGTCATAGGGTGTTCAATATGTGAAGATTAAGAGATTAAAGTAATCAATAATTCTTGTCCATTCAGGCGTTCGCCAAGGATCGCGGATTATTCTATCTTTAAATGATGTTCTCTCCACTAATGATATTCTAAACTATCAACAAGATTTAGATAATCTGAAAAGGTGGTGATTGATTGATTGATTTGATTGATTTCGAATGTACGGCCAAGCATTAAGCAGGAGATCCCGGAAAGCGCCGGGCCCACCGTACACCCATTTTTACATTTACTTGGAAGGATAAGGAAGGATATTAGTAATGTTTGAGATCGACCAGGTTACAAACACCGTTACAGTCAATAGTTAGTAAATTTTGTGTGGTAGGATGGGAAAGGTATGTTAGTAATGACAGAATTGGTCCGGTTTCCCGGTGGCCAGTTTCAAACTACTGTTAGTATTCGACAATCACAATTGGTTACTTTATTAGTTGATCATTTCTCTGGAATCCGGGGGCTGGAACTCAGGACTCCCTAAATTTTTTATCAGGACTTAAAAATTATTAATGTTATAATTCCCAGGCGACTCTGAAAGTTCAATCCAATTAATAAAACACCATAATACCAAATTTTATTACTTAAATGAATAATTTATGTAACCGTATCTTTAGCATCCCCATGCACACATCATACACCCATTTTCACATACCAACCAAAACCGATATAGGTTATTGATTTATTACCCTAAACCTTAATTAAAAATTATTAATGTTGCCATTTCCCTCAGTCCGCCTTTCATTAATTTACCTGATAAAGTATTTAAGAAATTTAAAATTACTAAGCTAAGATTATAATTAATCCTTATAACAATAAATATAAAATTAAAATAAAATAAAATAAAATTGAAATTAAACTTTAAAATTAATATGCAATTCCCAGGCGATTCTGAAAACTAAATTTAATTAATAAACAGCCTAATAGCAAAATTTTATTTCTTAAATGAATAATTAATATAACAGAATCTTTTGTATTAGTTGGGACAGACTCGACCCGTTTACAGACCGCAATGCGATCGATAGTTAGTAAATTTTTAGTGGAATATATAATAAAAGTTAATACAAGACAGCACAATCTAGCTACTTTATTTGTGATCATTTCTCTGGAATCCAAGCCGGATACTCAGGACTCTCCCAATCTAAATCAGGGCTTTTTAGGGTAAAACCAAAAAAAGAAAAAAAAAAAAAAAAAAAAAATGTTTAGGCCAATAATTTATAGATTTAGATGCTGAATTTGCAACAGATCTATAGAGCAATAAAGACAATTTTCATTGAAACTATTTTGATGATAAAGTGTAAATAAATAACTGACCTTGGCAATAAACAAATGCCGGTCGGTGTATTCAAAAATTAAACCACACTCGGTAGTTAGTTAGCTAATCGTATTCAAATACTAAAAATCTTGTTGGTGTGTAAAATAAAAACTTAATTTTATTTATTATGTTTTCTGTCCATGATTCTGCTGTAAATATATACATAGATGTATTACATTATATTCACGAATTCACGATCTTGGTCTTTATCTAGTTACTAGTTGTCAACTTTAAAAATGACATCATTTCGAACATCACAGCGTCACTTTACGTAATCTGAAATTCCTCGAATATTTTAAAAGATGATTCAAACCTTCTTAAAATAAGCACTTTAACCTTGAAACGGAATCGTTTCGTAATCATATAATCAGAAACCATAATTGTTTTATGAAGAAATAGTTTTTCAAGTTCAACGGCCGCGATTTGCGCGAAAAAAAGCGTGTTGATGACTTTAAGTCGTTGCTTTTTTCTTTAGTCTCTTTAAATGAAAGTGAATTCCGATCTTATTTGGAATTATTTGGCAGTCACTCTTATTTTATATTTGAGAATAGATATGAATCTCTATTCTACGTAAACTGGATGCACTTGCTTAATATTTCTTATATTGTTTCGGTATAAACAATTTGATTTAACTGTACAGAAGTTTTGGTCTTAAAATTTCTAACCAATCACTAATTAAATAATTTGTAAAAATTAACCAAAACTTTACCGGCATTTCATAGTTCTATTTAATGTTAGCTCATCTGTACTAACTGCCGATCATTGAACCGTGATATACCAATTGGAAATTGAAGAAATTTTTAGAAATATCTTAATAGTACATATACCACTTGGGTTAGGTATAAGTTTTGCATTTAACTATAATAGATTCCTCAACTTTTATGTGTAAATATACTATCGTTTCCCTAAAAAAATGGATTTTTGGTTTTTAATTTTTTTGTCGTAATAATATACCAACTGTTGGGAAATTAAAACTTAATAGCATATGCCAGTGATTACACTATTTGGAGGTACAATATTTGGCAACTAACAGTACTGGAATGCCCGTGTTGTCCAAAAGTATAGTTTGTACTCTACTCAATATTTTAGCAGGCATTCAGAATTGAAAGTTAAGCTTTGTAACCAAAATTGAACAAAATCCTTTCTGATTAATTTTGGATCTAAAACAAATGAGATACTAAAAACAAAAATAAGTTATCACAATTGTGTTCACCATTTTCAGTTATCTAACATAGCTATTTTTATTATTTTCTGATTAGTAAATTCGTGAGATATTGAAAAAGTAAATTTATTGATAAAATTTAAAATTAAAACAATTAGCTATAAGTAGTTTTCTCAATATGTAATTTTGTTTAATACAAAACTACTACAACGAAATTTATATGAATGCAATTTCCCCTCTATTAAACACCTCTGACAGACTGCTGTCATTGTTAATAATTTTATTCAATATTACGAAAAAAGAAAACAGAACAAAAATTTTAAATTTATATTAATAAATTCGTTTTTATATATAGTTTTATTATTAAATGCATATATGTAACAAGAAAAATAAAATTAAAAATATCTTACAGCGCGAACTTGTCGATGGAACATATAACAAATACATGTCCATACTTTTGATGCTAAAACCAAAAATGCACGAAAGTTCATTTGAAATTGTGACCACATTGGCAAGTTTAGTTTCCCAAAAATATTTATAATTAAAAAACTATTTTTAATAACAATATAACAGCTATTTTAATCTATAGTACACGACACTCATTAAATTTAATTTTTCATTTCTATATTATTCAAACACAATATTTTTGCAAGCGACGAGAAAAAATACCAAAACAGAACGACAGAAATATTTTCGCGTTTTATTTTTAAGTTAAATACACTATTATCTACGATTTTAATGAAAATTTGAAAAAAAAACTTTAACGTAAAAGTAAATCTAATTTTTTATTTTAAAACACAAAAATATTTATATTTTTCCTATTATTTTATCACATTTTCTAAAAATGAGCGCCGACTGTAGTAAACACATATTCGATAGCGACCGCCATCTTAGTTCGACCTCGTTGTTGTTTGTACTTTATAATACCAGATAATCTGAAAAGGTGGTGAATGACGACAAAATGTAAAGTCATGTGCATTTGTCGTATCTTTGAAGTTACTAACCTAGGAATTAATTTTGATTGTCAACTGTCATTTAACCTAAATATTGATAAAATTATAGCTAATACAATGACCCTGTTTAATTATCCGTCCACAATATTCAGGCTCTTAATGAACTCTTAATGAATAATGAAGGATTATTGTTTAGAATATCTAAAGAATTTAAATCATCATTTGTTAGACTTAATTTGGAATATGCTGTGACTGTGTAAGATGTGTAAATTAGAGCCATTAGCCATTAGAGATTCGGAAGTAGTTTGCCGGAGCGATGTTGGTTGCGGATTTACTGTGTAATATAATTCAATGTCCACATTTATTAGAAGAACTTAGTCTCTATTTTCCCTCTAGAAACTTAAGAACTCATCAGATTCTATCGTTAACCTTCACACATAAATTATTCCATAAGTATGTAAATTTTTATTTCAAATAATTTTACAAAGCTAGCACTCGTTTTACCTTCGAAGAAATTCTGGCATAAATGCGGCTCAACTCCTTGAATGCAATTAATATTGATATAAAGGGCTGCAACCTCATGAAGTGATCAGAACTTCGGTCTGTGTTGAACCCCTTAATCCCCAACCTGCAATCGGCGAAATCTCCCACGAAATCACAAAATCAACTGCTAACCCTACTCTCAAATTAGTCACCAATGCAACCCCAAATCAACTTTCAACTCAACACTCACCACAATCTCCAACTTAACCCCAAACTTGCTCCTCAACTTAACCCTAATTATATTTTCCTCGTTCAGTCTCATATCTCCAACTTCCGCCTACCTCCAACTTTGTAATGGACCGCCCATGGTTGTTGTCGTTCCTATCCCTGCTTTTTCCCTGCATAATCGGTTGATAATTAGACAAGTCCCTCATAATTTTTCATATTCCAGAACTTCATCCAAGCGAACATCATAATCCAAATTCATTATAATTGATTAAAAAATAGGCAAGTTCCATAGAATGGCAGAGTAGAATCCCATTTCCAACGCATATGTCAAATTTCACCATAATTGGTTGAGAAATAGGCAAGTTTCATCATACTTGGCCATATTCCAGAACTTCTCCCAAAAATCATTTTACAATTCCATTTCCAATGCACAAGCCGAATTTAATCATAATTGTTTGAGAAATAGGCAAGTTCCATCATACTTGGCCATATTCCAGAACTTCATCCGAATATCATTTTAGAATCCCATCATAATCATAATCGGTTGATAAATAAGCAAGTTACCTCATACGTTTCCTTATTCTAGAACTTCATCCAAAAATCATTTTAGAATCCTATTTACATCGCGGAAATCAAATTTTCATTAAACTCAGTTAAGTAAATTAGTTCCATCCTAATTGGCCATTCATTTAATTTGCTAATTTTTACAAATCCACCCGGTTCAAAATTGGCTTCGTCGCTATTATTATTATTATTATTATTTACTGGAGGGCCATGTGGGCGATAAGCCACCTCGCACCGCGACCTAAAAGATCGATTGTGCTGGACCCTACTTAATTATCCGTCAAGTCAATATTTGTTACAGCCATTGTTAGTTAAAAATGACAGTATATGACAGCCTGTAGTCTCAATAAGTATACCATATAACATGAATTTGAATTTGAATTTTTTTTAAAGTAAATAGGTCATTGAACTTTTATTTATTTCTTTATGTATTTTGGCCTATTTACCTTCTATTTTTATGATGATGAGTAGTGAGTCAGAATTATTGAATTTAAATAAATGCACTTTTGTGATTTTTGTTATGTATAGCTTAAACGATATCGTATGCATCAGAGTATGTATGTACAGTATATCTGTGTTGTATTTCGATATTTATTTATTTGGTTGAACTATAGATAAGTATCCAAATAAATGGTTGGCTATATACAGGACAAAAATGCGCGTAGGTATAGGTTCCATGAAGTATATTATATATAATATAAATCGTTATATAATAATATAATCTTTCTGGAAATTTGCAAAAAATTATTTTTGAGATATTATTGTTGAGATTACCGCCGATGAAGCTTACGTTTAAGTTTAGCGGGCAAAATTTAATTTAAAAAAAAAAATATTATATAAACGTTGTTAGTGAAGTAAACTATTTAGGGTAGTAACTTACCCTACACATTTTTTTAATAAAAGTGTCGATAAAAAGAAAAAAAAATTTCTTATCGAACTACTTAAGTGAGACGTACTCGTACGTAATATTTTTTGTAACGGTAAGCGATAGTTCGTTATACGTATTATTTTCTTTTTTTTTCTGTGTTTTTTTATGAGGAATATTTTTTAATTTTTTTGTTTAGTTAAAAGAAAATATACGTAGATATATTTGCCTAACCAGGAAAGATTTATCTCGTGCAAAATATAGGGCCGCTGCTGTAGCGGGTAAGTATAATTTTTCGAAAGTATTGTGTTGTTAGTGCTAAAGGGCGTTTCGTTTATAGTCCTGGTGGAGCCCCACAAACAAATTTTGGCGGATAAATTACTCCATTGTGTCGTCAGGAGCAAATTCTGGAGCATTCTATCCCACCAGTGATGTGATTAATGATCAATGGATCTAAATAGTTCACTGTAGTGTTCAATAAGATTTTTTTTTATTAATTGTGTAGTTTTAAAAACAGTGTTAGTTTGAAAAGGATTTAAAAAAAAAAAAGGTGTATAGGTATATACGCATATAAGTGTATATATGGCAGAAGAAAATTTGAACCTGCGGAAAGGTGTATGCTAAATTGTGCAGTGTGTGAGGAGCATATAATTTAAGAAATTTTGAATTTTCAGCTTCCATATAGCGGAGAGATCTCTTGGCATACGTATGGTGAGTTTTTTTATTATTATATTTTTGGTTTTATGTGCTCCCAGCATAATCTGGTGCTAAATTTTTTTTGGTTGATTGTTTTTCCTTTCAAATTTATTTTTCTAAATTTCGTGGCGATATATACCTATGCCTATATGCGTGGATAACACTTTTCGTTTTTTTTTTGGTTATAAAAATTATTGAATTATTCAAATTTTAATTGAGAGAAATAAATTGTTTTAAAATGAAACTTGATGGTGATGATGATGAACTGGGGAAGTTCAAATGAATATGGATGCTGTACGGTTTTTTTTTGTTTGTTTGTTCTTTTTATTTTTTAACACGTAAAGATTTGTACGATCTAGGAAGTTTTATTTGGCGGCAAAGAATACCCAAGCGGCTGTAGTCTATCAAATATAAAAAACGTGTTAGCCGCCAAAAGATCGGTTACATATTCAGGCTCTTAATGAATCTGACAATACTACTGGCCGGTACAAGATACATACTATCCGGGCTCATTGTTCTCCCTCCTAGATGTTGCAGTCTTTGCTGGAAAATGGCTGGGCAATGGCACAGAACATGTTCCGCTGATTCCGCTTTCAGACCGCAGAAGCGGCATCCATCTGTCGTACTTAGGCCCATCTTCTTAAGGTGATACCTTAAGGGGACATGACCTGTGAGGAAGCCAGTAAGCAGCCTCAACTCAGGTTTCCTAAGTTCAAGACACTCCTTAACCCTGACAGACGAAGGTGATATAAATTTCTTCGCCTGCCGTAAACCTGGAATTCTGCGCCAGTACAGCTGCTCTAAGGTGTCCCTTAGTGACACCGCAGAAGGGTTCTGGTCCAATAAATGGAGAGGCAGAACCCTCACGGGCGAGGCCATCAGCTGCATCGTTTCCTTCGATTCCAGTATGACCTGGCACCCACATAAGTGTTACCTTATTTGAGCCTGCCAGATGTTTAATAACCTTCAGACAATCCCATACCAGCCTTGACTCAACGGTACAAGACCTAAGAGCTTTTAAGGCTGATTGGCTGTCTGATACAATATAAATCTTTGCATCGTTTAGGCCTTTTGCTATGCCTATCCTAGCGCAAAGTTCTATAGCATGTACTTCTGCTTGAGAAACGGTAGCATTGGTACCCAAGGACTTCGAGAGGGTAGTGCCACTCCCGTGTATTCCTATCCCCGCCCCATCTTCCGTTTTTGATCCATCTGTAAACCATACCATGGACCCTAGCTCAAATGATGGTCCACCTGCTCTCCACACATCCCGGTCAGGTAACCTAACACAGAATGGTTTGTGGAAGTCCAGTTTAGCTGGCATACAGTGGGAAGGCATTCCTATGGTAGGGTCTGTCTGAAATTCCTTAAGGATTTCCATATGACCCCCCATATTGCCTGGCTTGATATTTCCTTCCGCCTGCATTTTCAGGGCCATACTTGCAGCGTCCTTTTTAATATGCAGGTGTAACGGTGTCAGTCCTAGAAGTGTCTCCATCCCCGCGGTTGGACATGACTTCATTGAGCCCGTAACACTGATGCAGGCTACACGCTGAACCTTATTCAATAAGGTTTTGCGTTGTCTTCTGCTAAGTTTTAGGCCACCATACAACCGATGCGTAGGTGACCATAGGCCTAATGATTGTAAGAAATGACCAGTAGATCATTTTTGGTTGTAGTCCCCAAGTACGCCCATAGAGTCTTTGACAGGCCCAGAGAGCCTTGATGGCTCTATTTTGAACTTTCAACAAATGTTGGTTCCAGTTCAGTCTTTGATCTAGGATAACCCCTAGATATTTAACCTCGCTGGAAAAAGGAACAGTAGTACCGTTTAACGAGGGAGCTGTAAGCGCAAGCTTTGTCCTCCTCGTAAAAGGAACAATGACAGTTTTGCTTGGATTGACACTGAGCCCTTCCTGGTAACACCACTGCCATATTATATTGAGTGCATTTTGCATGCGATCAGAAATGACCTCATCAAACTTGCCTCTGATTATAATAGCCACATCATCCGCATAGCTCTGGATATCAAACCCATGGCTACTCAGAAGGACCAGTAGTCTGTCAATAACCAATGACCACAAAAGAGGAGATAGTACGCCTCCTTGGAAAAAGCCCTTTACGGCCTTGATGGTTACTGATTCGCCACCTAGTCTGGCAGTAATCTCACGATGTTCCAGCATGGAATGGATCCACCTAATTGTGGAAAATGGAACCCTTTTTCCCATAGCTGCCCTCTATATAGATCCATAGGAGGTATTATCAAACGCCCCCTCAATGTCCACAAAGGCACAAAGGGAAATTTCTTTATATGTCACTGCTTTTTCAATCCTCGTGACTAGCCCGCTAAGGGCCATAACCGTGGATTTACCAGTTTGATACGCAAACTGGTCCCGATGCAGCGGACTCTTTTCAAGGACCTCACTTCTTATTTGATAGTCCAGGATTTTTTCCATCGTCTTCAAAAGAAACAATGTGAGGCTAATTGGCCGATATGCCCTGGCCTGGGTGTCTGGACGACCCCCGCCCTTTGGTATAAAGACCACATTTACTTTCCTCCACAGTTTCGAAATATAATTAAAAGCATAACTTGCCCGAAACATCTGGATCAAGCTGGGGAGTATTTCCTCAATACCTTTTTGAAGTAAAGCTGGAAAGATACCATCCCTCCAGCGGATTTGAAAGGTTTGAAAGACCCAATAGCCCATCGAACCTTGCTGGGTGTGAAAATTTTCCCAGCGAGACTCCAGATCCTACTGTGAGGCGAATAGGCCACCTCACTCGAAGGATCATATGAGTCCTTTTGGGCTCCTACCACTACTGAATCCGGAAAGTGGGTCTCTAACAGTACCTCTAAGGTTTCCTTCCGGTTTTCAGTGAACCCCCCATCTTGCTTCTGGAGAAGTTCTAAACCATTTGAATGATCTCTGGAAAGGACTTTCTGGAGACGAGCTGCAGAGGGCAATTCATTGATTCCCTCACAGAAATTCCTCCAGGTAGCCCTTTTGGATCTCCTCTTGGATCTTATACTCGCTCCATTCACCGGTGCGTTTAGCCTTGTTAAATAATCTTCTCGATTTTTTCCTTAGTTTACCCAGCGTCCCGTTCCACCAAGGGACCATCTTTGTGGACTCTCTTCGCTTAACTGGGCAGCTGTTTTTGTAAGCCAATTGTATAGAATTATGCAGCTGGTTTGAACAGATCTCCAAACCCTCTGGAGACTCTATGTTCCCCACAACCGAGGGCATTTCTGATTCGAGTGAGACTCTATAAGAGTCCCAGTCGGTCAGTTTTGGAATTCTGATTTCCTGCCGCTGCATGGTCTCAGCCACCAAATCGAATCTGATGTGCAAGTGATCCGATAATGAGGCCTCTTCAGACACATGCCAGTTTTTGACCAAGTCGCTAAAATGCGGACTAGCAAGTGTGTGGCGAACGACCTTGCGGATTATTCCCATATGGTGTGCACATGCTTGCATTACTTACATCCGCGATGCTCAGGGTCGGGAGGGTACTAAACTCACCATGTAATGAATAACCGATCTGTCACAGAAAAACGAAACTCATGTGCAAAAAGGAGGAGGAAAAAAAAAATAATGTAACCTATAGTACGTATGCTCAGTATGCTCAGTATGTAACAATCATGCCATGCTTCCCTCAAAATGCTGTTCAAACACACATCGTTAGCCGAATAACCTTAAAAAAAAAAATTACAGTAATCGATGATCATGGAACAACTTATGCAAATCAATGAGCCACAGCTCTATCACACCATCCCGTAACTGCGGAAAACCAAAATTGTATTTCGATCTAACATAGAAAACTTTAAATTACAGATTTTTTTTTTCTTTTTTTTTTTTTTTTTTTTTTAGTGAAAAAAAAATAAAAATTTAATGAAAATATGAATCAAAATGAAAGTTCTAAGTATCAAAAGAATATGTAAAATAATTTAAATATGAGGAAATATGAAATGGGAAATAATTTAAGAAAACGCAAAAGACAACTAAAATTAATTATAAAAATACTTCACCGCAACCGCAACTCTGATGGTGTCCATATTTATTGCAATTCCACTTTTATATAATACGTACGACCTTGGTACGACTGGAGCTCGAGGTTAGGTTAAGCCGGTTGGCCTAATCCGTAAATTTCAGCAGCAACGATCCTTTCTGTTATGTTTGTGCTTAATCATAACACGCAATAATTGATTGTTAACGCATCGATTTATCTGGTTAACAATTTTGTAGCCAATCAAGGTTTAAGAGTTTTATGGATCACAATCACAACAACTATTAGCACTGTGTAATGGAGTCTTTTTTTTTTCACCACAATCAATTACAACACCAATAAAAATAACCCCTTTTTTTTTTTTTATTTTCGTGAATTAGCTTAATCACATATTATATTATCATAACAAAAAAAAATAAGTACAAATTGTTTTTTTTTCATTTTATACAAGAAATTAGAATCTCAATGATCATTACAGTATACAGTGAATACAGTAATTTATATTTTCGTCATTACTTTATTATTTATGCAATTACATAATACATTGTTTATTTTTTTTTTTTTTTAACACCATAATAAATTTCTAAAGTTTTCTAATTTGATCTTGCGCCACATAAAAAAAAATAATCGACATTCATTTGCACTACAATTATTCCATGTCACTCAACAAACTGTTATTTTCCAAAAATTTTTATTTTTATATATTTTTTTTTTTTAAATACAAACACTTACGCTTGCAAAACAAAATACTTCAAAAACGAACAATAAATCCCGATCCGTTCGTTAATCACGCCACAGGACTTAATTTTATTCACTTAATTTATTTTCGGCCATACTAATAAGGTTTCTAGCATCGTCCAACAAGAACTTTTACACGACCATTTGTCTTGACTCTTGTTTCTGACCCAAAAAAAAAACCCACTTAATTCAAGCTTTATATACTGACTGCCGACTCCTATCATTTTTCCCCCAAATCAAAAATTTTTCTTTTCAACAATTCACCATACTACCATCTCATTCTATGGTCCAATCTACTCCTATTACCGTACTGCATAAAACAGTAACACAATTGAACCATAATTGACTTAAGCATTACCATAATTTGGGTGGTTTGAGTACAAGCTACGTGTGGACAAAAACGACGTTTCTATTTGGCCGATAGATATCGACACCTAACAATCTACAGAACAAAAAAACAAAATTTTAAATAATTCAATCAGCAAAGAGTAAAACAAACACAACTACTCTGATCGCTGAACCTGGCCGGTACCACAATTAGCCAACCGTTACAGCACAGATTTGTTTGATTTGAATCGCATTGCATAATCAAACAAAACTGAAATAAAACAATTAAGTTAAGGTTTTATATCCTTCGTATGGAAGATACCGAGTAGTTTACCATCTGGACTCTCAACTTCATAGTTTACCCAACCGATTTTTTTCCGTACAATTGCTTTTTTGAATTGAGGAGCCAATTTTGCATTGAAACATTTACTCGCATCGCTCTGATGATGTTCTCGAACGAATACCGCCTGTCCTGGTTGGAAATTAGTAACGCGGGTTCGCAGATTATAGTGCTGTGCATATTTTTTGAAGGCGTTTTTTAAATTGATTTGCACTTCACTGTGTAGTTGTTGTAAGCGATCAGACAGTGTGTTTACTAATACTTCGCTCTCATTCAGACAGTTAAGCTCTCGAAGCAACTTATACTCATTACTATGACCAATTCGGTGGTAACCAAATAGTATAAAGTGTGGTGAGTACTTAGCCGAATCGTGAATAGAATTTCGTAAAGCAGCGCTTATTGCCCCCAGGTGGACATCCCAATTACGATGATCTGAATTTATGTAGGATCGAATGGCAGCGATAATGGATCTGTTCACACGCTCGGAAGCATTCGATTGTGGCGAGTACACGGCTGTCCGAATATGATGTACCCCAAAATCTTGTAGCAAATTCTGGAATTCTTTGCCAACAAACTGTATTCCATTATCCGAATGCAACACTTCTGGCACACCGTACATAAAAAATACCTCATCCCGAAGAAATTCTACAATTTTATTCGCCTTACCATTAGCAAGAGGCTTAAGCAGGACGAATTTCGTCAATTGATCCAAAACGATTAGGATTACCGTTTTCCCATTTTTGGACCGCGGATACGGGCCCAATATGTCGACGTACAGTTTTTGAAATGGCCGTACGGATATATTCGTTGGATTAATCGGCGGTTTCAAAATTTGATTTGGAGATTTGGTAGTTTTGCAGATTTCACAGGATTTGATGAACTCTTGAACTTGAGCTCGAATTCCCGGCCAAAAATAAAATCTTCGCAGCCTCTCGAGAGTCTTGTTAATTCCGCAATGAGAAGCTGTAGGATCCATGTGTTCTTGTTCAATTAAGGATTTGGTTAGTCCTTTTGGAACACACAGTTTCCACCCCGGAATATCTGTAAGTTCTGCATCACGTTTAGGTTCAAAGCGAATAAAAACATGGTTGTCATGAACTTTGTGATTAGGATAGTTATTCGGTGAGCTCCTAATCTTATCCATAAGCGAAGTATATTCTTCATCCGAGAAATGTTCGGAATCAAAATCGATAACGTTAACTAACAACGGAAGATTTTGTAACAATTCAGTTAATTCGTCACAATGCACACGCGAAAGAGTATCGGGTACCACGTTTAATGATCCTTTCTGATGTTCGATCACGAAATCATAGCCTTGTAGCTTAAGGCTCCAGCGAGCAAGTCTTCCGCTAAGATCCTTTTGCTGCATGAGCCATTTAAGGCTAGCGTGATCGGTGATCACAGTGAAGTGATACCCCTCTATATAAGGTCGAAATTTTTTAATGCTTAAAATCGCTGCTAAGCATTCTAACTCAGATATGGAATAGTTCTTTTGAGCTCTATTGAGTTTTTGAGACACAAAAGCTATTGGTCTCTCATCGCCGGTTGCATTTTTTTGATATAAGACTCCCCCAACACCTTCCGTGCTAGCGTCACAACGGATGTAAAATGGCTTACAAAAATCAGGGTTAATTAACACAGGCGCAGAAGTGAGTAAAGACTTCAATCTTTCTAAAGCAATTTGGGCTTCATTATTCCACGTAAACTTTGATCCCTTTTTGAGCAAATTCGTGATGGGTGCGGTCACGTCAGAAAAGTTGGGTATAAATCTCCTGTACCACCCTGCCATCCCTAATAATCTTCGCACTTGTTTAATATTAGTAGGTGCGGGAAAACTACAAATAGCTTCAACTTTCTCTGGGTCGGTACGAAGACCATCTTCGCCAACGAGAAACCCCAGATATTTAATTTCACGCATCACGAATTTACTCTTGTTAATATTTAAGGTAAGTCCTGCAGCTTTGAGCAGTTTTGCTACGGTTTTTAAGAGTTCAAAATGCTCGTTTAGGTTAGCAGATACTATCAGGAGATCGTCAAGATAAACGAACACTCTGTCGTGGTACTGATGTGGGATTACCTTATCCATTAGTCTCGACATTGTTTGCGGCGCGTTGCACAGACCAAACGGCATCACGGTAAACTGGTATAACGGTCTACCAGGCACCGTGAACGCCGTTTTGTCGCGCGATTCTTTGGCTAAAGGAATCTGCCAAAAGGCGTCCTTGAGGTCTAATGACGAGATAAAATTAGTTTCGCGCAAGCGCCCTAGCAACCCATCAATATGTGGCAGAGGATATGCGTCCTTTTTAGTGACCATATTCACTTTTCTCGAATCCAGACATAATCTGACTGAACCATTTGCCTTTTTTACGAGTACCACGGGTGAACTCCATCCGCTTGTGCTTTCCTCGATCACCTTGAGTTCCAACATCCGGTCCAACTCTGAATACATCAGGTCTTGAACCGCTGGGGAAACGTTATAATAACGTTGTTTAATTGGCGGTGTCTCTCCCACGTCTATGATATGTTCCAATATATTCGTTCGTCCTAACCCCTCAACGTTAAAAGATGGAAATGAGCTTATGATCGTAGCGAGCATTGCCTGTTGATCAGGTGAAAGATGGTGCTGACTACTATCTTTCCCAACATTAGCAACCTCACTGACAATCATTGGCGCAAGATTGAATTTAATCCAGAAATCAACTCCAAGGTATACTTGACTTTGTAAATTTGGGACGATATAAAATCTAATTATGTGTTCCTTACTATCGTAAGCAGTGGGTATATCGACGTAGCCTAAGATTTTGTTGGCGGTCCCATCAGCTGTTTTCACGCAAGAATCTAATTTGCGTAATCCTAAATTAAGCTTGGTAATGAGATCTATTGCCCCTTTTCCAAGAATGCTGATGGACGCTCCACTATCGAGGAGACCAGTCACTGGCTCGCCTTTAAGATATACCGTCAAATGAGGACGAGGATCATTATCCAATTTTATAATTGTTGAACAACAAATTTTGTTTATCAGCTTACGTCTTCTCCAATAAATAATGTTGCGAGTGGGTTGTAGAACTAAATTCGACAAATTTTCAGATTGCTGATTTACAATCAGATTTAATTCAGATTGTGTACTAACTAATTGCGAGTTTGAAGCTAAATTTTCTACTTTAGTGGGTTCCTGGGAGAATCTTGGGGATTTACCGAACGCATCCCCACAGGACGAATAACGTTCGGTGCATTGTTTAATGGAACATTACGGTTGCAATTGGTACAGTTAGGCTTGCGAACTCCTCCCTTTCCACAACCAAAACAAAAAATATCAACAAACTCTTTTCGGCAATCGTGATAGCGATGCCCCATATCCCTGCAGTTCCAGCAAATCAGGTTTGTTGATGAAGTATCAATTCTTAGTTGTTCTACCATAGCGGATATTTCTTCACTGCCGCCGCGATCGGAATCATTGGAATTTACAACTGAAGTTTCATCGTAGTTGTTATTTGAGATAATCTCGTTAATATGACGATGATCGATAGTACGGCGATTTTTGCTTAAATCACCTTGGTACTTATGATCGTAATCAGAGCTTGACCAGATTCGCTCATACTTATGACAGATCACTCTTAAGTCTTCGATACTACCAAAGTTCATTGGGAGAGTTGAGGTCCGCAGTGCGGGACTCATATTCTCCCGAATAATTTCCAGCAGTTCAATTTCGGAAAATCGATTTGTTAATCGCCCGTTCAACGTTTGCAATTCCAATATGAAATCATTAACTGGTTCCCGATACTTTTGAGTCCTTCTCTCGATAAGCCTACGCTTCTCTCTCTCAGTTTCTGGTCCAGAAAATCTAATCAGGAATGCGCTACGCAGTTCATCCCAAGATGAATTAGGATGATCACGAGTGTAAACCCATAACCATTTCTCGGCCGTTTCGCCAACGAAAGCATGGATGATTAATGGTAACCGATTGTTCGGAAAACCATCGCGTCTCGCGAAAGTTTCCAAGCGGAATAAAAAATCAAATACATTCAACCCGCGTGTACCACCATCAAATGACAATTTCCATTTTGGCATATAAAATCGACCATGATCCCTTTCCATTTTCAATTCCCACTCATTGCGATTGACATCGCCGCTCGTTGATTTTTTAAAACCTATATGTGGTGAAATTTCCGAAGGTGGATTGTCTAAATAATCTAACTTATCCAAAATGTTACCGCTTACCCTTGAAGGAGACTTGGGACCTAGTACAGGGATAGTCTTTTTCCCCCAAGATAAATTAAATATGTTTTCCGAAGTATCTATCGATTCCTGGCCTAAATCTATCGCTTTTGGTAGCGGTTTAGGTTCTTTTTGTGAGGGAATTGTCTTCAATTCGTCGATTCTGGCGGTTTCTATGTTAGTTTGGGCGATCTGGGTAACGCGTTTGAACTTGTCTAGTGACGACATAAGCTTTGTAACATTACCAAACTTTTTTTCCAAGCGCTGTAATCGCATCTCCCAGTGAATAGAGCGATAGTATAATTCCCACCATGACTTAATAGTTGCCCCAGTTTTGAGAATTGGCTCGAATGACTCCAAAATATCGCGACTTGCCTTAACTTCGGATTCCGGTTTTTCAGTGATATGCGACTCTAGAGGGATCAACCTTGAATCTTTTGTCTCCTTTGCCAAAGCTGATTTCAAAAGTTCTTCCCAATTAATATCCGTAGTATTGATGCCGCGTATAAACAATTCTACGTCGAGTTCGCTTTCGGTTAGAAATCTAGTATAATTATGCATATCCATATTGATCGAGTATAACAAATACTTCAGGATTAAAGCCTATACCCAACAACCCAAACTATAATAATTTTAAACTTAACCAATACAAACAAAATAATAACAAAAAAAATATGAGATGATATATAACAATAAACAACGAAATTTTTTTAAAGAATGAAATGAGATTTCCGAAAACAATGGAATAATATTTTATGACAAAACAACAAAAAAAAAATTAAATAAGTTTTTTTTTTTTTTCCAAATACAAAAGCAAATACACAAATATCAGTGTTTAAGTTTCTCAAAAAAAAATATAGTAAAATCGGGAAGCAATACGCAATAATTGTCAATACCTAAGCATACATTTAGTTTATATATTAGTACTAAAGGAAAGAGAAAAAAAAAATTTTTTAATATAACAATTAAACTTAGTGTTGATGACTGACGAGATGGCCAAGAGTCACTTAGATTCGATCCTCAATCACATCAACCAAATTACCAATTGTTATATGTTATGAACTCTAATACGATGGGCAAAACAAACAAATATAACTCAACAAGCCAACTCAAGAATCTGAAAGTGAAACAACTAGTAAAACATTAAGAAAAGCTGAATCACAGCCAAATCGATCAATAATTTTAGTTCGTCGAAGTCAAACTTTCGTCCACCAAAAGTACGCTGAAAGCACAATATAGAATGTTACCCCGAGAAAGAAATATACAACAATTAAATTTAGTATTGATGACTGATGAGATAGCCAAGAGTCACTTAGATTCGATCATCAATCACATCAAACAAATTACTAATTGTTGTATGCTATGAACTCTAAAAAAAATATGAAAATTTTAAATTTTGAAAAAACCATAAGGGCCAAATTACAAGAGATGAATATACCGCATTTTCACAATAGTTATTAGAATAGAGGCGGAAAAATTATTATCTTTAATTAAGGAGAGAAGCTCCATGGATGCTTTATTAAAGCGACCTAACTAATTAAAACGGTTAATGAAATCACATGTTAATTTACGCGAAAATGACCTTCAGCCATGTTTGGCTAATATAAGCTGTTCAAAATTGATCAAACGGTCCCTGTTTCGGCGCCATTTTCTGTGGCGAACGACCTTGCGGATTATTCCCATATGGTGTGCACATGCTTGCATTACTTACATCCACGATGCTCAGGGTCGGGAGGGTACTAAACTCACCATGTAATGAATAACCGATCTGTCACAGAAAAACGAAACTCATGTGCAAAAAGGAGGAGGAAAAAAAAAATAATGTAACCTATAGTACGTATGCTCAGTATGCTCAGTATGTAACAATCATGCCATGCTTCCCTCAAAATGCTGTTCAAACACACATCGTTAGCCGAATAACCTTAAAAAAAAAAATTACAGTAATCGATGATCATGGAACAACTTATGCAAATCAATGAGCCACAGCTCTATCACACCATCCCGTAACTGCGGAAAACCAAAATTGTATTTCGATCTAACATAGAAAACTTTAAATTACAGATTTTTTTTTTCTTTTTTTTTTTTTTTTTTTTTTAGTGAAAAAAAAATAAAAATTTAATGAAAATATGAATCAAAATGAAAGTTCTAAGTATCAAAAGAATATGTAAAATAATTTAAATATGAGGAAATATGAAATGGGAAATAATTTAAGAAAACGCAAAAGACAACTAAAATTAATTATAAAAATACTTCACCGCAACCGCAACTCTGATGGTGTCCATATTTATTGCAATTCCACTTTTATATAATACGTACGACCTTGGTACGACTGGAGCTCGAGGTTAGGTTAAGCCGGTTGGCCTAATCCGTAAATTTCAGCAGCAACGATCCTTTCTGTTATGTTTGTGCTTAATCATAACACGCAATAATTGATTGTTAACGCATCGATTTATCTGGTTAACAATTTTGTAGCCAATCAAGGTTTAAGAGTTTTATGGATCACAATCACAACAACTATTAGCACTGTGTAATGGAGTCTTTTTTTTTTCACCACAATCAATTACAACACCAATAAAAATAACCCCTTTTTTTTTTTTTATTTTCGTGAATTAGCTTAATCACATATTATATTATCATAACAAAAAAAAATAAGTACAAATTGTTTTTTTTTCATTTTATACAAGAAATTAGAATCTCAATGATCATTACAGTATACAGTGAATACAGTAATTTATATTTTCGTCATTACTTTATTATTTATGCAATTACATAATACATTGTTTATTTTTTTTTTTTTTTAACACCATAATAAATTTCTAAAGTTTTCTAATTTGATCTTGCGCCACATAAAAAAAAATAATCGACATTCATTTGCACTACAATTATTCCATGTCACTCAACAAACTGTTATTTTCCAAAAATTTTTATTTTTATATATTTTTTTTTTTTAAATACAAACACTTACGCTTGCAAAACAAAATACTTCAAAAACGAACAATAAATCCCGATCCGTTCGTTAATCACGCCACAGGACTTAATTTTATTCACTTAATTTATTTTCGGCCATACTAATAAGGTTTCTAGCATCGTCCAACAAGAACTTTTACACGACCATTTGTCTTGACTCTTGTTTCTGACCCAAAAAAAAAACCCACTTAATTCAAGCTTTATATACTGACTGCCGACTCCTATCATTTTTCCCCCAAATCAAAAATTTTTCTTTTCAACAATTCACCATACTACCATCTCATTCTATGGTCCAATCTACTCCTATTACCGTACTGCATAAAACAGTAACACAATTGAACCATAATTGACTTAAGCATTACCATAATTTGGGTGGTTTGAGTACAAGCTACGTGTGGACAAAAACGACGTTTCTATTTGGCCGATAGATATCGACACCTAACAATCTACAGAACAAAAAAACAAAATTTTAAATAATTCAATCAGCAAAGAGTAAAACAAACACAACTACTCTGATCGCTGAACCTGGCCGGTACCACAATTAGCCAACCGTTACAAGTGTCAGATCTAGGACCTCTTGCCTAATCGCATTTATAAAAGCAGGTTTCCTTCCCCTATTGACAACGTCTACATTATTTGAGATCAGAAATTCAAAAAGGTACTCACCCCTGTTATTGATGTCCGTGCTACTCCACACCGTGTGGTGCGCGTTTGCATCGCATCCTATCAGGTAGGCCAGCCCATTGCGTTTGCAATGAGCTATGAGCCGCCTAACTTCAAGTGGTGGTATTATCTCTGAGTCTCCAGGAAAGTAGGCGGAGGCCATTATAGCCTCCTGTTTGCCTCTTTCACCCAGAATCTCTACCATTACTGCAACCAAGTCCCTGGATGTGAACTCTCAAATGGGAATAAAATTAATTTGCGAACTGGCCAACACAGCCGCTCTTGGACTCTGAGTTCCGTGATGATAAATTAACTTACCCACTTGATTTGGTATACCTATAATCTGGTTACCAATCACCCATGGCTCCTGGATTAGAGCCGTGCGAATGTTTTGGCAGATAAACCTGCGACAAAGGACGTCCGAAGACGCCTTTGCATGATGCAGGTTTATCTGCAGGCAGGCGATGTGTGCCTTCACTTTACCGAAGGCCCTGCTCAGCCTCCTTTTCAGCACCGCCACCACCCGCATGCTTTCTTTGTCCGGCCGATGGCTGACCAGTGTCCTCCATCGCCGTTCTGCTGGCCCCCACTGCCTGAGAGCCTCCAGGCCTAACCAGTGGCTTGCACGGGAGGAGTCCTTGTGAGGCCTTCCCCCGTGGAACCCCTGACGCCTTCCTCTCCCTTTCCCGCCTTCTCCTCACCTGTCTCCTGGAGAGGGCCGTCACCCCGGTGGTCTTAGCTGCAGGTGCCGCTACCGTAGCTTCTACAGGCTTCAATACTTGGGTCCCGCCGACAGAAGCCGGCTTAGCTCCACTCTGACCACCCTTGGGATGCAATTGTACAGTCCCAAACTTATAGTTGACTTTAAAGCCAACCCGCTTGAGCTTCTCAACTGAAGAGTGGTCCATAGAGAACGTGAAAAAGGCCGAAGAGCCTTTCGCCTCTCTCCTGATCACTCTCCAGTTGATCGCCTGCATGCCCTCATTTTGGCTGTTTATACAACCAAAAAGCTTCTCTGTGGGCAATTCAGCACTATTTGGAAAGGTGCCGAACACAATCCTGGCTCGAGGCAGGTTTTCCGCCTCGGCCACGATCAGCTGCGCACCCTCCCATGGCTTGATATTACCTATGGCCTTCCTGAGCCACTGAACAGTGGCCCGGTCAGCACAGGTTAGTACCAGCCAACCAGGCCGAAGCTGACTGCCAAGGAACTTAGGTTTAAGCTCCTTGGCCTCCTGCTCTAGCACCTTATCTAGGATGCCCTCCTGGACAGCCTTTAGCTGCTCTCCAGTGAGGACAACCTCTGGAAAACCAGTGGGCAAGATCCCAACTATCTCCGACTCCGCAGCCTGCCTGAAGGTAAGTCCAGACCGGACCGCAGAACCCGAGACCGTCGGGACAGATTTCTCTCCTCTGGCCTTCTTTTGTGCCGGTGGAGTACCCTCATCCGAGCGGATCCTCTTTGACGGTGGGGCCTCTGCGGGAGCACAAGACTTCCTTTGTGGCCGCATCGCCGGAAGCCTTGTCTCGCTTCCGGGCGGTTTGCCCTCAGCAAGAAGCCTCCTGTACCGCTTCTTCGCGGCCCCACACATTTTCACGCGAGGAGCCGCGGAAGGTTTGTCAGTGCTGCTGACAGTTCCTTTCGGGTCCTCCCCGACGACTTTGCTCCCCCCTGCTTTCACAGAGGCGATACCCCCACTAACGGGGTCCGAGTTCTCATCTCCTGAGGTGTCCATGTCGGAGTTGAGAACTAATTTCTCAATCCCCGAACGGAGCTCCCCATCCGATAGACCACTCATCGAGAGTCCCACAGCGGAAAGAGGACCGAGGCCCTCGAACACCACCGCGGAACTATCGCTGGTATATGACGCTTTAGGAGCGTCATCATCCTTATTATTTTTAAACTTTTTAGACATTTTGTTCTCACGAGTTGCTGGGAAAAGAGAGTCGCCCGTGGGACACCCAGCTTTACCACAGGAAGGCTAAATAAAACTGGAGGGCGCCTGGTATCCAGAGTCCGCATACTTACAGCCATTCATCCATCGGCATATGCTGATCCACCTTAGATTATGGTTTTTTATCAAGGGTTTCTCCTTTAGCGCCGTACTTTAGCCTGTGCCAAATGGTCAGAAGTACCAAAGGGCCTTAGTTACCAGTGATTGCCACGAGGAGGCAGTACGTACACTTGCGAATTGTGACCAGGTTACCCCTTCCACAATTGTACCCATCACGCCAGCTGCCTAAAACATGACCAGAACAGCTCGCGTAATGTGCACCCTACCGAAAGGTTACGGAGCTGGTAGATTACTCTACTCAACTTTGATCCCCCCCTCCAGTAGACGCCAAATCACCGGCTTCGTCGCTAAAGATGACTTGGTTGAAAAATCCAAAGTCTGATGGCTTTAATTTTGGAGTTATTTGAATCTTGTATACCTTCAAATGAAGATATTTGTGCAAAATTCTGAATAAAGTGGTTTGTGGAATGTGCAATTGATGTAAACGATGACGAATTGATGTTTTTGGATTAACACTTACAGTAGCAATATTTTCTTTTAAACTGGCCGTTATGATGGTATATTTTGCTTTATTCATCCTTCACCGAACCAGTTTTTACAAATTTTGCAACAATTGCGATAGACCACCGAAAAATCGGAGCAAATTTCACTGTTTCGTTCACTCAAGACACATTGTCTTTTCAATTAACGAGAAACTTACGATACGAAATAGTTACTCCCCAAGGGTTGTATTGTTATTTTTGTATGCCTTGTAAGATAGCGACATTCATAAGAGCTTTAAGAAGATTACCCTGAGTTATCTGATATTTACAGTGTGTTCCACTCAGATGAGTTCAAGAATGCGATTCTGGAGTAACTAATAGACAAACAAATCAAGTGATTGTTTTTCCATAGATAGTACCAAATGTTGGTGGAATTTATGGTGAACAAGATTTACGTGGCTTCCACTTTCATGGGACCGAAAATAATTAGAATAAAATTAAGCTCAATTACAGCAATTTTTTCGTTGTTTTGTGCTGGTAGTGTTCAAGATTCGCAACCAAAAGTAAGTTGGATATTTCGATGTAGTTGTAAATTGCTCAATAGCCTGTTACGATACTCGATAAAATGTCGACAGAAACAGAATTTGGGTCATTCTCATATTGGATGTCCAGTGAAATTAAATTTTCGCTTGTCTTCCTTCTCTGAAGACCACATCATGGGGCTGTTGGTATTACGATCCAGAATGCAAATATCTTCAGCGTATGCGATGAGCTGGATGATATCCGAAATTTTACTTTTAACTTGCCTCCGTGCCGTTTAATTGCATTTTGAGCAAAATATATAAGTATATGTCATCTTCAACACTAATTCCTTTTTACGATTTTAATCCCCTCTTCCTCGTTGTTTCAGGGTTCAATATCTGTTGCTTATCTAAAGATTTGAACATTTTTGTATAAACGAATTACCTTTGCTTTTAACCATTTCAATTAATTAACCAAAACCAACTTTTAATTATTATTGCTGTAAAGCAGAATTATTTATTTATATACATGTTTGTACACGATTCAATCGAACAACTTACCTTTGCAAGCCATGTGAAATTAAGTTAAGAAAAATCAAATAAAAATATTTTTAGAAACGCAGGCTATAAAAATTGATCTTACGAAAAATATCCTAAATTTTCGAACTTTTTATCATGTGAAGGTAAAAGTTTTCAGAAGTTTGGAAGAGAAATTTCTTTTGAAAAATTTTGATAAATCAGATTTGGTCTGCATTTTAAAATTATGTTTTTTCCTGTTTATTAATCGGACGCTTTATGCATTGAAAGTTTTTGTTTTATAATATTTAGATTAAAGCATAACGAAATCTTATTCTTCTAAGCCAAAAGACGTTCTTTAAACCATAAAACTTACATAATCTTGGTTAAAGATTTTTCTGGACTTTAAGGCATTTGAAACAATTTAACGGAATTGATTCGATTCCATCGCCTTTAATATCCACTTAGCTTTAATCCATAAATTTCTACTGTTAATCGTGTTTTTAGCATACGTACATTGCACATGTTTTGGGGCATTTTTATTTTTCCTACAGCGGAGCAAGAAGAAGGAAATAGGGCGGTTTATTTATTTAGTCTTGCAGCAATATATTGCTTGAACATTGAATACAAAAAAAAAAAATGTATAAAACTAGAGGAATAACAAAAGAATAAATTTAAATCGATAGCGTTTTGTTTGGTTGTAGAAAATTTTGGAAAATGCAAGATTTTTTTTGTTTTTTGTTTTTGTTTGGCAATTGTTTATGTAATACAAAATATTGGAATTCATGTGGGAAATTTATTTAATCAGATACAGATTTGTTTTTTGTTTTGGTTTGTGCGAGAACGAAACCGTTGAAATCATCTGAATTTAAGTAGTGCTTTGTATTCAATAAAATTATAACAACAGTATGGTCTGGAAAATTGTTTGCCTTAAGAAAGTCTCATTACTCTATGAGTGTACATGTACAAACATACAATTTTGCACTAAATCCATATATTGCACTATGTAAGACAAGGATTTTAATCCATATTTGTTTAAAACTATTTTTTGTAACGTATGTTTTCTATTTGGGTTGGATTGGGGATGACTTTTCTATTTATATAACAATGGGACGTGAGTAGCATTCCAATTTTTGGTTTAAGATTTTCTTTTTAATAAAGTTATATCAACAGAGACACAGATTTGCTAACTTCTATTATTAATTTAATTAGAATGATTAGGTCAAAATATGCATAAAACTGGTAGCTATATCTCTTACAGAATATGATGATTTATATTCATTGAACCGTGAAAGATATTTGATAAACTCTTTTCTCCCTTTATCAATAATCCGATATTTGCAATTACTAAATGACTTTTTTACAGTAACATAAATGAAAATATAAAATGATTGTCTGTCCGTAAAGCTTTTAAATTAATGCTGTCTGAATTATTTGAGTTTACTTGAGCCAATATACGATCTAACAAAAAACCAATCAGAAAATTAATTATATTAAATCTGAACCCATAAATTTTCGCTTAATTTTCTAATTTTTTTTTTCACTTGCCCCACTTTTGCTTTAAAGGAAAATAATTAAAGATTTTTCGTTTTTTATAAATAACTTGTTTGCTTTTAATTTTTGTGATGTTCTGAGTGTGTAGGCTTCAAACACTGAAAATTTAAATCGTTTACAGATATTTTCAATTTTTTTTTTGTTTTTTTTTTGTTCATCGTTTCTCGTTTGCGGAAGAACGGAAACGAAAAGTCAAAGCAGTAAAACAAAAAACAAACTTTGCAATAGCTATGTATATACAGCTTCTCTTGTATCTACCAAAAAAATAAATTTCCACAGAGATGAAAAAAAAAAAAAAAACACAAAAGAAAATTAAAATTTTATAAAATCGCTTGATATTTCATTTTTGTTAAGCGATTTTGTTTTTCTTTCAGTTTATTTATTTATATAGACGATGATCTTTTGTGAGGAATGGTGGTTTTTAATTTTTTATTTGGAAAATTTTTGGTCCAGGTATTTTTAAAGGATGTTTTAATAATAAGGGCATGAGTCACGAACGTGTTTGCTATTGAAAATAATTTTATTAAACAGTTTATATAATTTATTATTGCGACAAAGGAATATTTTTTTTTTTTAAATCTGAAATCTTAAAATTAAATCAAAACAATTAAACATTTTTATGATGTGTTCTAGCAAAATGGTAAAACTTTTGTAATTAATTTATAACGCTGATACTGTCGAAACTCTAAACTAAGTTTCTTTAACATATGTACATTGAAATTTGAATTTCCCATCCTAACACTATTCAATTTGAAAAAATTAAAGTGCCTTTTAAAGAGTAGAATGTGTGTGCTTTAATCATGGCAACCCATTTATAAAGTTATTGGGGTTTACCTAGTTAATCTTAGATTATTCGAAAATGAGAAAAATGTTGTGCTAAGCATGTCTAAGAAAATAATATCTCGAGACTTTCACCAAACGGCAAACATCCCACTAAGACATGTTAGCAGGCCTATGTGTGTGCTGTAATCATGTCAACCCGTTTAAATAGTTATTGGGGTTTACCTAGTGAATCCTAGATTATTTGAAAATGTCACAAATTTTTATCTTAACAGAAAATTTAAGAAAATAGATATCTCGAGATTTTCACCGACGAGCAAACATCTAACTATGATATTTTGGTAGGCCTATGTGGGTACTTTAATTATGCTAACCCGTTTAAAAACTTATTGAAGTTTACCTAGTTACTAAGATATTTCGGTAGGCGTATGGGTGTGCTTTAATCATGCCAACCCGTTTAAATAGTTATTGGGGTGTTTACCTAGTAAATCCTAGATTAGTCGAAAATGTGAACAATTTTGTCTTAAGCATGTCTAAGTAAATCAATATCTCGAGATTTTCACCAAACTGCAAACATCTCACTATTATATTTTGGTAGGCCTATGTGGGTGCTTTAATCATGCCAACCGATTTAAAAAGTTATTGGGGTTTACCTAATTAATTCTAACTGTGTTTACCTAGTTAATCTTAGATTATTCGAAAATGTGAAAAATTGTATCCTAACCATGTATAAGAAAATCAATATCTCGAGATTTTCACCGATCTGTAAATATCTCACTACTAGGGGTAATTAACCCGTCCTAAGACGGAATTTGTATATATACAACTTTTAATTTTTTCTACGGGAATCCTAATGAAGGGTACACTGACACATATTATTAAATTTCGCAATATTCAACGTATATGAGCTGATTATAAAAATAATGTTAGATAAATAGGGAAAAATACGCTTTTTGAATGTTCGTACAATGTAGCAATAATATTAATTTATGCATTATTTCGGTATATACAATATTGCTGGTAAATTGTCTTACATCATTAAGTAATAGAAGAAATTACCGATGGTGCCAGATCAATTCGGGGGATCAGTACCCTTACTCCTTTATTGCATTCCGAAATTATTTTGGCCTTTATGAAATTCCGAGGGGCTCTTCAATGATAATTCGGGTGCCATTACACAGTCCCTTTTTTTTTGTTTAGGTTTCTCAGAAACATGATAATTACACCTTTTTTCAGAAGAAGTACATGAGGTGGCATACCAGATGGAGTTTGACCATTGAGAAATTCAGTAGAGAAGTTAAGAGTGTCATTGGGATCTTCAATCACGATGGAATCAGCACTGTGGTATATGTGCGCTTCACCGGTTATCATGTCAATGATTTTTAAATTCATTTCGAGCGTTTGAGCATTAGTTGGTGCAACGATGACTCTTTCTGATAATTCCGCAACGGATATTTGCTGAATGTTGCCAAAAATGCTGGTTATCAAATCTTGATTTGTAATTTGAATAGACGTCTTCTTCAAAAATGCCTCGTATTTGAGACAAACTTCCAGATCCCACATCCAATAACCATTGTGGTTGTGCTCTGCTTGTCCTTCGCTTTGCATATTGATGGTAAGAGTCAATTGATCGACGAGTCTCCACAATGGGCTAGATTTAATACAACACTCAATGATTTCTGTGCGCGTTCCTCTTGGTACTACTGGCAATGTCTGACGAAAGTCGCCATCGACAACTAAAACTTTTCCGCCACACGGTATGTCAGATCCCATCACTTCACGAAGCAGTTGTTCGATGCAGCGAAGTCCATGTTTAGGCAGCATCGTAATTTCGTCAATTACAATCAGAGAAGTTTCTCTTAAAACCTTTGCTTCTGTTGAGTTCATGCGCATTGATGAGATAGATGTATCGAGCAGAGGCACGGGTAATGGGCAGCAGTTCCCGTTGTTGCGAATGGCAAAACGATTTTGCCTTTGCCTCTGAAGCTGGCCATCAGTGTTGTGTAGAGGAACGGCCTTACTGAGCCACCGGGACCGTCAAGGGTAAACAGCTTCTGCTTTTTATGCATGTTCTCTTAATTTGGCCTTTATTAAGCTTCTCGATGTGTTGATTTGCTTGTCGAGCTTCTTCAGCTTGATCATAGACTTTTTCTTCAAGAGGCACTGGCAATCCAACAGTTGAACACGACATTCCATGTTGATTGAGAATGAAATTTATGTCATGAAGCGCCTTGTTGATTGAAGAAGCGTTATCGTAAGATAACGTCAAGTAGCAAATTATTTAAATGATCTTGTCAAAGTTTGAGAGGCTGAGCAGGTTGACAAGGCATCAAGTAAGTACCACCATCAGTTAAACAATGCTCCCACTCGTCGTCTGATTCAAGCAGTCTTCGCGATATTGCTGCAGCCTTCAAATTTTAACAAACTACTTCATTAACTGTTCTTAACGATTTGAAGTTGATTGCACCAGGCACATGAAGAAGTAGAATTCGTAAGTAGAAACGCTCTCCGTCTTTGACACTTTGACTACGACTTTGGTCCATTTACCACGCACATAAACATAATTATATGAAATATCCGTGTAAAGATACTGTCGAACGTCTTCATCGGTTGTGTTCAATTTAAACCAAGACTTTAATTTAGTCTTGTTCGGTTAAGCTGCGAGCAATGCATCTTCTTCGTGTCCTGCCATGAAGATAATTTGTTGCTGATTTGGCAGGTGAACTGGAAGCCTTATGACATCATGTGAGCGATGGTGTATTTATGATTCCCTAAAACGCCAGATTGCTTCCGGAGCGCTCACATAACGGCAATCAATAAAGTTAGAAACTTTATTTATACGTAGTTCCAGCTGACCGTTTGATGTGATTGTAATATTCATACAATCTCAAATCGAAGAGATGTAGCGACTTCTACATTTTTGTGTGCGTTGTACTTCAGTTAAAAGTTGCTTGGAATGATGAATTTATTGTCTATGCGTTCATCTCTGACCGAAGCCTGCACATCAGCGCGACGTGTATACGATGGATTACCATTGACATTTAGAAGGGTGACATCATTGAAGTATTTTGGAAATTGTGTTGAACATTGACCGTCCTTCATACAAGGCGAGTTTGGATACCTAAGACCAAAGGGGACATGCATCATAAATTTGAGCACAATTTTTAGAAGCTTTGGCCTAGTTTCTGATGGAATTCCAGCACTGATAAATTGATCGATTCTTTGGACTGTTGTAAATTTTTCTTCAGCTCTTACCAGAATGTGTGCGTGAGGAAGGGCTCGCTTTTGGAATTCAATGGTGTAGACGTTTGCAATCAGGGAGTTGAGTTTGATTTTAAAAACTCGCGCCAATAAATCCGGTCGATCTAAAGATTTCTCGCCAGGTCCAAAATTTTCAGCAATCTCACACCAACCTGGATTTGCAGTGAACGTTATAAAAAGATCTTGAGCGCCAAACTTTGGAAATATTGACATTGCATCGCAGCAACTTTCTCGTGTGTTACGTGGCGGTCCTTCGAAGCTCGATGGCAGGATACCCGAAATACCGGCGGCCAAGTTCTTCTCGTTTTGGCCCATGTTCTCCATGTGATCAGCGAGTCTTTTTTATTGCTCAGCTCGCAAATGTTGCTGATTTTGGCGGATGTAATTGAGATTGTTCGCTTCAACTTGCAAATATGAGTCAACTAACCATTGTTGTGTCAGCTTGCCTGAACTCACAATCGGATTAAAGGCGTCTCGAATAGCTGTTAGCGCAGCTTTAAATTGAAGCATGGTAATGATATTTCGCACTCGATTAAATATAGCTCCTGCATAACTTTCACACTGCCAATTCGGCTGTCAGCCGGATTCATCATAAGAAAAGATGAGTCCAAAAGTCATTGGGTCCAAATTGGGACTCAAAACGCTAAGGTTTATAAACTGTTTATTAGGATCTTCAGGATTTCTCGGATAAACGTGGAGTCTCGATGAAAAGGAGGCTCGCCGTCTTCGCTTACAAATATCATAGCAACTTCATTTGAGGTCGGACCTTGATCAGAACGTCTATCGCGTCTAAATGCCATACTCACTCTGAGAGTAGCTTCTCAAGGAACTCTGGATAACTAAAACATTTACATATGTAATTTGTTGCTGTTGTTTATTCTAGTTTTATTTTAGGATAAGATTCAGCCGCATCGCATTGAAATGATAATTGGTCGTGACATTTTTGTATTAATATTCACTGAAAATTTGAGATTCTGGTGAAATGAGCTTTGACCTTAAAGTAGTTTAAAGCAGTTAAGAATTCGTATTGCATGAGATTATTTCCAAATTAATGTTTACTGACACATATTTTATTTAAACAACACACGGAACAAAAGTCACCGAAATTTACATCAATGGCAAATCACTTTATCAGAATCGATTTTTAGTACTCACAATTGTATTGTCATTTTATAGCAGGTAACATTTTAGTACAAAGTCACAAAAAATGGCATTTGCCATTTGTCAACCCATGGTTGTATTTCAAAATTGGGGCCAAAATATTGAGTATTGCATTTACTATAGTGGAATGGATCCATGGCCTGCGGATGAGCCCCAAGACCGATGTGGCGCAAGGGACACTTGCTAATAAGGGCACCAAATGGCGAATTTTATTAATTGAAGAGCATTTTGTTTATTTCAATAATGTTCAGTTCCAAAATAAATAAATATTGACATTAAAAAATATCACAGGCGAACGTGTCGTTCAAATAGGGGTTAACTGTAAACCAAACTAGATGCCTAGATAGAGATAAATTACTTTAAAACAATCAAACCCCCATTATCCCCCTTTTTAGTACTAGATAATGAAATATTTACTCTCATTGGCTATTCCATCTTTATTCTGATTGGTTTTGTTTGACGGAAAAGGAGATAAAAACAATTAAGATTGTCTTATTCATTAGTCGATCATAAGCTTCTAAAATAAATGGACTTGTTAATTTAAAAAGTGCCATTTTAATCCAAAAAATTTGAAAAATAGAATTATTCTCTACAAAATTATTTGGGTATTTATTACAGTGGGGCAAACGATACAAACGACACAAACAAAATTAGTAGGGTTATGATCCTGAAAATAAGGAATACAATACGTGTAAGGGTATGAGATTTTCCATAATTGACAATTGGCTATAACTGACAAAAATGGAATATGGGATTCAATACAACGAAAATATGTTATTTAAAGCTATATTGCCTATTTAACTTTTATATTTATTTGTTAAAATTGTAAAGATTGTAAATTAATTAATACAATGTGTAATTTTAAGTGTGATTTTTATCATTCATTAAATTCATTTGGAACAATTTTGTTTTATCATTTTAAATTTCAAACATTACGAACATTTTCGTAATGTACAATATTTTCGTAATCGTATCCCTGTTGTACGACTGAGCGCTCCAAGAGCGATCAATGATCAATCACGGTGATGCTCTCTTATACCTCACCGTGATCATCACTTTATACCTTATTTCGTAAAAATAGCACGTACGGAAAAAATGCGAACATTGTAATTTACTACATGAAAAACAAATTAAAGAAAGCCGAAGATTTCTTTTTTTTTGCTTTATACTTCTGTTTCATGTTTTAACGTGCCATCTCAAACAAAATTTCTCGATTGCTCACGCAAAGTACAACTGGGGGTGAAATCATAATTTAGTATTCTTGAAGCCATTACGAAAATTACGAAGAGAGGAATAAAAAACTGAGAAGATTTCGAAAGAGATGATTTAAAATGTTAGTATAACTAAGAATATTAAGCGAAGCGGACGCTTTCTTTACTTAAAATTAATAATTGTCGTGAATTTTTGTCAATATTAGCTTATTTATTTAATATTAAATTAAATATATTAAAAATGATTTTGAATGCTACTTTTTTTTTTTAAAGGGAAAATTACTTCGGCCTAAAAAGACCAATGTATTGAAATCTTGTCAAAAATGGCCAAAAATTTGTTTAATCCAAAACCATTTTTCTCGACGCTTTGAAAGTCCTTGAGTCCGAAAAAGCAAAAAAAAATAATAATGTGTCTGACCGTCTTTCTGGACGTCTAAAAATCGCTTATCCGATTTAGAATTTTTTTTTCCACCAATCTGTTTTTATAGTACGATGGTACATATGATTGTATGATGGTACGATTGCACCATGATATAATGTTATGTTGTGTATGATGGCATGATGGTTTGATGGTATGGTAGTACGATGATATGATCATATGCAATGCCAATACATAAAAAGCCATGAAAAAAACTTGTAGTGGTGTTAAGGGAATAAAGATTTTTATTTTCCTATGGAACGTAAACAAAATCATATGAGATTTTATGTTGCCTTTATTTTCAATTTAAATGAAAATTTTTATTGATAAATAGAAATAATTTTAAATTAAATACAATCTGTTTCGCCGGCAAGTAACCCCTTGTGTGTTGGTGATTCACATTTTTCATCATATCTCCCAAGTTATGGGCTCGATTTAAATTCTGTTTGCAGTTTTTGAAAGCTTATGAGTCACTTTATTGGTTATTAGTGTGCACTAAGCCAGGTTTTTGTATGGAATGTAACAAATTATGGGAAAATCACATTTTTTTACTTAAACGAGTTTTTTAATTAAAAAAAACCTCTACTTTAAAAAAAAAATGAACTGTAAGTCGAAAAAATGTCCCATGACATGGTTATTTTATTTATAATTATTAATCTACAGCATAATATCTACAAATTCACAAAACATTGTTACTACCTAATTCATAAAAAATTCGAACAGCAATTTGTCGAAAAAATGGCGTTTGTAGCCGTTTAGGTATAGTGATGTTATTTAACCAAATCTTTTAAATGATCGAAAACTCAAATTGGTAAGTAATACTAAATAGTTGAGTTGTTCGCTAACCGATCGTGTGACACTATGTACTCTCAGTGTTCTGTGTTTTAACAATTTTAAGTTTGTGTGATAATTAAAAGGACAGTTTGTGTTAAGTAAACGCTTAATCATTACAATGACACATTTGCGTGCAATGACCTTCTCATGTAGCCGATATGCAATTTGTAAACCTGTTCTGTAATGGAAATGCACGCGCTACTGTCGAAAAATACAGGCGTCGATAACCAGCGGGCCAGTACTTGGGTATAGGACGTTCATTGCAATACATCGACGTTTTTCCGAACAGGGATTATTATAACAACAACACGAGTCCAGCGTGAATATTAACGTACACGTTGGAAGAGGATTAATTACGATTAATACGCGCTGACCCTACGACAAGTATCAGTCGCCTGTCGATAAGATTAGGCATATCGAGGTCAAGAAGGCCTTAATCCTTATCACTTCCGTCGTGCTCAACATCTAGGAGATGTGGACCATCGTGCCAGATCAGTTTTTTTTACACAAACGTCGTAAAGGAGACAGTTTTCCAGAGCCAATTTTCTATAAATGTATGGGCGGGAATGATCCACGATTAACTTATCGGACCTAACGTGCTACCAAACAGACTTGATCAACACGAATTATTATAATTTTCAGGAATCACGTTGTCTTTGCCCATGGAAAAAGTGCCATTGTTGAGGAAACGAAGGCAGCTGCAATTAGATGGAACTCCAGCACATTTGGCAAAGATAATACGTGATAATTTGAATGAAAATTATCCACGGTGGATCGATAGAGGAGGTCCTGTAGCCTGGCCGCCAAGGTCCTCTGATCTTACGCCCCTAGATTTTTATTTCTGACAGCAATAATTTTCGCTGCTGCAGCGGAAACAAGAGGCAACCCTTAACAATTGCGTTGGACAACAACTAGTGTGATCAGGAGAGCGCTTGTTTGTTTACAAGAGAGTGGAGAGCATTTTGAACATGTTATTTAATTGAAAATGTTTAATAATTTGTAATAAAAATTGTTTTTATTGATTATTAATAAAATAGTATTATTTTATTTCTTTGACTTTAATTTAAACATCTTTTTTGTTTAATTTCCTTACTTTCTCTAGGTGATTTTTGCGCGGTATTTTTAAGAGTTAGCTAGTAACAAAGTTTTGTCAATTTGTAGATATTATGCTTTAGATTAATAATAATAATTAAAATAATTAACTTAATGGGACATTTTCACGGTTTACAGTTCAGATTTTTAAAAAGTAGAGGTTTTCCTTAGTAAAAAAATGTTATGTTCCCGTAATTTTTAACATTCTTTAAAAAAACCTGGCTAAGTGCGCAAACTATTAAATAAAGTGACTCATAAACTTCATCTTTTCAAAAACCGCAAACAGAATTATAATCGAGACCTTAACTTGAAAATGAGACACCCACTTTAAAGGATTTTTTGCGAAATTTTACTTAAATCCGAATTTTCCGGCCGGGCACTTGGCGACGAAACACATTGTATATCTTGCAGCTTGTACAGAATTTTAATTGAAAATAATAAAATTTTAATTAACAATTTTGCATTTTAGTAAATTGATTTTTAGGGAAATCGTTACTCGTTAAGCCGGTATTCCATTGTGAAAAAATGTTTATCAGCAAAAATATATTGAGATAAAAATATAAAATCGGTGGTTGTGTGAATGAGACACCCAACTTCGTCAGTAAACATTTTTATTACAAAAAAGTTGTGGCTGTGTTAGTGTGATGCCATAATTATTGACAAAAAGTATCAAATGGAGTACTTTTTATTGCAACCCTCTAACACATCTACATAAATTTTGTGTACGGATGATAACATATTTCTCGCACACAATATTAATTTTCATAGTACGTCATTTTTATGGTAACGATATTTTTTATTTTTTATTCTGTGACGGAAAATAAATGAAAAAATAATAATTCTGATATGGGTGAAAATAATATTTAATTTTTTAGATAATTTTGAGAGGTGAAAATATACGAATTAAGAATAACGCATAATTTTGTTCATATTTGTTGGTTATGTTTTTGTTTGCTGTCAAAATTTATCCATACAATTTTGCTATAAAATAAAAAATAAAAAAATTGTTTTTTCTTTGTCACTCTAATGTAACATTTTTTTTTTGTCTTCTTTCGTTTTTTCCAGCAGTCAGTAAATTTTTCATAATGGAATACCGGCTTTAGGCTTCCTGTTTTTTTTTTAAATTTCCTTTCGTAGATTACTAGATTAGTTTTATTATAAATCATGGCTGTTTATGTAGTTGCATTGGTAAAGTAATAAAACTAATCTAGTAATCTACGAAATGAAATTTAAAAAAAAAGCACGGAGGCTGACGATGTTTGAGAATAAAAATCAGTTTACTAAAATGCAAGATTCTGAATTTAAATTTTATTAATTTTAATTAAAATTGTGGACAAGCTGCAATTCGATATTTTTAATTTAAAATTATTTATATTTATCAATAAAAGTGTTCATTTAAATTGAAAATAAAGACAACACAAAATAATTCCCCTATGATTTTGTTTACGTTTCATAGGAAAATAAAAATTTTTATTCCCCTCTTTATATTGGGGATTTGACTTTTGTAGACTGATGTCACGGCTATTTATGTAGTGGCATTGTCCTATGATTCTATGACGATATGATTTTAGATCGTATTGTCGTACGATACTATTATGGTATGATGGTATGATTTTATGACTTTACGTACCATTAGTGTTAGCAGCCTGTGAACGGAACATAAACTGCACACCACTAAACACTTGCTTATTATCATTTGTTAACAACGAAGCTACTTACTTGGTTACAAATAACTGGCACACGAGTCAATTGTCGCTATTTGACTTTAATGTCCATCAAATTATTGACTTCAAAGTCAAACTTCTACAGACGGTGGACAAAATTTTGCCAAACACCTCGGTTTTTTATCATTTTACTACTTTGAAATAATAAAATATTTTTTTTTCTAATACCACCAAATTGTTGGTTTTACATAAAATCGACAATTGGGGGGTGTTACAAATTTTTTTTTTTTAATATTTTAAAGTAGTAAAATGATAAAAAACCGAGGTGTTTGCAAAATTTTGTCCACCTTCTGTATATCCAGCGTTTAGGCTCACCAAGTAATAGACGTATAAGTCAGTTTTCTGTAATTGACTTTAAGGTTCGTTATATAACAGATATCAAAGTCAATATTATATAACTCGTGTTTTAGGCTGTCGAAAAATCGGCATCAAAGCTAGATTATGATAAAAGTTTTTTAAGCTTGGTATTTAACTGACTTTTAGGTCGGACTTCTATTAAAAGAGCTTTAGGTCTGCTGCATCACTAACATGAAAGCTAAATACATACATACACTTAACATTTATGTTAGTTAAACGTAGACATATAAATGGCACAGAAGCCAAATGAATAATTTTAACATCTGTATCAGACTTAAGACTAACATTCGCAATATTTTCTGACTTGTGGTTTACCGGGTATATAATTATATATATATATATATATATATATATATACGTATATATATATATATATATATATATATATATATATATATATATATATATATATATATATATATATATATTTATATATATATATGGTATATATATATACATATATATATATATATATATATATATATATATATATATATATATATATATTTATATATATATATATATATATATATATATATATATATATATATATATATATATATATATATATATATATATATATATATATATATATATATATATATATATATATATATATATATATATATATATATATATATATATATATATATATATATATATATATATGGTATATATGATAAATATATATATATATATATATATATATATATATATATATATATATATATATATATATATATATATATATATATATATATATTGTTAAATCAAATCCGTGTTAATCAAGTACCATGTTAATCGAGGGACAGGTGTATATTGTTACGTTTTTGCCTTGTCTCTCAAGGTTCGTATCACTGGATTGTGAATAATACAAAATCAATTTAATTTATCTCCAACGAATTTATTTATTTCACAAAATTTATTACAACACAGTATATCAATAAAAATTTACAAAATCACTTTAGATAAATTATTCACAAATTTTACTGATCACTTTTACTTTTTATTTTACACTAAAACATTTTTTAAATCACTTTTTAATTCCTTCTAATCTTTATACTATCGCTTACCAAATATTACTGATCCAATTCGACTTCGTTCGCCTTTTTATATATACACACCAAACTTCTAGAATGCTCATGATTTTTCTAGTTAGAATAGTGTAGAAACATTACGTAACAATTTTTATCATGGAAAATTCCATTTTAGTACGCTATTAATTTAACTTCTTCTATTACACACTAGGTGTCACCTTAACAATATATGAGTGTAAATACGTATGGAGTGATGCACGTCTTTTGCTAATATGAGAAGTAAATTCGGAAAAATTTTAAATTAAAAGGAAAGGATATGTTTGCGCCATTCCAGAAAAAAATCACTTAGTGGCTTAATCTTTATCTAGAATATTTGTGTTCAACAAATCTTTAAAATAATATTTAGCTCCAAATTCTTAGAACAAATTCTTTTGTTGGTTTGGTAATAAAAACCCAAATGAAATTTGGTTATCCATTTACAAATTCATTTTGCTGTATATATTGTAATTTAGCTTTACCTTTGTTTATTTAAAGGATTCCACAATTATTAGCACAGGCACATCTTATTCGACGAGACAAATCACACATACAAGCCGACTTCAGAAAACATGACTTTTTTTTGCCATTATTTGTACTTCTGAGAATTTGGTGTTTTTAATCCAAATTTAGGTAGCTAAGTTTATAAATACTTTTGGAAGATTAAGAAGGTTATTTTTCAGAAATAAAAAAGTTACATAAAAATATGTAGAGCAGGTAAATAGACTGAGGCAATCCTAAATAAATTGATATCTTATCGAATCTATGTAGATAAATATTGTTTGCGAGTATCTCTTTATGCTTTTCAATCAATCCATAAATTAATATATTGATAATACATATGTACATATGATAACAGTACCAAGAAGACACCATTATTATTGTTGTTAACATGATATCGTTCTATTGGATAACATAGATAAAAATAAAATAAAAGATGATATAATATAGAGATTTTTTGTGCCTTTCTACAAAAGAGGAAAAACAACAATGATAATGATATAATATGGGTATAAGGTGCCGATGGGAAAAGTCAAGTAGGGTTAAATTAATAAAGTGCCTTTTAATCAAATCAAGTTCTCAAAATAGTTTTTGTTGTTTCTCTGATACATTTAAGAGGACCAACACAATTGCGCACTAAAGAGAAACGGGGCCTTAGGCAAGTAATTCATATGAGGCCCTATTCCAATATAAGCAATATTGTTTCTGTTTTCAAATACTTCAGCTAATTTTATCTAATAATTCTAGAACGCACTATTAGAGCCTATCCTAAGAAAAAACGTAATATTCTAACAAAGACTATTATTTAGAAATGTATTCTAGAAGACATTCAAATCAATATGACCACTCAGTCAGTATATTTTTTTATAGAAATTCGCTTTAAATTTAATATTTGTTTTCTGATTAAAATAAGTTGTTTGTAGACATTGTTCTTATTAAAATTAAAATTCTAACAAAATTACCAAAATAATTTTAATATTACTCGTATGTTATTCTATCCTAAAGAAGACTACCAAAAATATTTATAGAAAATAGTAGGATAAGCGTTACCCTGTGGTAGTTTAAACTAGATTATAAGCTGAGTAATATACACTTCATATGTGTTGCGTAAGATGATGGGAAGAACATATACATATGTGCTGACGATGATGTTACAATGTTAAAATCACTGATGGTTATAGATAGGACATCCCGTGAGATTTCAAGAGGCATAAAGCAATCTGCGCGGAAATGCAGGCCAGTTACATCTGCCCCCAAATTTGCTACCACTTCATAGTAGTCTCAAGTGTGTTCCACTTTTAGTATTTGCAGAACAGTAAGTTCGTTATTTCTATTCTCCGTCATCATCATCATCAGCAAAGTGATGATTCAAGAACTCAGATGGCACTGGCATGTAATCCAACGTATGAGCATATCCGAGGGGCACATCATTGAAGAGAAATGAGCACCTGAACTAACTAATACAACTAGAGATTTAAAATTATTGAAAATTGAACTTTTATTTCAAATTCTGAATTAAGAAATTCAGAATGAATATTTTTAAAACTATTCTAAAGTGTTATCTACATTTTTTTTTTACTTATATCTTTTTTGGACAAGTGCAACATCGTGTTTAAGCCATTACGGTACGGTCTTCGTGAAATACCTGGTCGTAATGTAAATGGCCTTAGTTTCTATACCGTACCGCAGTTTTTTGCTGAAAATGCCCTGGTTGTGTTTCTCGAGCCAACACATCCACGTTGAATTCTGGTAGCCTTTCGGATAGTCGCAAAATAACATGTATCCCGACAATTATGCATTCCATTGTGGGAGCGCCACGACTGCTTGGTCTAAGGCTCTTCAACAAATTTCTATAACTCAGGTGAACGTCTAGTTCACGGTAGAACAAACCTGATGATCTTTCATTTCGCTATTCCCTTCTTCATCCACAACTGCTTTAACATTAATCAATATCATGGCACTATTGTTTTCTGGTCGACTATTGCCGTGGACTGCGGTATCACAATACCGATACACACACATTTCTCTCCAACTCTTACCCCTTTTCACATTTCTCTCCAACTCAAGTTGCGGATAACGGTCGATATTTAAGGGTTTGTGTAATCATCCTTTAGTTATGACCCTCTTTCGTCAACTCCTTTTCTTCAGTCTTATTAAGGCAACCACAAATTCCAATCAGGTATGTCCGTTTTCTGGTCAGTATGTCGTCTAAATGCCGCCTTCGATTGACTTTAACAATTCAACATAATCATCCTCGATTTTCAGTGGTGATCCACCCAATACTAGTTCTGCTGTCTCGCGGTAAATATCCAAATCGGAAGTTATACCGCTGCAGTTTTAAAGTCCACCGGGCTCACCTACCGGAAAAGTCAGTTTGGTCACCAACCAACCCTTCTACATTCTATACTGTAGTTCCGCTGCGCTCCATTTAGCTTATGAGAATACAATGCGATGGGACGCTCAACACTCTCATCAGCTTCGTGGAACAGTACACTTCCAACTCTGGTAGTTGAAGTGTCCAGCTGAAAATAGGATGAGCGTGTATTTATAATCATGGTTTGATTTCAGCAATTCTATAAGGGAAGGGGATATGGTGGAACATTTTTTAATAAACTTCCAATACCACCCGCTTGGAAATTCCACTATTATCTTTACTTTACCCTGGTCTATTTTGATACTGCCTCCACCTACAATACGATGTATCTTAATTGAGACAGAATAAATTTTGATTTTTCCACATTAATGGCTAAGTTTGTCTCCTTTGACTGTTTGAAAATTATTTCCAGTAACTCCATATTTTCCGTGAAGGTCCTGTCATGCAATTCATTGGGTATTACCTTATGCATGAGTCAGCACATGGTGTGAGCGGCGTCACACAACCCGAAAGGCATTGCCGTAAACTGGTGCAGCGGTCTCCATGGCACCGTAAATGTGGTTTTATCTCTTGACGCACATTTGTAGTGGAATCTGCTAGTATATATCCTTTAGATTTAAACTGGAATAATACTTGGTATTCTCCAGCCGATTGAGCAGACAGTCGATAGTCGGCAATGTGTATGCCTCATTTACAGTAGCAATATTCACTTTCCGGGTATCCAAATTCAACCTCACCTTGCGGTTAATTTGGTCGCAACTGTCACCGGTGAGCTCCACGGACTAGACGATTGTTGTATCATCCCTAGCCATAGCCTGCGATCAAGCTCTTGATACATCTCTTTCTGCTTGATGGGTGAGATAGCATAGTATCTATTTCATGTTCCAGCAGATGTGTTTTTCCCAGACCCAGTTTGACTTAAGATCATCAGCTTTTACGATCTCTGTTTCAGCTAAGAAGTCCTCTGGAGTTTTTCATGTAGTTCTTATTGAATTCAGTTACTGAAATATGGAAACCAAAATCCTTCCAGAAATCTATACCTAAATTGAGAACCTGAGATAAAGTAGGAGCAGCGTAACTGTTCGTTTGCTCTTAAGCTCCCTCTATTTTCTGCACATTTTGAGATATCAGAGAACTGGTACGCCTGCTGGCTACTGAACAATATAGCGCTGCATTTTATAACATCGCAGACTTCTTGGTTACTCCCTGCGGTATCCGAGGTCCACCTCCAAATACGTCTTCCCGCTTATCGTGAGTGGTCGGATATCAAATGTGACTTGCGGTTTAAAAGCTGCGGCTTAACATCTCTTCCAAGAGCCGCACCGTTTCACAAATTCCGTTAGATTTCGAAAAACCCTGTCACCATGCAAGGCTATCTGTAATCCAGGTCGCATGTTGCGGCGGAGAATAGTGTAAATTACTTTATCTGAGATGGTTGTGTTTGTGCGGATACACCTTAGCATGGCTCCTATATTTAGTGTTTATAAATGGAGAATTGGTTAAATGGATAATTGGATAAATTATCGCTTCCCATTTACCTGTCGGTAGTTTTAAGATTGACAATCTTCGATGATATTTTATAATCGGGCAGATCGAGCAGACGATTTACATGGTCTCAACTAAGTTTCGTAGATTATCATAATACCACTTGAGTTCGGTTTAGAGTTGTTCAACATCCTCACTTTTAATATTTTACCGAAACTTGTCTAATTTGTAGATTGGTTCCAGATCTTCGGATTATGCACAATAGTTTCGAACATGACCTTAATTAAGTCCAGATATGTTGCCGTCCAGAGAGCATGATTACACCCTTTCTAGAATTTAGGATTAGGTCCGCAGTTTGAAAGTAATATCGACGTCACATTTCGCTATGGGAGCATAACCTCTCGCCTCCACACAAGATGTCCGAAAATTTCTAAATTGGAACCCTCCAAATCCTGTATTACAAACACTAAATTGATTAATTGATTATACAAATTTGCATAAAATATCCATTACTCGAATATTCTCGTTTGTCACGTAGCACTATTGCGATAATATATGTACAAAAAATACCGTTGCTTGGTATGTGAATTGAATATTCTCAGTTAGTTGACTTTTGAGGGTATTAGCCAGGCTGCAAATAGTTACTTGGTATATATTGTTATTACTGTTAATCGGGTGACCGTGTCGGATCTCCCTAATAGCTTGTGGTAGGTTTTCGTCTTTTTCTCAAATAACCGCTCCGAGTAATCAAACGTTCTTAACACTAAGGCGAGAACTTTAATGACTCGCAGGATTTTTTGAATTCCCTATATATCATCAGTTCGCAAGATGAACCGATAAATTCGAAAACTCATTTACAACCGCTTAACTAAGTATTTCAATTCCTCGAGTACAAACCTGCTCTTCTCGACATTATTGCTAGTCGCGACTCAATCTCCCTGAGACATCAGCCAACGATGGGAGAGAAAGACGTGTACATTAAGCTGCAGTTTTGAGTAGCAAGTTTAATCAGCAAGATTGCTAAGCAAGTAAACGTATACCGAAGCGTACAGCTATTAAGGAATGATTTTGTGCATCGATCTACACAAAGTTTGAGGTGTAGTACAAAGTCTGAGGTGCATAAGTTTATGCTTGTGAAGTGGACGCTGTAGAAGTTTGTGAACAAGATTTTTGATGACTTGATTACCGAAAAGAAAGTAACAATCTATATTGACGATATCCTCGTGGCCACAACAACCGTTGAAGAGCATTTAAAAATACTGACATGAGTATTTTTACTATTGAATTACGTTTAGCTAAATTTAATTAAATATTTAAGATATAGCGTGGACCATAGCCACCATTAGGCCTAACAAACAGAATGTGAATCCAATTTCTGATTTACCAAATCCAAAAAATATTAGGGAATTACAGAGATTTCTTGGTATGTGCTCTTATTTTCGTAAATTTATAAAACGTTCCCGTGCATAGTTGCTTACAGGACATAGTCAGGCTTAGAGGTAATACGATCATTTGAACTATTAAAAATCAAATTGATTAAATATCCAGTTCTAGCAATATTTTCGCGTAAGGACGAAACCCATAATTGCACTGTGACGCAAGCCCTACAGGATACGGAGCTACTTTAATGCAAAAAAAAGAAGACTTGGAGTTTTACCCAGTTTTCTATTTTTCGAAGAGGGCAACTTCAATCGAAACAAGATACCATTCGTACAAGTTGGAGACTCTCACAATTATATATGCTTTGGATCGCTTTGCATGGTCGCTCAATTTTAATCGTCACGAATTGCATTGCATTGACTCTTACTTTAAACAAATCCGTAATTAATGCTAGAATTGCACGTTCGGTTCTCGAACCAAAGGAATTCGATTATAAAATCGGGTATCGTGATGGCAAGCGGACGCAACATGTAGATTGTCTTAGCAAAGTTGAACCTATTTTAATCGGGATGCAAGTTTGGAAAGCATTCGGAAACAATTTGAAAAATCAGAAACCCAATGTCATGATTTGTGAAATGGTGTTGTGTACAAAAACATAAGCAAAAATACAATAAAATAAGCTTTTACATTCCAGAGAAGATGAAATGTCAAGTGATAAAAAATGCGCGGTCATTTTGGTCTGGATAAGTCTCTGGATTTAATTGGGAGAAATTATTGGGTTTCAGAGATGCGAAAATAAGTTAAATCCTGTATTGAAAATTGTCCAAAGTGTTTATTTCATTATTTACCTACTGCGAAGATTCGGGGATACTTGTACTATATTCCTAAACACTTCATACGGATTTTTATGAACCATTGGACAGAACTTCTAGAAAACATAAATACGTTTTGGCAATTATAGTGGATAATTTTTCGAAATTTGTAAAACTTTATGCTACTAAAACAACCCATACAGATACCACTAATTACACCACTAGTAGACCTGTAAAATTGATTTCGAGTAGAGGTAGTAACTTTACATCACATGAGTTTAAATTATTTATTAAAGGTTATTCAATCCAGCACGTATCAGTAGCTACTGCTTCGCCTAAATCGAATGGTCATGTTGAACGTATAAATCGGACTATAACGCCAATGATTGCTAAGTTCGTTTACAAGGAAAATAAGATTTATTGGGATGGCGTAATGGACAACGTTGTATTAGCATTGTTATTATATGCAACAGAGCAACAGTAAAACTTAAGAAATACGAGAAACAAGACTTCCGAAAATATTGTAAAAGTCAAGTTTATAACGGAAATTACTTTAATAAAAACGTCAATATCCTATTGTGTACAATAAGGGAGATTTAGTGGTTATAAAAAACATTGATGTGACTCCTAGTGTAAATAAAAAATTGATTCCCAAATACCGTGTACCTTATGAAGTCGAAAACGTATATCCGGCTGATAGATATTCTATAATCGATGTAAACGGATCACGAAAAAACCATTTCAAAACTTTTTAATTAATTATTAAATTGCAGTTGACTTATTTACACTAAAATTCACTGGGACCTCCCATTTAGAACACAAACTGACTGTTGTAGAGCAAACGCAAGGGTAAGAAAAAAAAAATATGATCACCAATTTGCACTTGATGGCCACTTCGTGTAATCTCCGCTAAATGATTCGATCGAAACACGCGGCAAGCGTATTTCATTCGCTTGTTGGAATGAACGATCTGCGAAAATACTTGTATTTTTATCACCGGAAATATTATTTTGATTAGGTGTGATGCTTGGATTTTTTATGTTAAAAATACGTCTGAGGGTTGATTTCGTCTCGAAGTATTTTTCTTCAAATTCTTCTGCTTCTGATGTTTGACCAGGGATAAGGAGTATTTGATTTTCGATATCATGGAATTCGTTCAATGCTTCATTAAGTTTTTCTGCACGTGTTTCGAGCTGTTCACGGTTTATGGCTTGACCAGTTTCTAATTCACTATTGATTTTATCCACAAATTTTTTTATATTGGTCACCGTTGATTTAATTATGCCGCGCCGCTTTACCAATGATGCTAACTCAGCCATTTTGATTTATTCGTATCCAGTAAACTTGTTAGTGAAGTGTAAGAAATAAAAGCACTTTGTTAAATGAATTCACTGGATTTAACGCACTGATTGAATGCACAAGCCTTGATTGTTACGCGTTAATGCAAAGCACGGAACACGAGATTAGAGTAGATATCTAGTTGATATACAACGTGAGAACAAAAAATGATTAGAAATCGACACGTTTTTATTTTGCGGTGAAAGAATAAACAAAACGCACGATTCCCGGGTTTCGGCACCATAAAATGTTGTAGAGCAAACGCAAGGGTAAGAAAAAAAAAAGATGATCACCAATTTGCACAACACTTTTTTTAATAATAATTGAGAATATGAATAAAGTTCTCGGTAAAATCACTTTCACTTAAAACAAATTAGTTTTTTTTATTTTAAAACAAGTAAATTTATATTTATTGATAATCAAAAAATGCTTTTATTTTAATTAAGAAAATAATTCAAGTTATGAATATAAATGATTAAATAGAGTAGGTATATAATTATTGTAATAAATTAGATTTTACCAAAAAATTATGTTTCCAAAATTGTTGTTATCCATTCGGCTGTCTCGATCAGAAGAGAGATTTTATTTCTTGATTACCATGCAAATTAATTCAACAAAGTCATTACTCAGAAAAATATAATTCCTAACGCGCGAAATTCAAAATAGTGGTGAATAAACAAAACATCGAATGCATATTTCTACGAAATTCAACGTGATAATTCCCTGACGTCGATAATGTAGATCGATATGCATTTGACAAACAAATAATAACAATATAGCGGATTTATTGATGATGTACGTATACGATTGTTGTACACAATATTTTGGTAAAATTATTTAATTTATATTTCCTTTCTTTTTAGATATTTCAGCATTTTAAGCGTAAACACTGACAGACAGACACCAATTCGAAACCAACATTTTCTGACTCAGGAGACCTCAAAACAGATAAATCTATAATTACTGTACTTCCAATGATTTTACACATGAATTTGCCTTAGTAATTACCGAACATGACATTGTAACTTAGTCTAACTTTAGTTTGTACAAGGAGATAAATCAAGACTAGAATGACAATTCTGAGAACAGATCTCCTTTAAATTAAACAATAAATCAAAAATACAATAGTGTCGTTGCACAGTCTTACCTCGAAAAATTAAAAAAAATTAATTACGCAAATCCATCAAATTCCCAAAATGATTTATGTGAACCCGCCTGAACTCTTCCATCACTTTTAATCCATTAATAGTCAGTCATTCTTCTTATGTTCGTCAAAATATTTATTTAGCTGCTGCTTTTGTATGCTTTTTTATGTTTGAGCGAATTAATTAAAAACTGCAACTCTTTCACAATATACCAACAAAATCGTATTTAAAGCACATAAAAAAAAACATTAGAAGGTCATAATTACCATTTAAAGGTTACGCTGACGAAAACAAAGAAGGTAACACTGAATTTATAATTATGTTATTTAAAATATTCAATTGTTTTTCCAAAACCGAAACAATAAGCTTTTTGTTCTACGAGTATATAATCTTTTGTTGTGCTTTATCAAAAGCTGGGGGGTAAAGATTATACAAAAAAAAAAAAAAAATGTCTTTGGAATTTAATCAACCCGTTTTGCTAGTCATTCAATTTTGTTTCTTTAATGACAAAAGTTTTTTTGTTGTTACCAAGTAATTAATTATTTTCCTGTTTTAATTGCGTTTTATTGTGCGGGTAAAGTCTCGAAAATATCCTTAAAGTTGTTAAGCTTTCAATAAATCATATTTTGTAAAAAAGTTTTATAATAATTCCATGATATAATTGACAACAAAAACTTAAATCTCGGGATAGCAATGACAATTTTTGATTTTGGAAAATTCTGGAAAGATAACAGTGCTCTTGGATTATCATTAATCTTTAAATTAAATTAAATTTTACATGGAATTTATAGTCTAGCTTGAAAATTTCTTTTAGTGACAATTTGAATATTCATTATTTTTTGAGTTAAAAAGCTTCAAGAAATAAAAATTAATAACAGAATATTAAATGTTATCAGTTGGTTAAATTTTCACAATACGAATAAAAAAGTTAAAGAAGTTAATAACCTAAATGTTAATTCTAATTTTAACAACATTAATTTATATTATTTCACATAAAATTATTATGACCGATAAAAATATGTCCGTACGTAAATATTGACACTGTTCGTGTACAAAGGTTGAAGTAAAATGTGTTTTTTATAAAAAACAGGTCAATATAATTTTGAAGTGTAAATGGCAATGCGAAATCTATTAAACAAATTATTGTAATATAGTGTATTACACGTATTACACGAATAATCTACCAAAATCAAATCAAAAATGGAAAATAGCCAAAAATACCAAAAAGTTGATTACCAATTTTTGAATGATTCTTAATTTTTTGGTTTGAGCGTAAATTATTTATTGAACATAAAATAAATGAAGAATTGCATAAGCAAAAAAATTTTAAATCACCTAAAAACCGAAACTGAATCAAAATTCATGTTTGCCATTGACTTTTGCGCGAGTTCATGAACTTTATAAATTTAGATAAAATCCCCCAAAAGAAACGTCCCCGAACGGCTCCCAATCTCCGAAACGTCAATTATTCCGAGTTTTTGATAGTTTTGTTTCCAAAATTCTATTTACTCTTTTCGAGAATTTGCAGATGTGTGAACGTTTAAGTTAGCGGTCACCGAAGTAGGCAGGTTATTATCGGGAATGCTTTATAGAAAAAAAAAAAATGAAAATATAAAGAAACATTCCAAAAAAAGAAAACTTATGATTGTTGTGCGAAATGTAAATTTAGCTATAAACGAAGTTGGCCTCAATTTGCAATTTCTTTGCAATGTTATTCTAGTACAAAATTTAGGTACTTTCGACCAATTTTTGTACATTGTTGTCAAATAAGAATTATCTTTTTGTTTTGAGTGATGTAAATTGCACATTACATATTATACCAAAGCACCCTGTATTTTATAGAGCCATAATCAAAAAATCTGAGCTTTTATAAGGGAATTAGAAACGAGGAAAAAACGGAACTTTTCATAGTAAAACACACAAAACATATGGGAAATCACTTTTTTTCCTAAGACAAATTTTTAAATGAAAACGTTACAAATTCTTAATTATGATTTCTGAAATACTTTCATAAATGTTTGAATTTCAACATACATGAATATCGTTTAAGTAAATCGTTTTCATTTTCTTGTAATAATTGATTTATTTAAACCAAAATATTAAAAAAATTTCATAACAACAGCATTCTGGTCAAATTGAAATAAAAGCTTACTACGATTCGTTTGGTCGTTAAGTAAATATACATTACATAGATGGCAGTGATGGCCGTAAAAATTTGGTAAAATCGTACCAAAAATTACCACCACGGGGAAATTTCAAGTTCAAAAATTGTAGGAAAAGCAATACAAATTCACAAAATATAGGAACGTGTAATATTTTTGCGATTAAATAATTTTTTTTTCGTATTTTTCTGTAACCATTTTAGACATCTTACGAGTACGTACACTAGTAAAACTAAAGATAAATTTAGCAAGTATTATTTTAATTTGTCAGAGTCAACTTTGATGTATTTTTCAAAATAAAAGTTCGATAAAATATATTTTAGAAATAATTTAATTTTAATATTTCTGCAATTAATATTTACTTAATACCAATATGACCTTCTTGTATATTGTTCTTAAAGTTATGTAGAAAACTTTTATATAAACATTTTATAATATTTTTGCTTTTTCATTGAAAAACTTGAAGCTAAAAACACCATTTTTACTATGGGTTCCTATGGAAATTAGTGAAAGGTTATACCTCTAAAAAAGCTTCTAAAAAATACGTCATTAAGATTATGGCTCTCTACTCTAGAAGGCTCTGATTATACACATATTTATTTTTAAACTTCTCAAAGCTAAGGAGCCTTGTTATCTATAAAGGAAATTAATGTTTAATAGGTTTCATTCCTCTAACTTCCGCCTAATTCCGGCTAAAAATTGTTGTAGGTCGTTAAACACGTCATTTCATGTTAGGGGAGTTTCCCTTTGGAATTCAATTACATTGGAAATTAAGAGATTAGGATCGGCAAAATTATTTAGGTCAAAATTTTTGGAGTGGCGTGATTGATGGGCAATACGTAGTTTTTCAATTTATTTTTATTAACTATGTTATTTTTGTTAATTTTTAATATTATTTCACCTCGTGTTGTACATTTTATTGTAAATGAGCTACTGCTCAAAATAGAATGTGTAAGCATGAGGTGGAAATTGTTTGAAAAAATTTAAGAGGTTTTTATGCCTAATGGAAGCAACTTCATTTTTTTTTTTTGTTTCGATTGCTTTGTTTCCATGTGTGCTTTTCCTTTTAATACATTCCATGTGTGCTTTTCCTTTTAAATTTTCCTCGTTTGCAACAGTTTAGTTTTGATACCAGCGTTTTAAATTACGCGAAGTCATATAGAATACAAGAAACACTGCTTGGGTCCCCTTTTATGCATAACTAGTATAGTCCTAGTGGATCACCACATGAGTGACACTTAAATATGGTCTCTAAAAAATCAACACCGATTTAGATGATCCAAATTTCAATCACAAAAAAAATTAATTTCTATGATAATCAAATATCATCTGGTCTATAAACAAATAAACACTCTGAAAACGTAACCAGAATGTCCACATATGTACGTTATTTATTGCAAATATAAATTTTTAAGACCAAACATTAATTTTTTTAGTACAACATCCCATTTCTATTCTTATTGTGTACCAAAACATACCTATATGTGTGTAGATGGGAATGTATGAGTGGGAAAAGCGAAAAACAGAACGAACAAATTCTGATAAAGGTGTTTAACGTAACTCAATAAAAATTAAGGTGATGAAAACTTGGAAACGATAATAAAATTAGAATAGAAAAGCTTATGTCTAACACGCTTACATTCATAAAGAAAATATGTATTTAGAAACGAATAGATTAAAAATTATTTAATGATTTTTCTCGAAAAGGAAAATACGGAAAATGTGTTACAATCTTTTAACACAATAGATTTTTAATTAAATTCTTCTTATTATTCTCAATCATTCATCTTGGTTTTGGATTTGAACACACTCGTGTATTTATTCTTCGTATATAATACAGCCAGCAGAATGACATAGACAAATTAAATGTTTACCCCGGTACACATTCAATTTTTGGTTGATTTTGCAGCATCATGTAAATGTAAGGGCGGATTAATTCTGCTCCGGGGAATGAATTAATTTATTTACTTCTCCTATATACAATATAAACGGGTGATAAGCAAAACATGATATTATATTATTAATTCAACACAACAACAACAACAACCCTATGAACATACTTGTATGTTTACAATACATATATGTATGTACATCTTTTCCCACAATTTTCCATACAATTAAAGATTGTAATAAAGGACTTTTGTACGAGTACCCGGAATTTATTCTTCATCCTTTTACTGTACGACTAGCTACTTAAGTTTAATTTATATTTATTCCTGCTATAAATAAATACAATGTCTTCTGGGTAGTCCCACAACACGTACAATAGTTATGATATTTATAATGTGGGTTACTATAGTTCAAATATTTTAATCCCTGGACCACAAAAATGAAAAGCACCAACCAAAAATAAAATCAGATAAAACTGTTTGTAAAATAATCATCATCCGTTTACATCTTACATCTTGAGGATACGTACGTACCTACTTATTCGTACAAGAGACGTAATAATTGTAATGTAGAATTGAAAAAAAAAAAGTTTTTTTATATTCTGCTCATTGTACACAATTATATAAAGAAATGTTTGTGTTATGTGTTTGTAGTAAAATAAATAACACATTTTGTAAACTAATTTAATTAGACGACAACTAAAAGGCAAAATTTTAATTTCTCTAAATTATCTGGTTAAAGTTATGTAGCTCACAAATATCTAACGACATTGCCAATCGTTTTATACATAATGTATCTACGTGTACTCTATCTATACATGATTATAACTTTGTGTTTGTTGCTTAAATACCATATACAGAACATTACCGCGACAGCGGAGACGTGTACAGAGCGAGTGTTATATGAAGTCAGTCCAAAGAACGGGACCGTGCTACCTCAATCTTTCCATTCATTTCTCTGAATTAGTTTCTGGTCTGTTACATACAATCAGGTAGCCACTGGAAATGTAGATAATGTAAATCTCGGTAGCAAACATAGTTTTTGAACTTCTGTCGCTTGTAGATGACTTCGGTCGTTTTTAAAGTAACTACTCTGATTATATTGTATTTCCCAGGATGCACGTCAATCATCATGGATAAAGCCCAAGTTTCGGAAGGTAAGTTGTAATCTCGTAGAATAACTATATTATTGATCTTGATGTCATCATTTTTGTTGCTCCATTTATTAAGCTTGTTTAATGTGGTTAGGCATTCCTGATACCGCCGTTTCCATACGCTTTGAATCATATTTTGAATTATTTACCACCTAGATAAATTATTAAGTTTTGCATCCATTAGATTAGGTTCGGGCATTAACGTAAGTGGATGCCCAATCAGGAATGGATGCCCGATCGTCATCTCTAAGCAATGGTCTCGAATTTAAGATTGCGTCGGTTCGTTAAGATGGTTTCGCCTATGACCCTGTGGATGATATGATTTCACAGCCGCCGCCGGCTGGCGGTATAAAACGCTATGTTATGCCTTGGTTGGCGCAGCAATCAAATATTTGGTGTCTTACGATTTCCGATTTCGCGCAGCTCATTATGAGCTCCTAAAAATTTGAGTCATTGTCAGAAAATAGATCTCTGCAAATCCCTCACACCGATTGAAATCTTTCTGTATGATCCACCTCCCGATACCGTACTACCACGTATTCCTTTTGTAGTATAATGGGACACCTCCAACGGGTTTGTCGTGCGATGAACAGCAGCCGCAACAAACCTAAAAGCAACCAGAAGTGAAAAGTATTTCCAATCCTTCTGCTGTTAATACATCTGCTACCGTAAACATAAACCATGTTCCGTGTCGTTTTTGAACTGGATTCTGGCTCAAGGCACCCTATTATCTCCGAGATAACTTTTAAAAAAATATTTCGAAAATCACCACCACTTCGTGAGGCAAATTTTAAATTGGTCGACCGTTATACATCACCACCGAGAACAAAACCATGCAATCACAGACACAAGTTTTTCCGATAGGTGGATAGAAAAGCAATTCCGATCCGTTTGCCAGCACGAAGAATTCCTGTTGCCATGCGACCATCAGTTGAAGTAGAATTAGATAAATTGTTTCGACGGGGAATTCTGGAGCCGGTCGAATACAGCGAGTGGGCTACGCCTGTAGCACCTGTTCCAAAGGCCGATGACAGTTACAAATCAACGGTGAATAAAGCTCTCAGTTCAAATCACCGTTATCGACGCTTGGTATCGTCGGTTCCGTATTTGCAAAACTTGATCTAGCTCAAGCACAACAGCAGCTCATCGTAGACACGCTAGTACAAACAATTACATCTACCTTGAGGGATTCCGGGAGTCATACCGTATTTCGACGATATCATTTTCATCGCGTCGTCCGATACCGATTTACGTCAAAAGTTGATCGACATCTTCCAACGATATGATCAAGCTGGTATCTGTGTAGAACAAGACAAATGTCAAATTGGTTGTGCATCCACTGATTTTCTCGGGTACAGAATCAATGCCGATGGTCTACACTCAATCCAACAGAAGATCGATACCATTAGAAGCACCCTGCCACGAACGGATAAATGGTAGCTACAAGCTTTCCTAGGCTTAATTAATTTTTATCATTCTTTTATTCAAGATAAGGCAATCCTTGCGGAACCTTTGCACCAGCTACTTCACAAATATATCCTATGGAGATGAGGACCTGCCGAGCAGCGCAGTTTCGATGCGCTTAAAGATGCCTCGATGTCCAGCAACGTCCTAATGGAATTTAATGCGAAATATCCGTTGTTGGAATTGGCGTCATGCTGTCATATAGAGTGGAAACGAAAGAGTATCCCATAGCTTACCACTCGAGAACGATGACCGAAACGAAACGGCGATACAGCCAAGGTGATCGCGAGGCTTTGGCGATTATTGCGGGAGTGAGAAAGTTCCATGATTTTCTCTACCGTCGAGAGTTCGTTATTGTGACGGCCCATAAGCCGCTTCTTAGTCGTTTTACCACAGATGTTCCAACTCCACAAATCCTATCGTCGAGGATGATTCATTGGAGTGCTTTCCTGAATGCCTACACATTCAAACTCGTCTACCGTGCCGGGTAGGATGTGGGGAATGCTGATGGTCTTAGTAGACTTTTCGATGACGTTGCCGCTTCGACAAACAAAGACCAAGTTCCCTCCCAGATCCTTCAGTGGACACTGCAGGGCCGGACAGAGAGTAAATCCGTGGAACAGCTTCAGCTATTTTGGGTTCGTCGTGCCGAAGTGAGTACACTCAAAGGATGCCTCTCCTGCTCAAAGGATGTAACCGTGCATAAATTTTGTTCGCGGTACACTCTCTTGTAAAAAGTGTCAATCAAACCGTCCTGAGGTGGCATAGGCTCCCGTTCGCCCATGAGAGATGATGATAAAACCATGGTCGAGAATCCATATTGATTATGCCGGACCTCATCATGGTAAGACTTATTTTATTATCATCGGTTCTTATTCCAAGTGGTTAGAGGTAGTTCAAGTGGCCACAACATCAGCTGCCTGTGGCATACAGGCTCTTCGCAAGATATTTGCCACTCATAGAATTCCAGAGATATGTACAGCTTTAGATTCCGCGGAATTCCGACGATTCTGTGATACAAATGGTATTCGCTCGATCTCTGTGGCACCATACCATCCACGTTCAAATGGGCAGGCGGAGATAATGGTCAAAACGACGAAATTTTTTCTTAAGATGGAGAGTTCTGGCGACATTCAACATCGTCTGGCGAAGTTCTTGCACCACCATCAACCGCAACCGGCAGATCACCCGCCGAACTCTTATTTAATCATCGTATTCGAACTTTCTGCGATCTTCTGCATGCCGATAACATTCGCGTTCACAAGACGAAACCAGTGGTCGACAAACCGCGAAAATTGTCTGAGGGTGCCACAGTTTGGGCGTGAAACTACACGTCGGGTCCAAAATGGATACCTGCCTCTGTTACAAGAACAACAGGGCCTATTTCTTATACTGTAGAGACTGAACAAGGCCAATCAGTAGCGAAGTCAAGCAACCGATGAACAGATATAAAATACAACTACCATTCCGATAGATGAACCTCAATCGATCAGAAGACGTTATTTCAACACCGAATGATATTCCATCTACAATCAACCATGGTTCATCATCAATCGTACCACAAGAAATTACATGGCCAAAGAATCGAGCAAAAAAGACACAATCTAAAACCGGTGAAGCTTCCCTCCGTAGATCAGCCAGACCGAAAACAACTCCTTCTTCATATGTGTCCACATCAAAGGTAGAGGGATGTAATGTACTCGTTCTTAATCTACAGTAAGCGTATTTTGTTGACCAAAATTGAATTCGAATTATTTTGGGTTAATTTTTTTTCCAAGAAAATAGCCAATTTGATTTAATTGACAAAAGCCAACCTTTCGAAATAAAATATAAATTTACTATGTATTATGGCTCTGGTGGCAGGTATCATAACCAAGAATTAGAATTATGTTTAATTAAACCCAATTTTTTTTGGGGTTAATGTTATTCTTGCGGGGATTTATTATATGCAATTGTTGTTGTAAATTTGTCAAGGAAATACGCTAAGTAATAAATTCAATAATAAACAAAGTGTGTTTGATTTTTCCCCAAATAAAACAGTAGGCCTTGATTTCGGCGGCTTAGACACCCAATTTAAAACAATTGTTGAATCAGGATATGAAAATTGAGGTTAGCTATCGCCCTATCTCTGGTCTTCAATCATGTTTAGTTCTTGCCTAAAATTCAGCCAAATTTTTCGAATCGATGCTGGAAGCTGGTCGTCCCAATCAAGTTTTTCCACCCAAAGTTTTTGGAATAGAATATTTAAGACAACTGTTAGTGGTGTAAGCCAACGAATAGAGTCGAAAGATTGGATGCTTCGGAAAGTAGGTACCTTTTCGTTAAGGTAAAAAACTTAAGTAGCTAAAATCGCAATAATTTTGGTGCCGTTGGAAATTTCACGTAATGATAAGTTGGGTTCATCTGCAGACAAATAATTCAACAAGTTCGGATGATTACTCGATCATTATCTTAGTTTAAAACTGGCATATTGTAAAATTTGTATCACCTCTTCCTGTAGTCTTAATGCTTCATCAATACTGTCTGCTCCTTACATTAGGTCGTCTACGTAGAAATCACTTTGGATTATTTTTGCTGATTTTGAGAAGTTTATGACTAAGTGCAAATGTTTACAAAAATGGAGCACTTGAGGTACTGCATTTGAACTGGCCACCTTAATCTGCCAAAACTTCTTCTCCACATCCGCGGAAAATACATATTTATGTTTTCAGAAGCGTATTAATATTTCCAACAATGTTTGTTGTACTGTTGAGCCAATCAGCAGTTGGTCATTTAAAGAATGTCCCACTTGATCCGTTTGTTACTCCATGGTGAGGGAGATAAAACATTTGATTCCAATTCTTGTATATATCCTCATTCGGTGCAGGTTCCTTACGGCCGACTTTAAGATATTCCTTCATGAATTTTATATACTAGACGCGGAAAACATTATCCATTACTTGTCTTTTCTCCAATGTACAAAACCGGTAAGTAGTCTGTTTCAAAGAATTTTCTAAGTTTGGTGGATTTTGCTTGAATGGAAGATGTACTACTAATCTTCCGTTAGGTTCTCGCTTTTGTTTTTTTTAAAGTTTTCAATACAGGTTAGTTCGTGCTTAGTATTTGGATTTGATGGAATTTCTTCTAACTCCCAAAATCGTTTCAACACATGGTTTCGAGACGACCATCCAACCAAACATAGTATATCTTGTGCTACAACATTATTTGCTTGATTAGTAATTGCCTTAGGTTCGTCCTTTTATTGAATATGTTGTGAATAAAGTAAACTGAGCTGTATCGGATGTGGTATAATGTCCCAGTCCAACTTTAACGCACTCAGTAAATAAAATGTAATTTAAGTTGAGGTTAAGTATTCACGCTACCCAAATCCAGTGAACAAATTGACCTTGCAGAATATTCCTTGCGAACTATTTTTTAATTAACTTGAAATGAACCTTTTTTATCACGAGTGAATACAAATTGGTTTATACTTATTATTTTGCCCTTTTATTTTCTTTAGCTGCTCGCACTTTGACGGTAATTTTCAGAAGAAATTTTATTTTTTATTTTTTACAATTTTATAGACTTAACGAATTGACAAAGTGTCACCTATCAATACATTTTATAATTTATAAATTTTACGACGATGATAAAGAGTCATCTGTGATTGAATATTGTCACTGAATTTTTAGTACAAAATTTTAATATTTATGACAATGCTCCATCACTTCTTTTACTCTCATTTTTACTAAATGTCGAATAATTATAAACAAAGAGCAGAAACATTTTGGTTGTCAAACAATATACCGTTTACAAAATCCCGTAATCCAAAATCCCGTACCCCAAAATCTCGTATCCCAAAATCCCGTATGCAAAATCCCGTATTCTATAATAATTTATCGGCTTAGGTTAGGTTAAAAATCGCGCGATTTTCAACCAACCTAAGCCGATAAATTATTATAGAATACGTGTGTGTATGTGTGTCTGTGTGTGTTTCTGTGTGTTTGGTGTGTGTGTGTGTGTGTTTTTTTTTTTTTTTTTAAGGAAGGTGGAAATCCATCATTGACGATGTAGGGGATAACGTAGCTATCCACCACAACGGTGTGAGACTCCTACTCACTAAAACCACCTGCTGCATCCCTTCCCCCCGGAACGACCGCTAGGTATTACTTCGAAAGACACTGTGTGTGCGTGTGTGTGTGTATGTTTTTTTTTTTTTTTTTTTTACGTGGTCAGGTGAAAAAGATTCAAAATCTACCATATGCCCATACATATGGTTATGCCAGATTTGACTGACTAAAAAACACCTCCCGTCGTCGACCATAAGCCCCCCGGAACCACCGTTAAGTATTACTTCGGGGGGGGGGGGGGGGGGGGGGGGATTTTCATTATTGTACCTTCAGATTTAATTATTCATAATTCTTCACTATTGGTCTATTAGTGACTCCTCTCACGCTCAAGACACCGCAGCTTAATCAGAACCTCTGCTGCAAAACTACAAACGGCAGACCAGTGCTCCGTCGAACCCAGCATTAGTATAATTGTATTCTCCGGCGTCGGCCATTGCCCCATCGTCTTCTCAAGCACTTTCCTTCTTTCAACGAATCTCGGACATATGAATAACACATGATCAGCATCCTCCGGTATACCTGTACAGCTCGGGCAGTCAGGTGAATCATCGTGCCCGAACCTGTGCAAGTATGTACGAAAACAACCGTGTCCTGTCAGCAACAACGTCAAGTAAAAGTTAACTTCTCCGTGTCGTCGGTTTAACCACTCGCCAATCGAAGGAATGAGACGGTATATCCATCTACCCTTTCCTGATGAACTCCATTGTTGCTGCCATTCAGCAATTTTGTCCGATCTCACAAGATTACGATCCTCTCTAGTCATCGACCTGGTTCCTTGGACTCCGTGTTGGTATATTTGTTGTCGCTCCTTTCCCAAAAGAGCAATTGGGGTCATTCCCGCTACCACATACGCCGCATCATCTGATATAGTGCGGAACCCACAGATGACTCGTAGCGCACACCTCCGGTATACTTAATTTATTTTTCGGCTATAGGCTTTGATTCTCAGTGAATCTGCCCAAATAGGAACATCGTACAATAAGATGGATGTGACGAAACTGGCCATCAATCTCCGACGGTTCTGAGCAGGTTCCCCCAAATTCAGCATTAAACGTGAGAGAGCGGCATTTACTATAGCTGCTTTGTCGCTCACGTACTCAATATGCTCCTTGAATGAAAGTATCGCATCAATCATGATGGCTAAATATTTGATGCAGGGTTTCGAAGAGATTTCAGAATTGCCCACCTGGATAGTAATTGTTTCCCGCTGCTTCCTGCTCGTAACTAGAACTGCCTCGGTTTTATGTTTAGCTAACTGAAGTCCAACCTTCGATAACCACCGCTAGAAAACGGCTATGGCTTCGTTGCATGTGTGTTCTGCCTCGTCCTTGAACTTCGCAACAACAACTATTGCGACATAATCTGCAAAGCCCACCACTTTCACTTCTTCGGGCATCCGTAGTCGAAAGATCCCATCATACATAATATTCCACAGTAAAGGTCCCAAAACTGAGCCTTGCGGAACTCCTTCCGTCACTGTGTACTCTCGTATACCTACTTCCGTGTTGTAACTTAGGATTCTATCTTGGAAATAGCTCCTTACAATCTTTATAATATAGCTAGGCACTCCAAATTCCTCTAACGCCATTATAATGTAACTCCACCTCGCGGAGTTGAAAGCGTTTTGGATGTCCAAAGTAACAATGACGCAGTATTTCTTCCTACCTCCTTTCCATCTTTTACCCCGTATTGCATTGCTAGCGGTATTGACCACTAAATTTATGGCATCTATCGTTGAACGCGCTTTCCTGAAGCCATACTGGTGCTGCGCCAGGTTTCCAGCTCTCTCGACCGCTTCATCGAGTCTATTACAGATGATCCGTTCTAGTATCTTGCCAGCTGTGTCCAGCATGCAGATCGGTCTATATGAGGATAGTACTCCCATCTGCTTTTCCTCTTTGGGAAGTAGAACTAACTTCTGATTTTTCCATCGTTCAGGAAATATCCCTTCATTTAAACAAGAGCTTAATAGGTCCAGGAATTCTTCCGATTTAGCTCGAACTGCTGATTTTAGTGCGATGTTTGGAATGTTGTCTTGGCCAGGAGCCTTATTATTTCCAACTTTCCTAAGAGCTGTCATCAACTTTTCCATCGTAATGGTTGCGACCTCTTCGGCTGCTATGGGTCGGCCCACATTGGGCACCAATGCCACTTGCTCTGGAAACAATGTGGAAACGATCTCATGCATCATAATCGGGCATGTCGGAGGAGACGCACTTGTCATTTTAAACCTCGACATTGCTGTTCTATATGGCCTACCCCAAGGATCCTGTTCCACTTCGTTACAAAGATATATCCAGACTTGGCGCTTACTCTTCTGGATAGTCAGCTTTAGTTCAGATCGAGCCATGTTATACCGACGCAGAAGCATGGCAAATGTCTCTCTTCCCCTAGCGCGCTGCGATAGTCTTCTAGCTCGATGGCATTTACTGCGCTACTTGCATATATCCTCGTTCCACCAGAAGTTCGGCGAATGACGGTTGTCTACCACCCGATTAGGCATTGTTGCGTTACAGGCCCTAGTCACGCAGTCCATAAATTGGGTTGCTTTAGTATTAGCTACACCCTCCAGGTAAACCTCATCCATCATTGTTGTGAATATTTCCTCATCGAAATTCTTAACCTTCCACCCTACAACTTCAATCGATCTGATTGGCATGGACTTCGGTCCGCGTAGCTCCAGAAGTATCGCTTGGTGGTCGTTGTTCGTGTAGATTTTGCTAACTTCCCACTTGATTCCAGTCCTCATGAGATCACTACTAATGAAAGTTATGTCAATAAACGATCTCGCTTCACCTCTACAGAATGTAGGATGGTTCCCATTATTGCAAAGAACAATATCGAGAACAGATATTGCCTCAAGAAAAGCCCTCCCTCGATTGTTTGTGTTTGTGCTGCCCCATTCTGTGGCCCTTGCATTAAAATCACCTGCGATGATCACCGGCCTTCGATCCCTGGCATCGACCACAAGCCGATCCAAAAAACTTATAAAATCCTTAATCGTTGCGCTCGGAGGCTCGTAGCAGCTATAGATATGAATGCCGTAAATTTTTACCCTGGTAACTCCTGCTTCTTGGCGTACTGGCTTATCATGGAAAGGCCGCCTGTTGCATGACCATATCGCAGCCTTGCCAGTTGAATCTGTCATCCAATTATTTCCTTCTATGTTTCTGTACTGTTCACATAGGATAGCGATATCCACTTGTAGTTCTCGCACAGACTGCAGTAAGAGGTCTTGTGCCGCCTCACAATTGCTTAGATTTAATTCCAAAACTTTCATTATCTTCGAGCAGCTAGTAGCGCTCTCCGGTACGCTGGACATTTAATGTTACCAGCCATATGGTTTCTGTCTGTATTGCTGCCTCTATCCTGACACAGGAAACAGCTTGCATCGTTAGTGGAGTTCCTTAGAATGTGGCCCTCTCTACCGCATTTATAGCAAAGCTTGGAGCGATCGACGATGCTACGGCATACAGTTGACCTATGCCCATATCCCAGGCACTTAAAACAACGAAGTAGGCTAATTTTTCCACGAATTCGACCAACAACCCAACCAATATGTATCTTTCCTTCTTCGGACATCCTTGACGCCACTACGTTCGCTTTTCTCAGTGACTTGATTATACTCACTGAGAAAATTTTACCTTCGTCAAAGTTGGCTACCACCGCCCTGAAGACTTCCTCCTTAGGAAGAACCTCATCTGTCTCCTTGAGGGTTCTTACATCTGCTTCCGTATTTAGGTTTCGTTCCAGAAATGCTTGCAATTCGGATGTATTTTCGCCTGTAGCTTTCCCCAGCTCAAGAAGCAAGATACCTTTCTCCGTCTTGCGAATGCGAGTTACGTTTTTTCCTAGCTCTTCTAGATCAGGATTGCTTTTCATGTTTTTTAAGATTTCCGCATACGTCAGATTTCCTTTCTTTGTGATCTCTAATGCATCCGGACGAGGAGGCCTCGCCCGTCTCTCTCGAGGTTTGCGTTTGACCACCGTCCAATTTGTGGCTTCTCTAATGTCTTCGTCATTATTATCTTGCAATTGCAAGGGATTCCCATTCCTTCTTTGCTTCTCGAAATGGAGTCTCGCATCGGGTCGAATGGAGTATCGCATCGCTTGTCCTTCCCTTCTTAGGTTCGTTGCCTCCCGAATTTGGTGTCCTCTTCCTTTTACTTTTCGGAGTGTCAAGGAACACTTCTTCTTCCAGAGAGTTCCCCGGCCTTGGCAGGTTGCTCTTTCGTTTCCTCCAGTAAAGGTGTTTTCCTTGATTATCTTGAATACTTCCCTCTCAGGTTGTATCAAGTTCTTTAGAGTTGCCTCTGGATCCTCTTCTCTTTCGAAAAGTACTTGAAACTCCCTTTCTACATCCCTAAACGATTATTTGATCAATCGTATCAACATCTTGATTTCACCATGGACATTGTTTCGATCTTTGGCATACTCAAAGAGATCGTCGATATACTTTTTCACGATGTTCACTTTCGAGATACTCCGCACCTCGCTCGCTTCCTGATTTATTTCTTTAGCCCTTGGGGCCACAAGATCCGACATTGACAATGCCATTGACCTCTGCAAACCCGGGGGAGACATTTTGGAACCTACTGCTTTTCTTGAATGGGTTATTAATTCCTTGTGTCCCCTGCTCTTCAATTCTTGTAGCTTTAAATGCTCCGGTAGCCAAGTTTCCCGCTACGGAAGCACTGTGGTCGTTGGATGACGACGGCTGGGAGCCCGCTTGCCCACTCCCACTAGCCGCCGGTACTGGGACATCACCCTCTGCACCGTAAACTTTTCCTCCATTTTCCTCCCCTTCCATATTTGGTTTATTTATCAGGGTTCCTTCCCATATCCTGTTTTGGAATTGGAGATCATGCAACTCCACATGCTTGTTTGCAGTCGCCCCTAACATGGGTAACATACGCTCATGGGTCAAACGCTCATGGATTTGGCGCCACTCCAGACTCAGTCAGAGAGACGACGGGTGTCTTCTGCACTGCCCCAGGACCGCCCGACCATTCCCGTGGTCTTCGAGGAAGCGCTGAGCGACTTGATGCGGTACCCATGGGGATCAACCTGGCCACTCCCAAGTGAGTGGCAGTCAGGATTTTTGCTCTATGAATCCGCACCCGATCCCCTGTGTGTATGTATGTGTATGTGCGTATGTGTGTGTGTGTGTGTGTGTGTGTGTGTGTGTGTGTGTGTGTGTGTGTGTGTGTGTGTGTGTGTTTCTTTTCCGAGGAGGGGAAATGTTCAAAAAGACACGGTACGCGTACTTACCGTCATGTGATATTTTTTACCCACTAAAACCGCCTCCTCTCGCCGGACAGTTATTTCTCCCGGAACCACCACAAAGTATTACTTCGGGGAGCGATCTTCGTATTTCACTCACACGTTTCTAGCCGCTTCTAATCGCCTTAGCTAATTTTGCACCTTAGTTATGGTAGCGCAGCAGGCATCCCATTATTTGCTCCTTTTGCACCTTAGTGTAGTATGGTAGCGCAGCAGGCATGCCATATTTCAGCAGTTCATCCACTATGTTGTCCGGACCTAAGTTTTGTGTTTATGGTAATACACAGGTCCATTCTCTCAGTCTGAAATAATACGTGTTCCAAATTTTCTACTTTATTGCACGTTGGACAGAGAGAAGTGTTATCATGCCCATTACGATGTAGATAGCTTCGGTACTCACCGGGTCCCGTTAGGAATTGAGTTAAATGGTAATTCTCCTCTCCATGTTTGCGATTCATCCAGGGTTTGATATTCGGAATCAATCTGTGTGCCCAACGTCCTTTCGTCGCATTATCCCAACGGCCCTGCCAACTTTGCACGAATTTGGCTATTTCTGTCGTTTGGGTAGCCCGACCGACTGTAGAACTGTGTTTCTTAGCCTCATATGACGCATGCTGCTTCTTCTGAGGTGGTTCTATATGCACTGATGACCCTAAGGATGCTTAGCCTATAGAATTGTGCCAGCCGTCTCCTGTTGCATTGTACCTCCAGTGTCTCTGACCAGATCGGAGCCACGTACAGTAGCACTGAGCTTACCACTCTGGACAGAAGAAGACGTCTACTACTTCTTGGGCCACCAACATTTGGTAGCATATTGGAGAGCGCCAAGTACACCCTCGATGCTTTTCCTCACGTATAATCTATATGTGACTCTTGAAGTTTAATCTGTCATCAAGCATAATGCACAAATATTTTACCGCTTCTTTGAACTTTATGACGTGGTTCCCAACCTTAAACGATACCGTTTCCCGTTTTTTACGACTACTAATCAGCACTGCTTCTGTTTTGTGCTCCGCCAGTACCAGGCCAACGGTTTCCAGCCAGTTCCTCACTATTGCAATCGCCTCGTTAGTGATCATCTCAACTTCATCCAGGTGCTTTGCAGACACCAATATCGCGATGTCATCGGCAAACCCTATCACTTCTGCTCAATCTGGGATTCGTAGCTTTAGTACGTTGTCATACATAATGTTCCACAAGATTGGGCCCAGAACGGAACCTTGTGGAACTCCAGCTGTTATGTTGTATTCCATGGGACCATCCTCAGTGTCATACTCTAACACTATATCCTCGAATTAGCTATCTAGTGTCTTCAAGAGGTAGGCCGGAACATACCACTTTCGTAGGAAATCCATAATGTGGGCCCAGTTAGCTGTGTTGAATGCGTTTTTAACGCCGAGTGTGGCAACCGCACAGTACTGTTTAGTTCCTCCTTTCCATATTTTTCCCTGTAATGCTCCTTTGGCTTGGTGATCACTATGAGTGTATCTTTCACTGACATGCCACCTAACTTCCCTCGCTAGTTGACTACTTGTAAAAGTAATGTCGATTACGGATTGGTGACCATTCTTACGAAAGGTGCTGGTGTTGCCTCTGTTCACTAGAATGACGTCCAGTTGGGAAAACGCCTCTAACAGTGTGTTGCCTCTAATGTTGGTATATTTGCTACCCCACTCCCCAGCCCATGCATTGAAGTCCCCAGCAATAACAATTATATGGTGCCCTCTTGCCTCCACCACAATTTTAGCGAGCATCGCTTCGTACTCTGACAGATGAAGACTTGGAGGGGCATAGCAACTAAATAAATATATATTATTGATCTTTGCCAGTGCATATCCGTCCTCTTGCCGCACCTTAGCTTCCTGGAACCATACATTATTTGTGGGTATTATGAATGGTTCCGACACTAAGACGACGTCTGATTTTGTTTCTCTTACAACTTGCCCTAGGAGATCTTGCGCTGCCTCACAGTAGTTAAGATATATCTGTATTACTTTCATCTGGGGGCTGAGATTTCCCTCCTATATAGTGGACACCTACTGCTCCCTGCGATATGCCCCTGTTCACCAGTGCAGCACTTTGGTTCCTTCTTGCATGTCCTCGCCAGGTGCCCGATTTCGCAGCATCTTCTACAGAGTTTAGATCTATCGCAGTTGTTGCAGTCTTTTGCGATATGACCAAACTCTAGACACCTATAGCATGTTTTTAGTTGGATCAGCTCCCTAACTTTACAAACTACCCAGCCAATCTTTACTTTCCCGGCTTTCAGTAGTTTGTATGCTGCTTCCACAGGTAAACTAATTATTGCCATCTGTGTGCCCCCATATCCTTTCCTCAAATTCCTGGTGGCAGATTCGTGCAAGTTTTCCAGCCCGAAAACTGTAAGCGCATGCTGGATGTCCTCTTTCGTTGTAATTTCATCTAAGTCCTCGCATTCTAGGGTGATTTCCTGCGATAGGGCTCTAACATTGGCCTGTTCTCCTAACGTAGTCTGCACCAGCTCCCGATAGTCAGAGCTCTTCTTATTGGAGTCTCTATTGAATTCGAGCAGCATTTTGCCACCCCGGGTTCTTCTAATGCGGCCAACATTCTCACCTAGCTCACTTTTCGGAGAATATCGGCGTATGAGACATTTCCTAGTTTTCGGACGATAATAGCGTCCGGTTTCGGTTTCTTGCACTTTCTTGCGCCTCTACTCTTCTTTTTTCCGGCTGATTTGGTGGTTACTTTCGTCCATTCTTCCGGATTTTCATCCTGATCAGGCGCAGCATCCTTTTTATCTAGTGATGGACATTGTGGCTATCCTTCACATAAAATTGCAAGCTCTCGAAATGCGACTTTCGTTTCTGTAGTCTCTGGTCGATTACATTACCATCGCTCTCGCTCGCTGACTTATGCCTTGGTTAGAGATCGAGTAGCGGAAGTGCTGCCACAGATTGATTTTATTTGGTGAATCGAAGACGACATTAATTTCCAAAGGTAAGCTGTATAATGGGTCTTGTTCTGTACGCGTTACGGAGTAGACCTAAAAAAAAGTGGATAAGTTAAGTCGTAATAAGTGGTTCCGGGTACTGCGTAATTTCGTAAAAGACCCATAAATTCGCACAAAGAGCGAAGGAATTGCCTTTTTACGATTTATAAAAAACACGTTGTTAAAAAAGATTCAGGATCTGCTCGATATTATTTGAGCGATCCATAATTTATCGTGCACTAACGATATGAATCTACGCCATTTTACAACGTGAACACACTTTTTTCTCGCCAACTATAATGTCTTCTTTTTGCTTTTGACACTTATACCCTTGCTGGAGGGTATTTAAATAGTTAAATAGGTTGAATACCGTTGTCAGAATGTTTGAATCCTTTTTTGTAATCGATGCCATCGAGTTAGCAAATAATATACTTCAGAGCTAATCGGTATTTCAGGAACTGCCACGGCTGTATTCTCTATCAAAAAGTGAGCCTGCGTCAACACTTCGTAATGTTCATCGCATGTGATTTTAAAAGTGGTCGAGATTCAAAATATTTTTGGTCTTATGCCAATAAGATAGTGGCCGTCTCCTCAAATGTCATATTGAAATTATTTGTTCCTTTTACTAAATGCGTCTTTACGGATTTCACGGCTGACTCCCGTAAGCCGCAGATGTGGGGAGAAAAGGGCGGGATGAAATGCTACTCCATGTTCTTGCTACTAAGCTATGCTGAAATTAGACAGTCATTGTCGGTGTATATATTTCTAGAATATTCTCGTCTCGCTGTAAATCGTTTAAGAGCGGCCAGGAAAGTTTCAATCGTCAAGTCGCTCACCGGTTCCACGTGTACTGCTTTGACCGACATACAAACGAAGACACACAAGTATCCTTTAATTGGCTTGGCTGAGCCTCTACCCCTTTTTGTGACGAAATAAATTGGCCCAGCAAAATCAATTCCGCTGTTGGTAAACGGAACCGTAGCTTTTACTCGCTCAGCCGGAAAATTCCCCTAATAATTGATTGCTAGTTTTGCTGGCGTATTTAACAAGGATTACGCAGCTTCTTAGTAGCGTTCGTATTTTATTTCGACCATGTAATATCCAATGTTTCTGCCTTACGATTGGTCAAAGTAGGACCCGCATGTAAATTCTCACGATGATTAGCGGGTAATATGATCGGATGCTTACTATTGTAGTCGCAATCAGCATTGAAAAGCCGACCTCCTACTCGTAGTATTCCGGCCGCATCTATGAAAGGGGCTAAGGACAAAATCTTCGAGCTGCTATTCACCATTTTATATCTTCTCAAATTAGAAATGTCTTCACTGAAACTGTCGTTTTGTACGAATGTACGAGTAATGCATACATTTCTGGCTCTTTCTATCTCTTGAGCGGTTGAACATACGCGATGACACGTGGTATCTTGTTAAAACTGGACTTTCTTTCGAAGAGGATGTATAACCAGTCGTTGACGATGATACTTCGTAAAGCATACTCAGGTAATTTAGTTTTACGTGATTCGCGGAGTATCTCTGCCTCAACGTCTTCCGAATCCTCTTGGGGGTTATTAGTATGATCACATTTATTCGTATTCATCCATTCGGGTCCACACCACCACTGCTTTAAATTAACCAACTTTTTAGGACATACTTCTCTAGAGCCATAGTCCGCTCGATTTTCAGCGGATCTGACGTGACCCCACTGTTGGCTCAGAAATTGGTCCAAAATATCGTTGGTCCGATAAAGGTTGACCATTTTGCAGGATAAGATGACAGCCAGGCAAGCACGATAGCGGAATCGGTTCATGCGAAATATTGTGCAGTAGGTTCTAAGGTCCCCTTTATCGTGTGCATCAATTTAGCTAGCAGGTGAGTAGCGCGTAGCTCTAATCGGGGTAGTGATACCTTTTTATAGGGGCCACTTTCGTCTTCGATGTTAATAAATTTACCACTATTTTACCCCGTTCATTACAGTTCATTACTGTAAATGACGGCACTATATGTCCTTTCGCTGGCGTCTGCGAAACCATGTACTTGCACATTTCCATAGTGGTTAGTGAATCGCTTTATTTAAAATTCTTTGAAGTACTGAAACTGCTCTCTCACTCTTTTGTACTCGTTTTGATAGGGTTTTGGCAACTGGTCGTCTCATCCGCGTTTGGTCAACCATAGTTTTTGAAACAAAATCTTCAATAATACTATATGGCGCTAGGAAACCCAGCGGATCAAATACTCGGGCTGCTGATTTTAACCCCAGTACCGTTATGCTTGGTGACATTATTTCGTTACAAATTTGCCTAGTCGTTAGATCTTTTGATGGATCGGTTAAGCGTGGGCTATTTGACTTCCATTTTCGCAATGTGAATCCTCCTTGCTGCAGAGTTGCTTTTATTTCTTCTTTCAAACGTAAAACATCCTCCTAACTTTCTGCACCCGACAAGAAATCATCCACGTAGAAATCATTCACTATGTGCTGTAATACGGTATTGTCTTCGCTCTCCCGAGCTAATTGCTGCAGTGTGCGTATTGCCAAATAAGCGGAACATGCCAACTAAAATGTTACCGTAGTCAGCTTATAATGTCGCATCCTCTCTCGTGGGTCCTCATGCCATAGTATCCTTTGATAAGTAGTATCGTCATCGTTTATCAAAATTTGATGGTACATCCGTTCTCTATCTGCTGCGATGGCAACCCGATGGCAATGAAATCGCAACAGTGTAGCCCATAGTGTTGGCTGAATGGTTGACCTGATTAGTAAGGTATCGTTCTAGGAAACTCCTGTCGTGGATTTACTTGAGCCGTCAAAAAAAAAAAACTCGCAGCTTGGTCATCTCACTGGTTGCTTTTACGACCGCCTGATGGGGTAAATAGAAAGAATCTCTCTCGCCAATATCTATTTGCTCATCGGGTATCTCAACCATGTGACCTCTTTGCAGATATTTCTCATTTGTCCTATGTATTGTTTTCGTAAATCTTCGTCGTTCTAATGTCCAAAATCGACGGGCGGCGAGCCGGCGACTTTAACAGAATTTTCCAACTTTGTTGATATGTCACGAAATGGAAGTCGAACCACATATCTTCCATCCTCTCTACGTTTATATGTATCAGTATAAATTTTGCATTTTGCTTCTTCCGGTGATATATGATGCCTGCGTACTATCCTCCAGCTCCCAAAACTGATGCAGTATCTTGTCTACGTCTTCTTCTTGTTGCTCGCTCACTGCTATAGAAAATACGTTTCGCTCTGCATAGTTGTTTCTCACATTTGTTAACGTCGCTGATTTAATCTGGCCAGACACCACCCACCCAAATACCGTTTTTTGTAGAAATATCGATCCCATTTGCCTTCGTTTTTCTTCGAGAATTGCGAAGAAATTATCAGCACCTATTAAAACATCAATTGGGGTGCCTATGTGGAAATCTGGGTCAGCTAGTTGTATGCTCTGGATGTTCGAATTGGATACTGATCCCAATACCATGGCGATGTGTGATTGAATAATACCTGTAGTTGTGCCCTTTATACTTGTGTAGGCTTTGCTTCTTGGTAGACACAGTCGTTGGACGAGATCCTCGGATACCAAAGAGGCTTGAGACCCTGAGTCCAATAGGGCTAGACATTTTTGTAACTTACCGAATTTATCCTTTACTGTCATTATGACTGTCGGCAGTATGGCGAAGTTATTACTCGTAGTGGGTTGTGCGACAGCACTCAGAATATTAGACTTCGCGGTTTCTTATTTCTTTTCTTCTTCTTCTTCTTCTTCTTCGTGGTGCAACGTTAAGTGATGGCGTCTTCTACATTTTTGACAATTATATATGGATCGACAAATTTTCGCTTGATGCTTGGACGACACACAATTGAAGCACAATTTCTTTTCGGCTACTACTTGCTTTCTCGCTAAAATGGATAACGATAGGTATTTGTCACATTGTCACATACCCCCAAGTAATGCCCGCCTGTACACAATGGACATGATTCAGTTTGTGATATCAGCGCCGTAACTTTCCTCGTCTGACTAGTCCTTACTTTCGTCATAGCGTCAAGACTCTCCAACGCGTCGCTTCTCTTAGTAAGGAATTCGCAGAATTCCTGTAGAGTTGGAAAATCACTCTCATCTGTCTGATGATCCCAGGCTTCCTTAGTATCATCATCTAATTTATTTTAGCCCATGCCTCTTCGTAATTGGCTTCCGTCACACTTAGATGGTTTATCAACGAGAATGCTTCACCGTTTAGTAATCCCTTAAGATATTGCATTTTATGTACCTTGGTTATATTGGAACTGTTGTGTATCGATGCTTCGAATAAATCCATGAAGGATGGGAATTCGATGTACACTCTGCATGATTTCATGCATGAAATTGGTTTGGTTCATAAGCAATTCGTCCATCGTATGTTTATTTTGCTCGACTTGATGCGCTTCATTAAGTCTCGCCCAGTTGAATAAACTTTTCATCACTTCGAAACGGATTTCTTCAATTTTCCCTACCAATTCGAAATTCGTTTCGTCAAATTTACCCTTCAGCGTTTTCTCTAAATTTTGGGAGTCCATCCATATTGGCCGTTAAGGAGGTCTTGATTCGCTCCAATTGCAGCTGTCGGCGTTGTTAGATCAAACAACAAAACTTATTCCCGAATACTATCCATATTCTTCAATAATCTCTTATTCGCTCTAGCCTCCGCCATCTTGATTGTAAAGTAACCCTAATTCACTAGTAGTGTCGCCCTGATTACTCGTGTATAACACTCAGGAGCACCTTTATCCTCAATATAAATCAGTTATATTGTTTATCTTTAACCTCACTTTTTCAGTTACACGTTGTGTTTCTTTACAGTTCTATTTTTTTTTTTAAGTTGGACTCTTCTATTGGGATCAGCTCGAACATGTTGAATCATTCAATTTTAAGGATTTAACAAATTTGAGTGGCGTATTAAATGTCTTAGAAGGTAGATTGGAGGTAATAATAATCGGTATACGGTCAATTCTGCTATACATCTATGAAAAATGAATCATTTACTCTTAGTCTTAATTCCACCTTTGTATGACGCCTCTTGAACAACCGCTCTTTGCTCCGTTAATTGTTTCAATCAGCATTCTTGAATTTAATCTTAAAAGTCCTAATGATGTAACACTTGTCTATGTTTTGCCCTGTAAATTTTCGCCAGTTCTTGGAATTAACCTTTATTTGGATCACTACTAACGTTGGTAGTGTTGGATGGTCAGCGAATACGAAATATGAACAATGGTACTGAGGATTTGAGTTGGAATTATTGGTAGAACTAAAGGTTTCCCTGTTGCGTTGTGCTTACGCTGACATATTTTACACCTCCGTCTGCTCCTACTTGGTAACTAATGTGACAATCTATAAACAATTGAAACATTTTTCCTAATTTTCTAAAAATTCTCTGCGTTGGTCGATGCTCAATCTGGAAAATTTGTAGCATTCATACAGTTTATGATTTTTACCGCAGCAAAGTAGATATGGATACTCTGGGGAAACAACGAGAGTTCTTACAGGTTTCTGCTGCTTAAAGGCAGTCTTATTTTCTGCCGGTGCTTCAACTAACGAATCATTCTTCGAATAAGAAAATCTAAAAATGTTTGAAGTGGTGAAAAATCTTTATCTGCTGTCTTACACAACCGTTTCTTATGTCTGTCGAAGCATGTTTACTCCTTTCTACACTCGACAACATGAACGGTTAACACAAAAATATTTTCTTATACATTTTAATTTGTGTTAATTAATAAAATAAAATATACATATCAAAATACGTTAATTAGTAAATAAAGGGTCCGGCTCGTGTTGGCCACGGGCATATATTAAAAAACAATTAAATTTTGGGATAAACTACCGCCGTAAAATTCATGGAAAATTCAAATTGAAAATGTTATAAAAATGAAAATTCAGATTGTATCTAGCAATACCAGTGTGTAATGAATAAAAGAAAATATTTTCCGCAACATTTTAACCAATTTAAAACATAAATAAAGCCCGCGAGACATAATTACAAATTAATTTGTGAAAAGTAAAAGTTTTCCATATTTTTCATGAAAAATAGTAGCTCGATTTTCTGGAAAATGTATGTTTGAATTTAAATTACATTTTTGATTAATTGCTGACTAATGGTAATTTAGGTAGATCTCGTCTATATATTGTATAATATACTGTAACAAAAAATTTATTAAAGTTTTACAATTTTGTGAAAGTTAAAAACTTTGTGATTTCATATTAACGTAATTTACACATAAACTTTAATAAGGTTACGACCACAATATACTTGAAACGATTATCACTGGATACATAGTAAACACAGTAAACCTAACCGGCAAGCAAACATATAAAAAGGAGCAATAAACCATTTTTATCTCTGCACAAATTAAATTATAATTTCCAGCCATATACAAAAAAAAAAAATATTCCCAAAAATGATAGCAGCACACAGATAACTATGTCTTTTTCGAGTACTTTCTCCTTAATGTCACACCACACAAAATGGTTAAATAGTTCCTAATGAAATGGATATAACAAAGAAAATAAATTACTATCATAAAAAAAAACCCGACGACCATAAAAAACGAAAATGAAAATGAAAAATGTCCAAACCTTTTTATTTAATTAATGAAAATTATAAACATTTTCTTTTTTTTTTTGTATTTTTTATTATTATTCTTATTCTTGCGGAACGTTTAACTAGGCAGACATGAATTAGATTTTCATCTATTATGACTTGTTTTGTAAATTAATTTTGTATTTTTTTATTTTCGGCAAAAGCTCACTTAAAAAAATAACATTACAGAACATTACATAGTATCTAAACCAAAAATATCCCGGCTATGAGACAGCACATGACTTAACAATTACTTTTACAGTATTGTTGACAAATCATTTAAAACATTGGGCTTAACTCTCAACTCTGCTGTTAGTAGGGCTTCTATCAGAGCCTTCTAGAGTATAGAGCCATAATCTTAATGACGTATTATTGAGAAGCTTTTTTAGTGGTATAACTGTTCACTGATTTCCGTAAGAATCCATAGTAAAAATTGCGTTTTTTAGCTGTAACTTTTAATAAATGTTTATATAAAAGTTTTCTACATATCTTTAACAACAATATACAAGAAAGTTATATTGGTATTCAATAAATATTAATTGCACAAATATTAACATTTAATTTTGCCTAAAATATATTTTTCGAACGTAAATTTTGAAAAATACATCAAAGTTGGCTCTGACGAATTAAAATAATACTTGCTAATTTATCTTTAGTTTTACTAATGTACGACAGATGTCTAAAATGGTCACGGAAAAATACGAAAAAACAAATTATTTAATCACAAAATTATCACAAGTTCCTAAATTTAGTGAATTTGTTTTGCTTTTCCTATATTTTTTGAACTTGAAATTTCCCCAGGTGGTAATTTTTGGTCTGATTTTAACAAATGTTTACGGTCATCACTGCCATCTATGTAATGTATATTGACTTGACCAAACGAATTGTAGTAAGCTTTTATTTCAATTTACATAAACGACATTCAGATACAATATTTTGAAATTCAAACATTTATGAAAGTGATTTTCAATATGTTTTGTCTGTTTTACTATGGAAAGTTTGATTTTTTCGTTTTTTAGACTATGACTTTATATAATCAAGGTTGCTTTGCTTCTATGCGTGCCCAAGACATAAACTATACCAACCCAAACCAGGGAAGTCCAAGAAACATTTAGAGCAAAATGGTCATTATTTGGCCGGCTGTTAGACATATGGCACCATCCTGTTGAAAGTAAATGCTCTTCCATCCGGCGCTTTTACACAACGATATTTTGATCGAAATGCTCTTTATGTACAAACAATCGAAGATTTATTTTCATAAAGCTTTGGTATCGCTCGATAACCAATTGTTCGCGTTCACACTTCACAAAGCAACAACTTATCTGGGAAATATCAAGAAATATGAAAATGGCACCACATTGGCGACCAGAAATAGAATGCATTTTCTGTGGCGGAAGAAGTGAGGAATAAAGAGAATGCAATTTCAAACCTAAACTTCTCAATTCAATATGAAAAGCATGACATATCTTTCTTTGCAAACAGTGATAGAACAGTGGCAACAAAAGAGGAGAACTTCCTTTATGCTCAAATCATGGTACTCTTCATCGCCCGGGTTGTCAGTAATAAAAATGAGAAGTAGTACGCTACTAGAGGATTGGTCCCCAACCACAAAGGAGCATTCACACTTCTAAGCCCGTGGAGGGAGATGTAGATCACTCAATTCACCCTCCTACCTAACTACGGAATGGATTTAAATCAAGCTTCACCCTGAAATGTTAACTTTAAACTGTAATTAACTATAACTAAAAACTGTAACTTATTGAGTTGCTCTAGGTTTCCTTAATATAAAGAGCGTGCAAATAATCAAACAGTTCAGTAATTAAATTTAGGTCGTTCACCCAGGCGTCAATCCACATCAACAAACCAATCCAATTCACAAGGTCAGACATACACCCGAGGCCGGTTGAACTTACGCAATCATAGGGATAACCACAAAAAGTACAAAATGGGGCGCCCTCCGGATTAAGTAGCCTTGTCTGTGTATTGCGGATCTCTGCACAGATGGGCAGTTTTTCTTCACTACTCGTAGGACCTAGCACAGAAGATGCTAAAGAAAAACAATAAAGAATAAAAGAGTCCGGCTCTCTAACAAATTCGGGAGAGACCAACGTACCAACAATACTAGGAGAAAGGCCTGGAGTGATCTAATCAAACTAAATAACATTTCGTCGAAAGACAGGACGGAGAAAGACAGTGCCACGCTTGCGTGGGCAGTGAAAGTCACCAAACACAAGTCGGAATACCTTTCAGCTGGCCAAGAGGAAAGTCCAAAGAATCCAGGAGGACAAAGCTCCACGCTACCGGTATGAGACCTTTCAATGAGCTACTCAAGGATCAGCTGGATGTTGCAGTCATTGAACAATCCCAAGAATATGGTAGTATCATTTCCGCCAATGGGAGGAAGGTGGAAGGGGCCTTAGCCACCATCTACTTGAAAGTCCTGTCGGAAAATCCAGGACCTGCTCCGATTTGTCGGGATGGAGGCTGGCACAGGAATCAGGTGAAACTGACTGTCTGTAGGGGCTGTACATCCCGTCCGAGCCTAGTGATCCGAAAGTGATACTCCAGTTGTTGCAGGTTCGCAACCCGGATTTGACAACGCACAACTGTAAAGTTGCCAAGCCCTAAGAAACAAAGGCTGATTACTGGTCAGCTGTTATTATTTTTAACAGGGAGTCACTGACTGCACTGAAAAAAAACAACGGTTTAATCAATTATGGTTTCAGTGCGGTCACACTCACGGTATTCGAGAAGGGCGCGGACAAGCCAGAAATTCCGAAGTCAGCTTCAGACACTATCGCTGTGCTTGACAGTTCATCTGCATGCGCGGAAGTAGCGGACAGCCAAACGGAAACTCTCTCCACAGACATAGTGATGTCAATGCCAACGGAGTCTTTAAATAGGCTCTCAGAGTACTTCTCATCAGGGGAGGAGTCTGATGTTACTGTGGTGGAGAAGAGACTGTAGATATGACATTGGCATTTCTGCAAGCCAACCTTCACATTGGGGTAAATAAGCGTAACCTCTGGCTAATATCAGCTTACCTAGGTTATGATGAAGTGGATGTTTTACCAATCATTCTAAGTGAGCAAATCTTGGAGGCTCAGAAGTGCAAGGTTGGAGTCATCCTGCGGAGTGACGCAAATTCTCATCACAGGATCTGGGGAAGTACGGACACAAATGAGCGAGGTGAGTTATTCATTGATTACATTTTAAGTACTAACCTTAATAAATGTACCATAGGCAATAGGCCAACTTTTATAACTAGAAATAGATAAGAGGTATTGGATATTATGTTTGTCTCAAACTTTTTGACGATTAGTCTATTAAACTGGAAAGTGTCGGAGGACCACTAATTTTCTGATCATTGTTATCAATTTAAAATGGACTTGGCTTCTCTAAAAAGTCCAATCTACAGAAATAGGAGGAAAACCAACTGGGATACCTTTAGAACAATTCTGGGTAATTCACTACCGGGTCCGGTGCCAAAAACTCCTAAAACTGTATAAGGCTCGATGGCTTGGTGGACGAGCTTTTAATGAAGCGATGCTGGGCTCTAGTCCTCTTAGTAGGCCTAGGGGTAAATCTTGGCCTCCCTGGTCGTCCAAGGAGATTCAACAAACCCGTCGAAAACGTAAAAGACTCTTCAAAACAGAAAGGAAAATAAGAGCCACTGTAGACTGGGACTCTTATAAGGAAGTCCTCAGAATTTACGAATATCAATTAAGTCTTCCCAGATGTCTAGGCTATGCAAATTACCATCAAATGGTCCTTCCATCACGGCCGGATGGGATATGGACCACTAATAGTGCGGAATCGCGGTACTTCTGCTGGAGACTCATTTTCCTGGTTGTTCCGAATCTGTACCTACCACATCAGTAGGTAAAAGGACAAGTAGCCTCACAGGACGAATTATTAGCAGCAAAATGATGACTTGACTTGATGGTATTACCCCTACGGAAATTCAACAAACTACGTATCTAACAATTTCCTATTAAAAGGTAATTTTCAAAGACAGCTTGGACTTTGTCATATTCCTAGCAAATGGACGGAAGTGCAAGTTGCATTTATACCTAAGGCGGGAAAACCCTCACACTGCAATCTAAAAGACCTTAGACCGATAAGCTTGCCTTCCTTCCTTTTTAAATACTGGAAAGACAAATAGAAGCTCTTATTAGAGGCGCGGTTGTACCGAAAAAGCTCTCTAAATTTCAACATGCTTATTGGAAGGGAAGATCTGTATAGATTGCTCTTCGTTCTCTTATATATTTCATTATGAAATCTTTCGAGTATAGAGGCTACGCAATGGTAACCTTCTTGGATATTGAGGGGGCCTTTAACAACGTGCTTCCAAGGGCTATAACTCGGGCACTTTCAGATCTGGGAGTAGATGAATCACTCAAGGATTGGATAGATCAAATGCTAAGAGGCAGGATCATAAATGTCAGTATGGGGGAATCCTCCACAGGAAGGTTTACAACCAGAGGTACGCCCCTACTTTGGAACTAGGTCATAAAAGACTTGTTATCGATCCTCCCCCTTTAAATTGGTTCAAATTGACTTTTACAGATGAAGCGAAGTTTCTGGGTCTCGTTTTGGATAGCAAATTAAATTGAAAACCTAATAGTCTGGAAACGGCAAAAAATGCTACGCTAGTGCTGTACTCTTGCACGAATGCCATTGGGAAAAGATGGGGCTTGAGCCCCGCATCGCACATTGTCTTTATCCCGCAGTAGTCCGTCCCAACTTGGCGTTTGGAGACAAAATATTCATCGAGCTATTTTCGGATATTATCAACTTTCGAGAACCGTTGGTCAGCCAAATAAGATTAAATCCATCTAAACAAACAGGACTCGGAAGAGGTCAAGTCGGGAGGATACACCGCAAGCGGGAGAAACTCCCAGCCCCGACGTTGTCATGAAACCACATGGCAAATAGCGTTCCTTAGTCTGTGAATGGTTTTTTCCCCTCTAAAGCTTCAGCCGATTCGTTCAGTTGAGCTTGATAATATTCAGCCGTGACAGTTTGACCAGGTTCAAGAAGTTTGTAGTAGATGATTCCTTTCTAATCTCACCAGACACACAATCACACTTTGTTGGCATGTATGTTGTAATATTGGGCTTTTGAAAAAATTGTTTTTCAAAAATTTTCGGAGATGACTGGCCTCGATCAATCCAAGTATTTCTTCGTTTATAGGACTATCGTATTGAATCCACTCGTTTAAGTATGTTTTTTATACCAAACAACTTTAGTGCTAAGCTTCACTTATATCCCTATAATATATGGAACGAGAGAGAGCGAGAGAGGTAGAAAGAGAGAGAGAGAGAGAGATATTGCTGGCGCAATATGTTAAGGATATGTCTAATACAATTTCAAAGTGGTCGGTTCCTGAGACCGAGGAGATAGACAAAGAGAAGGAGAGAGAGATGACCGGACTTCAGGGCCGAAGGGCTTCCTTACAAATATTCTGTATCTTTTTTATTTTGTGTATTTTTATAGTTTAATCATTTTCGCACCTCGCAATCTAGATGTCCTTAATGAGTAGTGACCCTGCATAATCCATTCGCGTTTTAAATAAATGCCGACGGTATGTAACTCGAAATCTTGGTTATTGTCCCATTGGCTGCTGTTGTTGTTGTACCTTAAAGCGATGCATCCATGATATGGTATTTGCATTTCAGTGTTGCTATCAAAACCTTTGGACCTGAATGAATCCGGTTGATGTGTTCCTCTATTTTGACAAACTTTGTGATGAGATGCCTTGTTGGAATGATACTTGGATGTATCATCTCGTACTAAATATTTGCTTTACATGATCTACCATCAACTCGCAATAAGCCTATTTTACTCTATAAATCCACGAGAGATCGATGGTACGTGGCTCCACTGAGTTCCGTTTGTATTTTGTAGAAGATATGTCACTTTATTGGATACATACGTCTACCATTTCCTGGGTTGACATCCAATTGAGGAATATGGTTCAATCGGTGCTTAATCGATACTAAATTGTTTGGCTCTTAAAATAAATATATTTAATGCGGATATCATCAGCCTTATGAATAACATTGCATCATACAAACAAATCCTGACGCGGAATACTTATTGAATTGATATAGACGCCACCTTTGTTTTAGCAGTAACATATTCTGTAGCCTTCTGTGTTTAGCCATCTCGGAATTCGAATTTTACGCAATCTATCTAAATCTCTTGTAGTTGTTGCATAGTTCTCTCCAGTTAGAGATGGTAATGGTTCATGTCAAACTACACCTAGCCATAGTTTCTGTAATTTTATTGACAATTATATGTGGAGACAACCATCCTGTGGGATTAAATATCTTAGAATCCTCAGATAACATCTATGATGTTTCATCGGTATGTAGTTTTCTAACTTAGCCTGAGAAGAACTAAAATATTCTAAATCCGAAATACTAGGTACAAGTTATTTCCTGTTGCATGACCATTTACCTAAATTAAGTCTTGAATAATCTGTTTAGCATCCTCTAAATTATTCATTTCGGACATTAAATCAACATAAACGTCCTGTTTTAGATTAGTACCTTTGCTGGTTCTGGATATTCATTCTGGTAATATGATGAAAGTTGGTCTAATAACGGTCAAAAGGTTCTAACTATCAATGGGCTAATCCAAGTTTACCGAAATATTTCTTCAATGTCGGCACAGAAAATGATTCTGTGAGTATGAAACCGTAAAAATATTGCAACCAAATTAATCTAAAAGGTTGCTTCTACTAATAGTTGAACATTTAGTGAGCTTTCATATGTTGTTTTGGCCGATTCATCAAAAACTACTAGTAGCTTAATAATGGTGGTGCTTTCTTTCATAAGTGTTTCCTTTCATAACTATAGTTGGAAATATTTGTGCAAATCGTTTCTTTAAACTGTACAACCTTTTTACAGCCATAAAATTTGAATTACCAAAATTCGGTACGCTAATAATTACGCATTTTCCAACTGCCGCTCTTCAAACCGTACCTCGATAATTTTAAAGACAAAAGTTCTCCGCTTTGCTGTAGGGAACGGATTTTAATTGTAAGTTCATTACTGGAACCAAGTACATTAACTGGAACCGCGTCACTTTTAGCTCCTTTGAATTGGCGTTCCTGCAATCACCCATCCTAAATTTGTGTTTGAAGCATTAAGTTATGACTTGGGAGTTTTAATACCTTTAAAAATCTCGTCCTGAAGTCTGGATCTGACACGTAAATTGGCTGTCTCCTCTGATATTCTAGAGGGTTTCGTTGAGTTGTTATATTACTATTACTTCATGTCACTTTTTTAATCCACAGGCGCTGGAAACATTCTTTTGTGGCTAATGCTGTTTCAGATCCAGAGTCAAGCAAAGCTCGGCATTTAAGCAGTTGGAAAATTTGCGTCTGCAACTGAATTGGAATGACCACATATTATTGCTTCAAGTTTGCTGAAATGAACTTGTAGAATTTCATGATGTTTCTTGGTCTGCATTGTTACATTAAGTGCTTATCCCTGGCAAAGCGGTTTCTCGAACTTTGGCTATTCCAATTCGGATGATTGTAACTTCCACATACATATTTCAGTATCCACCTTTGGATTTGAAAAGTAAATACGCCAAGAGTTCGGACCCTCCGCTTGTGAGCCAAGTGCTTTTACATCACGTACTAACGCGTATAACGTATTATATAAACGTGCTATGATTTTTTGTGATGTTGCTTGTGTTATTGTTGGGTTGGCTACATAATCTTGGCTTTCAAAATCGCGATTTACAAAATCTCGGTTTTCAAAATCTCGGTTTTAAAAATCTTGGTTTTGAAAGATGCCTTTTTTTAAACATTCTGGTAAAGGAGAATTTTGATTTTGAAACGGGATTTCTTAGTACACCCGTAAAATAAAAATCGGGATTTTCTGAAAACCGGGATTTTGGAAACCGGGATTTTGAAAACAGCGATTAACAAAAAAAAAAAAACAGAATTTTGACAAATTGGATCGAACAAGTGATACTGAATCGAATCTAAAAAGTCCTTTAAGATATTGAAATTTTTGGGCAGGTGAAAGGGTTGTATTCTTGTGTACGTTTAATTCAAAAAATTCAAGAAACGAATGCCATTCAAGATTTATTGGGGGAGTGGTTGTACGAGCTAATCGAAATTCGAAACGATTCAATCAATAGTATTGCACATCGATGGCTTCTGAAAAATTCACATTTATACGAACCACTTTCAAAATAAGGAACCGCTTAAATAACTTGTCAAAACGTCGAAACGAGAAAACAACTCTCATATTATCAAATTACGAGTATAATGGAATTGATAGTCTAGGTACTTGAACCATAAATTGAAACATAAATTTTTTAAAATCAATTTTTGCTCAATAAAGGTCTCGGAAAATACTCTCGAATACGCACTTCTATCCATAAAGTAATTTGAACTTCATTAAGACAGCGATTTACAACCGCTAGAAAGCTGCAAATGAAACTTAGACAATGCAACTTCCACAATCATCAAGTTAGAATTTCAGTAACAGACCCAGCATTATCATTAGACCACCGAAGAGTTAGATTGGAACTAGCTAGACAACATGTTAATTGGACTCTCTGATTGCGGTTGCATTTTGTTCACGGTTGAGTCGAGATTTTCTCTTATTTATCAGATCGACATCAAATAGTTTTTTGACGACCAATCCGTGTATTACGGATATCTTAAAACCATGATTACAACTCAATACTCATTGCTCCAAATATTGGGAATACTTTACATCTGTTGCATGACAATGCAAGATCTTTTCTCTCGCTGTTGTTTTTCTGCAGATTGGTGGTATGTATATTAAATTTTTGGTTCTGAGGAACACTTAGTGCAGAAACTGAGTGAAACAAACAGGTGTGGGAATAGGATCAACTAACCATAATCAATCTATAATAAAATTTTAACCCTATAATCATGAATGAGCATGACCCATTTTAGTTGATAAACATTTTTTACAAGAGCATTGGGTGAACTTGGCCTTAATTCCAGTGGGATTAAGTCAGCAAAATGTTCACTGTCTCTGAAAAAAAATACAATCTTACCAAGTTGGTTCCACAGGATTTAAGGCCGAATAATTGAGAGTGTGCCAGTTAACGCTACTCCGATATCAACCTTTAGGATCATGGCAACCCCAAGATCGTCATCATCACACCAATATGTAAACGCGTAACGTAACGGTCAGTCATATTAATCAAGGTCTACGAATTGTCAAGGCTGCGGGGGTGATCGTTCGGGATGACAATGCCGTTATCGACTTTGAAGATGTAATTCATGTGGAAAATACGGAAACATCGTATTTCATGTAGCTCAAGCATAGCAATAGCTGTCAGTGGATGATAATTCGGCATTGATTCAAACATACATGACTCATAAGGGAGCATTCAAATAAAAAACATTACAGTTTGGAATATGGTCGGCACCTGGTGTATTCCAAAAAATTATCGAACAGTTGCTCAAAGGAATCGAAGGCGTTCTTCCTTATCGTCGTAATTGATTAAGAAGGAACACTTGGCTGGTCTTCGTTTTAGACATCATAAATGTGAATTTTGTGTCCTCTCAGTAAATTTCCTGGTCTTTCGCATTGATTCCAATGGAATTCGCCCTACTGAGATAAAACTAACACCTATCAGCAACATTCCGGCGCATAAAGATAAAAAGCAACTTCAAGCTTTTTTTGGGGGTTCTTAATTTTTGTCATGCTTTTTTAGAAGAAAAAGCTACCATTGCCGAGCCGCTACATCGTCCTCTGGAGAAAGATTCTAAGTGAATTTGGAATAGCGCCTATCAACTAAGAATTCAAAAATCTTCTCTCCAAAGACAGTTTCTTAGTACATTACAATGTAACACTGCTCCTACTCGTCGGCTGTGATGCATCTCCATACGGAATTGGAGTGATACCGCACATCGAATAGAGGGTTGTGGGGAGCGACCAATTTTATACTGTTCACGGACCCTCACCAGTACATAGCGAAATTCCGCAACTTCAGGGACGCCATTCCACAAGAATTAAGATGGACCAAGTATAGTTCTTGACAATCTTTAAAAGAAATCTGTATCAACGAAAGTGGGCCATACACTTGTACGCCTAATTACATATTTCAGAGCCAGTGGTCATCATGGGAAGCTGATGAAGTAGTGACATCATCTATTTGTAAAAGTTTAGAACCTTTTTTCACTGACATAATCTTGACGTAATATTGTGCCTTGTCAAAGGGGCACTGCTGTGACCACCAATATGGGCAGAAATTTTGTCAAGGCAGCATATTTCGTCAGAATTATGTCGATCAAAAATGTTTCTAAACTTTTAGAATGTGGGAGTGAGGGTCCAGGAATCTCGTGAGAATATAAGACGTAAGGGATTAAAATAAATGTTGACCAGTTCTAACAAGAAACTGTCCTCGCAATTACCAGCTCAGCATTGCAACAAAAGAAGAAGATATCTAGGGAAATTCTAGGTCATTTTTAAGATGGCCGATGAATAGATGTGATTTATTGAATATTTTATTAATCAGGTCTCGGCGTCATATTTTCATCACGCTTGCAATACTTTCCTTGTTATGTAATTGGCGCAAGTAAAAAGTTTAAGATTTCGTTCTTTTGTTGTTGTTATAAGACGAAAGCAAAATTAAATTATTTTATGAAAAATATTAATTTTCTTTTTGTATGCTCAGGCTTAAATAAAAAAAAAAAAAAAGAAAATTACCATTTGAAAAGAGAGACGACGTAAGAAAATCCATTTTTTTTCTTTTTTAATTGGAATAGATGTTGAATTTATATTACTTTTATTATATTCTTGCTTAGGTTATAAAATTACGGGCAAAAAATGTTTCTCATCCAAAATTTTTTGTTTTGTTTGCCTGCTCGTTTCTAAATTTGGGCTGAGTTGATTAACAAGCCCATAGGTGTAGTTTTGGGAATAAAGTTAAGCACATTACTTTTTTTTTTAGTAACAGACTATTAACTATATGAATGATTAGTTTTGAATTGTTTGCTCCTCCATCTGTACCAAATTTTTATACATTTTTCTGTTTCGCATGAATACATTTTTACGGTCGATGGATGCTTTATTATAATTTAAATTGTAAATTTTTAAAACGATTCGATTTAGTAATTTAGGGGAGACAAAAGTTATCGCACAAAATAGAAATCAATTTGTTGTTATGGATTAAATTTAGAGTCAGGTAAATATAAAAATCATCCATACTTATACATTTAATGAGATTTAATACTGTCTGTGGAGCAATTGGAGGTGATGGTTGCGGATTTGTAAGAAAGACCTCCCAACACTTCATTATTTCTATTTTGTTTGACCAAATATTGTTCGACTCAATTAATACATATTTTCTATGTTGAAAACTGAAATTTTTTCAACTCCATTTACCGGTGAACTCTGGCAAATATACAATTCGACTAGACAAAGCTTATTCAAGGAATTCGACAGAGTTATATTCAGTCAAATTAATTTTCAAATCAAATTAATTTTTTTAACAATTTTAAGGGGGTTTTCCGGTTCTGAGAGGGTTCTTTATCGTTTGTATTTAAATTAAAATGAATTTGCCTACACCATACGGAATAGTAAACCATATGGTTTACTATTCCGTATGGTGTAGGCAAATTCATCCCGGTAAACCACAAGTCGATTATTCGCCGAGAGATTCGGAAATTTATAAAATCATTCGTCGACAAATGTAGTCACTTATCTATATAGGTAAGTCAGCTAAGAGGATATATGAAAAGCAAGCCGGTTACCTCTCCTATAATTTACTTTGACTATAGAGGAAGTCACTTTATCGTAACTATACTTGTCAACTAACCTTTGATTTTAAAGGGCATTGTACCACTGACTTTAATTCTGTTTGTATATCAGGCGACTAATCTTACAAACAGTATACGATCCTTCGACTCCCATGAATAACTTATTTTTAACGTTCCGATCAATCATTGAACAGGCAATATGGACCAAAATACGACGAAATAATTAAATACATAGAACGTTTATAATAATAAGGTATTTATTTAATTTAAAAAAATACAGGTTTTATAACAATTCCATTGTTATGACTATTTAGTTCATTTAAAATAAAATAAAATAAAATATAAAAAGATATTAAAATAATTTCACTACTAGCTATTTTTTTTTTTATAATTCTTTCTTTTAAAAAAATCTTGCGTGGCCTGTGACACGTTATCTTTATTATAATAAAAAGATGAATCTTTTTTATTTAAGTTGCATATTTCGGTCATCAACTCCAGTATATTTGAATATTTTTTAAAAAATATTTGTTCTGTAACTAAAACAAGCAAATGTAAAAAAGCCATTTTTCAAAATTCAAATTTTAAGGTCTATAGGACTAGTGAAAGTTTGTTAAAAAGAACCTCAAAGAAATTGAAACAAATAGACATTCAAGGTTCTTGTCAAGTTAAATAACAGGTTTTAAAACTATAATATTAAAATTGTTTACTTACCATTTTCCTCAGTATGTAACTCATCAACCTTTTTAATTCGGTCCCACTTCAATTGGTCTCCAAAATTTGTGTCTAGTAATTTCGTTAGGATAGATTTGACAAACCCATTAACTTCTTTTTTTGCGTCACCTTTCCACGTATACTGGGTATACGCATGAGCCTATCGAAATCAATATAAGAAAAGAATAAACAATATAAAAGTTATTAAAATAAATAATTTATTCAAAATACGTATTTATTTAAAGAAGAAAAAAACCGTTGTATATACAGAGTATTAATGGGTGTAGTGAAGGGAGGTAACGATATGATATCTACTGTTAAAAATATCATAGGTGATCTCCAATAAACCCACATCGCTCTATACGTATAAACATATATGCAGAAACAGAACGGAACAAAACCTTAATAAAAATAATTAATAATTGTATGCATACCATATTATCTTTAAACTGCTTATCCTCCAGATTTTTTTCCAGTTCATCCAATTGCGGTTTATTGTCTATATTTGTTACAGGAACAAAAGAGTGTGCTAGCGATTTTTTGCTAGATTCTGATATAATCTTGATCATTGTTTTATTTTGCGCGATCAGTTGATCCATGCTAGATTGTATTTGATCAACTTTTATGGCCAGCAACACTTGAGACTGTTTGAGATCCGCTAATTCTTGCAAAGCGTGTTGCAATGAATTGTAATCGACGCAACTTACAACATTGTTGACTGAATTGCTATTCTCAGTTATTAGTTCCACAACAGATTCCTCAACAGTTTCTGTGTTTGGCTGTTGAACTGTGACCTCAATAGTTTGTTCATCTGATGGTGAAATGAGATCCTCCACAACCTCATCAAACAATTTATTATAGTTTCTGGGGGAGCTCCTAGCATCTAATATATTTGTTTGATTTCGCACGGTTTGTTCTTCATCGGATAAATCAGTTGTTGTGTAGTTTAGACGCAGGCTGCACTCTATATTAGCTGATTTTATGTTGTCTTTTAAGAAAAAAATGAAAAACATTTTAAACCAAATAATAATTATAAACTAAAAATAATTAAAAACTTACCAATATGATATTTCAATACCCGACAAGGATGTTTAATCCAGTCTGCCCTCGGTATACCAAAATTTTTTAATTCGATACTCCAATTCTTAGTTTTCGGACAAAAACATTGATTGCCATCTTCTGTCAGCCATGCGAGTCGTAAAACCTCTACAAGTTTTTTGTGTGGTTTATTTTTATCCGCAGCAAACTCGACGACTGCAAAATGATCTTTATTCATTTTTAGATAAACGTCAATCTATTTAGTTATTATAAAGAATTTTTTAGAAAGAATTATTAGTTGTATATTTTGGAATAAATAGACACAATTTTAAAAACACTTATTTAAAATAATTATTTCGAATGATTCTCACGCTACGATTTTATTACAGAGTCTAATTTGGATTTATAAAAATTAGTTATATTAGATAAAATGTATTATAAATTTGTGTAATTATCTTACTTCTTATTTTGAATTTATTAACTGTTTATTTAGTATTATTAGTTTTCTCATTTATTTTGTGCAGTAGGAAACTTAATTAACGGAAAAAATATTTTTAGTGACGGGCTCTCTTTTTGTACCATTGCAAATAATTTTCGCTCAATTTGTGAAATATGTAATTTTTCAACATTTAATGTTAAATTTTGGCACTGATATATGTTGAGCTTTGAAGAATTTATTGGGTATGTATAAAAATCGGTTTTTTCTAGGTATTGTTTGGCAAGCAGGAATATTTCGTTTTCGTCCTTTATGAAATGTATTATTTCATAAATTTTATTTTCCTTAGTTAGAATATATTTATTTTTTTCATCATTATTTAATTTATAATCATAATATAACAGCTCCAAATAAATGTTTTCAAATGATGTATTTTGCTTCTTTAATTCAATGTTCAGAGCAGTGTTTGTTTTTTTTTTTGATCAGATAACAATTATTATTTTCATGTAGTCTATTTGCAAACTCAATCAATGGGTGTTTTCGGGCCGCCAATAGTTTTTTAAATGGATTCATATACGATTCGAATTGAAATGCTGAAAACGTATCTAAAGGCCCTTTAAAAATTAACACATCCTTTGCTAAATGACTTAACACATGAACGTTGTGATTTACCATATCTGAGCCATACAAAACAGCATATTCCTTTATAAAATCTTTTAAAATAAGTTCTGCAAACGTATTATGTTTTATATAGAAATCTGGGCAACACAGAATTTTTATTGCGATATGTAGTTTTAAAAAATTAGTATAATATTTTTTCAGATGCACTGGCAATGAGTTTTTCAGCACAAATGGTCCGTAAAAAAGTAAAAAATTCCTAAGCTCACTTCCTTTGAAAACGGCGAAATGTTCTAAGGGTCTTATCTGCCTTTGAAAATTATTTGGAAGAAATTGGTTTAAAAATACCATTTTATTAGAAATTAAACTTTTTAAATGTTTTGAGAATAGAGGTTTTTTTCCGAACCATATTTTGAGCAACTTTTTTGTTACTCCCAGCAATACAACATGTAGATAATCCAGAGCTATTTGTGATACCATACCTATACCAAGTTCTTCAAGTGGGGAACACGAAATATGGTGATCTTTATCAATTCGTTGAGCAAATGAGTAATCTGTACGGAGCGGGACATCTAAATTATTGAAACACATCCTGTGGTATTTCTTATCATATTTCCCTCGAATACAACATTTTGGACAGCCAGCAATCCCGTTGTATTGCTTAACGCCACAGACACTTGCTCTAGCTGAAGCATCACAAATGATTGGTTGAATTTTAATTAAAATATTTTGTCCGTTATAAGCAAAGCTATCTTTAATTTGTTTCATCTCAGAAACAAACGGGTTTAAAAACTCCACGAAATTATTAGGCTTTTTTGGGCCATGATAAATGCCAATGACAAAAATATTATTCAAGTTAATGTGAGTAATTCTACCTAGAATGAGCCAAAACGAATGCTCAGTATTATCACTCAAAACGGGCAGCCCATCCACATTTAAATCAATATATAAAATTTGCGGTAATAGACCAATGGAATTTTCATGTGCTAAAATTCGTTTTAAATTTTCCTCTAAGCCAACATGCACATATTCTCCTGGACAGACTGTAATTTTTTCCAGTTTTCGTGGAGTTTGTAATAGAGTTCTATAGTCTATTGGGAGTTCCGGGAAATTTTTTTTCAAAAATTTCAATAATTCTGATATTGAAGTTTTATTTATATTATGATCAATAGACCATTTCTGCAAAAATTCCTTAACGTACGAATTAATTTGTGGGTTGTTGTATGGTTTAACAAAATTAATTAAATCTAAATTTCCACTAATGTTGTTGGATTCAGAAATGGAGGATTTCATAGCCATATTGCAAAAATGGCTATCATAAAATGGCCTTCACTTGAATTAGTAGACTCATCACAATAATTAGAGTCATTTTCTTCACTTGATTCCTTTAAAATAGTATCAATATCACTTAACCTAACACGTTTATTTGAAACTTTATATATCCCGTTATTTTCATTCAAATCCACATGTACACAATAATTAGCATCAAAACTACTTTTTCCCGATTTGTTTAAAATACTCGTATTAACATCACTTTCTAATTCACTTATAAGAATATTTGAGGTTATTTTTTTTTGATTTTCCATAATAAACTTTTCTTTATTTTTTTTTTTTTAATTTATATTTAAAATTATTTATAAATTTATTTCTACGCTTATTATTTGTTGCAATGGAATACATGCTGTTATTTTTTACATATTTAACACTATAGGTTTTTGTTACTCCAATGTGCTTCTTTCAATGCCGTTTTTATTTTTAGTGTGTTTATCTCGTCAAATAATAGACCTTTAATAGAGAACTTCTGAAAATGACTTTAACATTTATTCAAAAAATAGACATTAAAGTCATTCAACTGTAAGTGGCGTTTATGCTAGTCAAATAATAGACGTTCAATTCAGTTTTCTGTAATTGACTTAAACAGACAATAATGTAACACACTTGATTGCCAAATGTAAATAACTGGATTAGTTGTTCGTCGATTAATTGACATTTATGTTATAGTTAGATCTACGTTATTTAAGTTAGTTGTCAGACTCACTTAAATGTCGGAATTTTATAAAACGGGTTTTATTTATGTATGTTCTACCTTTATGTTTGTTTTATGTAAACAATGAACAGTCACGCAAGTCAAATTATGAATTCTGACGCTATTGTCAGTCTTAAGATTAACTATTCGAAAATATTAAGACTTGTGGTTTACCGGGTGCATGATAGGGTTTAGGTAAATCCATGATTTTTTGTTATCTATATTTTATTCCGGGGTTTATATAGTTTCAGATGTCAAACAAACATGGGTTTGCTTCCAAATTCAATGTCCTTACAGGTCTGCGCGTAATTACATAAATATGTTGGAATATGATATCTGCAAGTTCTTTGTGTATCCCTATTTCCTCCAGTAGCTCAACCGCTAGAGCGGTACACTTTACTTCCTTAAAGAACGACGTATTGGGCACTGTGGAAGTTGGCCCGAATGTACGCTAAGATACACTTAGGCTGTTAGTGAATGTGTTAAAAATATTTTGTTAAAAATTTAGGTGAAAAAAAATTATTGAGGTGAAATATTTTAACAAAAAAAATCAAGTTGCCGAATGAATTAGTTTAAATTTTGACAGCTTCTGAGATTTAACAAAATGAAGCGAATATCTAGGAAATATACGCCAATTTTATTACAAATTTTTTTAATTTATACCAAATATAACAATAATGATGCAGTAGTTCGGAGATATAGGAGAAAATTCAGAGAAGTACATATGTATATATTATAATAATACGTTAATACTTTTTATTTGATAACACATATTTTTTATATTTTACCCTTTGGAATACTGTAGACTGCGGTGTATATCTGATGATGTAACTGCAATTTTAAACGGCAATACAATTATAACGCAGAAACATCTACGTATAACTGCCGGCAGTTTTAAAAAAATGTTAGAACTAATGCCAGATAAACAACACGGCTGGATAAAGGAGTATGAACTAATTGTATTTTTATACTGGATGGCTGCAGGGTGTAGTTACCGAGTAGCTGGTGGTTTTGTTGGTATCAGTCCGTAAGTATATAAATCAATTTCGTTTTTATTAATATATAATATACATATAAACAAATATATTCCATTTTTATTTCAATATAGTTTCACTGTAAAATTGATCATCCATAAGATGTTGGAATATTTTGTGCATCATATGCGCCATCTTATCAAACCACCATCGTATGAAGAACGTGAAGAAATTGGAGCTAAATTTTGTACTAGATCTAAAACTGGTATTTTCAGTAAGGCTATCGGTGCTATTGACGGGTGTCATGTAAGGATTAAATGTCCAGTTAATAAACATGACGAATATTTAAACTATAAAAGTTTTTATTCAATTCAATGCCAAGCAGTAGTAAACAGCAGTCACATATTTAATGATGTATTTATAGGATTCCCGGGCTCCGTACATGATACGAGGGTTTTCAAAAATAGCCCTTTGTATCAAAATAATAATTATACCAACAATAATTGTTATTTATTAGGTGACAGTGGGTATCCCTGTCAATTGAGTCCCGTGGCGGTTATAACACCCTTTAAAAACGCGGTGGGAAATCAACAAATTTTTAACACAGCCCACAGCAGGGCTCGTAATGTGGTAGAATGTGCTTTTGGCATTTTGAAAATGAGATGGCGAAACATTTTTAATAAAGCACTGGAGGTAAAAATAGAAAATTGCATCAAAACGTTGTTTGCTGCTTGTGTTTTGCACAACATTTGTATGACTGGAGGAGATATTGGACCAGCTTCCGAAGTAGAGTCGGTAAATGATCAAAATATTATTACGGAAGACCGAAATATTACGAGTGAAAGAGATTCTGTGGAAGCAATTGAGTTTCGTAATTCTCTTTTAAATGAATAGTAATGCAAAAAAAAAAAAAAAAAATTAAAAGAATTTTTTGTCATGTACTAAATTATAATAAAAAATTTTATTAATTTTGTTGAATTTCATATTATACTCTTCTTCATATTAGTAAATTATAATAAAAAATTTAATTCATTTTCATTTTTCATTTTATACTACAACCCTATTATGATTGTCGATTCAATCGACAATCGACACGACTCTGTGTTGCCTTTTCCTTTTTCACATTGTTTTTATAAAATTAAAAAAAGGAAAACGCACTACAGAGTCGTGTCGATTGTCGTACGACTCTTGAATCATAGTAGGGGTGTTCTTCATATTACGTATCGTTTATTCTGAATCGGATCCCGTTTCCGATGAAATTAATAATGAGTCCACATTTATATTCGGATAATCATGCTTAACCATCTGGCCAAATACGCATAGTAAATTATTTACTTTTTTTCCATCCGCTTATCGCGCCTCTCGCGATTCTCTAAATATTTGTCATGTAACAAAGTGGTCGTGGTCGATTGACTGGCTGATGTGGAAGCATTAGAATGTCCTGAAGACGATGAGGAAATACTAGTAGTTTTCGCCCTGCTATATCGTGTTGGTGACTCTATTATAGAACTCGTCAATTCTAATTCAGCATTATCTGTCTCCATAGTCGCATTTAATAGAACGCCACTGCTATTAGCGACTAAATATGGAGGATGGTAGTTATCTTTCTCGCTGGCGTACTCGTGTATAATCTGGAAATATGGCCAATCTTCTTTAATTTCCTTATCGAGTGGCGCTTCGTCTCCAGCTCCGTCCCCAGTTATAATTAAAAAAAAACTCTGTAAATTAAATTTGATTATATTATTGTACTACATAAAAATAAATCTCTAACCTTATATTTTTTCATTAACCCACACCATTGCTATTTGCAGTGTATAAACGATTTTCCCGGGCCCAAATTTTTACCACATTCAGCAGCTACCTTCCTGTAATGACAATATGAAATACAATAATAATACTATAATTAATAATTTCAATTTTATATTTCCTCCAGCCGGCGCTAATATTGGCATTTTTTGAAGTAAATAAACTATTATATTTAATTCTAGTTTTTATTAGATTCATCCGTTCTTCGTATTTCCCTATAAAAATTAAATGTTTAATATTATATACATATATGTATATATATATATATATATATATATATATATATATATATATATATATATATATATATATATATATATATATATATATATATATATATGCATATTATAAAAACAAATAAAATTAAACTTACATGTCGCGTATGTTTTTCCTGATGCTCGTCCATTCCGTCGAATATTTTTCAAATTTTCCGTTTCCATTTCACACATCTGTTCCGTTCCACAATGTTTTTGCAAATTATATTTTTATGTTAAAAGCGAGGTTATATTTTTGTGTAAAAGTGAGGTTATATTTTTTACATGTGATTGTCAAAATTTATAGACGGTCTGGAGCACGAAATTTTTTTATTTTTTTTTTGTGGTGAATAAAAAGTAAAATTTAATTTCAGTTGTCAAAATTTTCCTTTTTAACAAGTTTTTTAACACATTGACTAACGCCCTTAATATGAAAACGGCTTGTGCGAAGTTTTTCTTACAAAGTGTAGGCTACACAAATTAACGAAAAGTGTACAGAAGTGATGCGACACGTAGATTTACGTTTTTTTTATGCCTGTGAAATACTTCCCAAAATAAAATCCCAAGTTTTCCGTATACGTATATATTTTATGTATGTGGTTGTAACTTATTCGCCTAAATGTTGGGTTGCGCAGAAAATAAAAGATTTTATATACACCAATAATGAAACACGTTTAGTTTTATTAATGATCAAATCGGAAGTTTGTTAAACAAAAAAACTACTTTCATTTTACAATTGACAATACAAAACAAATAGTGTTGCCAGAATATAAATTTAAGTTTTCATTCCAACATCCCCACCAGAACTAAATTTCAATTAAACCCATTAGTTTTGAAAAATCAAAATATTTGACAGAAGGAAGCGGCTTGGTCATAATATCTGCAATTATATTATCTGTTGTTACATGCTTTAGCTTTATAGAACCGTCTTGGATAACTTTCCTAATAAAATGATGACGAACATCAATATGCTTGGTTTTGTGATGATAACACTCATTTGATGCAAGATGAATCGCACTTTGATTATCACATTACGACAATGTAGTTGGCGATTCATTCATTATCTCTCTTTGAAATCCCCTAAACCATATTGCTTCTTGAACTGCAAACCCGACTGATACATATTCCGATTCTGTTGTCGACAATGCAACTGTTGCTTGTTTCCTTGAAGCCCAAGAAATTGCTCCATTTTGCGAAACAAAAATGTAACCACTTACTGATTTTCGTTCATCTAAATCATTTGCATAATCGGCATCATAATAACCAATTATGTATATCAGAATTTCCGTTTTTTTTGTAAGTAAGTTTTACATTAATCGTACCTTTCAAATATCTCAATACTCTTTTTGCAGCTAACCAATGCTGCATACCGGGATTGTTATTGAATCGACTTAAGAAATTTACGGCATAACATATATCAGGCCTACTTATTTGTGCTGCGTATAATAAACTTCCAATTAATTCTTGATACGGCACATTCATCATTTCATTTGTTTCTTCATTTGATTTTGAACACTGTTCTTTACTAAGTTTAATATTCATATCCATTGAGGTTTTAACACGATTACATTCCGCTATTCCAAAACGATCCAAAATTGCGGAAATATACCGTTGTTGATCTATACTTAAGGTTCCAATTTCTCTATCATAGTTTAGATTCAATCCTAAAAACGACTTCGCTTCTCCAAGCTCCTTCATATCGAAATGTGTTTTCAAAAAAACATTTCAATTCACCAGATACATTTTTTTTATTGGAGAAAATTAAAATATCATCCACATATACTGCAATTATCAAAAATTTGCCACTTGATTCATTATTGTTATATACACATGGATCATAATCAGATTGCTTTAAACCGAATTTCTTTAAAGTCTCACTCAACTTCATTTCCGTTCTCGAAGATTGCTTTAAACCATATATAGATTTTTTTAACCGAAGTACTTTGTTATGTGATATGTTCATTCCCTCAGGCGGGACTATAAATATCTCTTCAGATAGTTCACCCTGAAGAAAGGCCGTTAACGCATCCAATTGTTCGATGTATAGGTCAAACTTTACAGCCAATGACAGCAAATGCCGTAGAGAATTGTATCTTATAACAGGAGAGTAAGTATCTTCAAAATCACCTTCTTTTCGTTGACTGCAGCCCTTAGCTACAAGTCTTGCTTTATACCGTGAGATTTTACCCTCTGCAACTCGCTTCGTTTTAAAAACCCACATTGAATTCAACGTTTTTTTACCACTAGGAAGAGCCACGATCTCCCATGTATCATTGACCTTTAATGAAGTAAATTCTTCATCTATTGCAGCTTTCCAATTTGAATGATCATTTCTACTCATAGCTTCATCATACGTTTCTGGATCATTATAATCATCTTTAATCGCCAAATACGAAACAAAATCATTAAATTCAGGACGTTTTGAGATTCTCGTCGTTCGACGTAAACTATCTGCTTCATTAATAACAATCTCACTTTCAGGCATATAATCTGAATCAGAATCAACAACTGTTGTTTCAAACCTTGCGTCGTCAGATACATTTTCCGATGTAGATACATTAGGTTCATTAATATCATTCGTTAACTCTGGCATCACATGATCAAATTCATCAATAACCAGCATTTGATCTGAACCGTTCCCATTATGATCGGGATTTCCAAATAAATTCCCCACTACATCTTGATCATCTGAGAAAAAACTAATATCGTTAGTAAATTTTGTTGACCTATTTATCTCTGAATATTTGTTATCTTCCAGGAATATGACATCTCTACTGATGATTTAGGATTATACAATCGATACGCTTTACTATTATCACAATAGCCCACCATGATACATCTAATAGATTTAACATCCCACTTTAATCGTTTAGGTTTGGGCACAAATACCATTGCCAAACATCCAAACACTCTCAAATGTGACAAATCTGGTTTAACATTTATCCAAACTTCTTCAGGGGTCTTTTGATCTATCCCGCATGGTATACGATTGATAAGGTATGCTGCCGTATTAACAGCTTCAGGCTAAAAACATTTTTCAAGTCAAGCATCCAAAAGAAGACACCGAGCCTTTTCGACTATGGTTCTATTCATCCGTTCCGATTTACCATTCTGTTGTGGACTATAAGGTGCTGTAGTCTGATGTACTATACCGCTATCTTGAAAACATCTTTTCATTTTTGTATTGCAAAATTCTGTACCACAATCCGTTCTAAACACCTTAATCTTCTTGTCAGTTTGATATTCAACCATTTTTTTAAATATTAAAAATTTCTCGAATACATCGCTTTTTGCTTTGATTGGATACACAAATATTTTTCTTGAAAAATAATCCAAATATGATACACCTTGCACCTCCCAATGATTGTTTTTCCATAGGTCCACACACATCAGCATGAATCAACTGCAAAATATCAGTTGTGACGCTCGTTGATGCCTTAAATGCTTTCTTGACTGTTTACCTTCCAAACACGAAATGCACGAATTACTTGTTATATTGTCAAATTCCACTGTGGACTGAGATTTGAGATTCTCTAAATTTTTGGAATTTATATGACCTAGTCTACGATGCCACAAATTTATACTCACGGTTAAACAACAACTATTACTTGAAGAAGGAACACACAAATTGTACATTTTTTCAATTTTAAATGCTACCGCAAACAACTGATTGTTTCTATTATAAATAAAACATTTGTCTTTTACAAAATGCACTTGATTCCCATTTTCTATCATTTGTCCAACTGATAACAAATTTGCACATAAATTTGGTACATGCAAAACATCACGACACAAACTTCAAAAACTTCATTATTTACACTAACTTTAAGAACAACATCTCCTTTACCAAGTATGTATGTTTAATTGGTCGTCGCTTGATGATCGTTGTGATCACAATACAATTTGCTCTTAAAATTAAATTTTTAATATATACGTATGGTTAAATAATTTATCTATACATTTTGTGATAACATTTTGTTTTAATTTTAAAAAATTTGTTATTTTGTTTTTAATTAAATTTACTATTTTTCTAATAACTGTGAAACGGCATAAATTATAAAATCTATCAATAATCTGTGATACATAAATACATAACTGTGCTTTTATTAATTGATATTTTTTGATTTAAATAATAATGTCTGTGTGCTGTGAATGTAGTGCCAAAGTGTCTGAAAACTTTTTTATTTGTGCTGGTGAATGTAATATTCATTTTGGATGTGCTGGGATTAAAAAACCTGTGTTTGATGCCATTTCGATAATTCCTAATTTTTCATGGCGATGTAGTGTATGTATTGATGTTTACAAAATTCTCAAGGAAACGAATGATCATGTGAGTAATTCTATCGATTCTATATCACCGTCCTTGTCATTGCTAAATAAAACATCAGCCGCTATTAATATTAACGTGGAAAGTTTGTTAAAACCAACACCATCTCAACAGTCGTCGTCTGTAAAATTAAAAAAAAAAAAACAACAAAACAAACTGATATGGAATTTGCCACACCAATACTTACAAGATCTAAGAGAAATGAGAATAATAACATAATAACGGCTTCAACTGCTAAATCGTTAGACAATAATATGGACTCGCCTAATAAAATTTTTATTGGTAGTGGTGATAAAAGTAATGATAATGGTGGTACCGTAACTCCAGTTCAGACTGAACTGGATACGAATTTATTATCGACGATGATGACTAATGATGGTTGTCTGATCCTATCTAGTAACACAACGAGTTCTCAACATGAACGGGTAATTTCATCTAAACATTCGACGATTCCGAAACAGCGGCAAATTATAATCGGCACCGGTGACTTGATTTCATCACTCCAAGTGGTTGCACCTCGGAAAACCATTTTTGTGTCCAGACTCCATAAAGACGTTTCTGAACTGGAAGTTTTATCCTATCTAAAAGACAAGTTTGGTGTTGTGGATGTTAGTTGCAAACGCATATTATCACGTCGAATCAATGATGAAGACCGTAATTTTTCTTCGTTTCGGATAAATGTTCCGGTATCTAGCGTGGATAGCTTGCTTCAACCTAGCTCATGGCCATCAGGTTCATTGATAAAGGAATTTGTGATTTATAAGAGGAAACAAAATAAGAACAATAATTTTTTTTCCTTTACTTCAACGACCTCCATGCAGTCAATAACAGATCCCAGCCAAAAATCGAATTGCATACTCTATAAATTATTTTATCGCAATGTTGGGGGAATGTCATCGAAGTCTATGGAATTCCGCAATTTATTTTATTCGATGCATTTCCAATTATATGCTATTGTGGAAACTGGATTTCATTGTGGAATTTACAACGCTGAATTCTTTCCAAATGATTTTGTTGTTTTTAGATGTGACAGATCACCTTTGAATAGCTCGAAACAAACGAGAGGTGGTGTCCTCTTCATCACCTCATTGTGAGCGTATCATTGTACCGGGCTGTGTAACAATTGAATTTTTATGTGTTAAAGTTTTTATTTGTAAAAAAACATTTCATTTTATAGTTCTATATATACCGCCTAGATCTTCTATCGATATTTATTTAAATCACATAGATTGTATAAGTGAAATAGTTAATATGTCTCATTGTAATGATACTATAGTAGTGTTGGGCGATTTTAATTTAACCAATATTAATTGGTCGGTTGATTCCGAATCATTAGATATATTACCTTCTAATGTTCTGTCTATCAATGACTCGGCGGTAATAGACGCATTATTTAGTTTTAATCTTAAACAAATTAATTTATATTCTAATGATAATAATTCGTTTCTAGATTTAATTTTTGTTAATAATACGGAATATTTGTCAGTTTACGAATCTTTGACATCTTTTAAGAACAATGATAAAGATCATAATTCTCTCGAAATTGAATTTCATGTTGATAACGTTAATGCTAAATGTCGTGAATTTTCTGTGGATGATTCGTTCTATGATTTTAAAGCATATGCTGGAATGAGTTATTTCTTAACAATGATATTGATGTAAATGTAAAAAGTTTTAATGATTTGCTATTTCTAGCCTTTGACCGTTTCGTACCTTTGAAAAGGAAACGTAACTACAGTTACCCTCCATGGTTTGATTCGGATTTGATTAATCTGCGTAACCGTAAGAATAAAGCCTTTTACAGACTTCGAACCAATGATTGTGACTCTAACAAATCTATTTTTGTCAATCTTCGGTATCAATTTAAATCCGAATTTCATACTAAATATCTACAATACATAAAAACGATCGAAGCTAATATCAAACAAAACCCCAAATCATTTTGGAAGTTTGTTAATGATAAGCGCAAAACAACGGGCTTTCCATCGATTATGAATTATGATGGAGTTCAGCTCTGCACTGTATCAGAACTATGTACAGGTTTTGCAAGTTTCTTTCAATCGGTTTATAAAGATAATAGTAGGCTTATTGTTGATGACCCTATTGTCAGTAATTGTCAATTTAATATTCCTTATTTATCTATAACTGAAGATGATATATGGATTTTAATGATGGATGTGGGCCTGACGGTATTCCCTCGTCAATACTTAAATGTTTTGCATCATATATTGCAACTCCGTTATGTTTTATTTTTAACCAATCGTTAGTTAACGGCTATTTTCCAACCGCTTGGAAAGTGTCACATATTGTTCCAATTTACAAAAAGGGGGACCGCTTTGATATATCCAATTATCGTGGAATCTCAATTCTTTCATCGATCCCAAAACTTTTCGAGTTAATTGTGACAAAACATCTGTCATTTCATACAAAAGAAATTATCTCGGATTTTTAGCACGGTTTCACCAGTGGAAAATCTACGACTACCAATCTTTTACAATTTACTAAATTCGCCATTGAATCACTTGAGTCACAAGCCGCCCAGGTTGATGCGATTTACTTTGATTTTGCTAAAGCCTTTGATTCAATTGACCATACAATCATTATAAAAAAGCTCTCAGAAATTGGTGTCGCCCCTAATTTTTTAAAATGGATTGGTTCTTATCTGGTGGGAAGAAGACAATTTGTTTTATTGAATCAAGTCAAATCGGATTATATATATTGCCATTCTGGGGTTCCGCAGGGATCACATTTGGGCCCAATCATTTTTCTTTTATTTGTGAATGACATTCCGAATATTTTCAAATTTTGTAACTGTTTATTGTTTGCAGACGATTTGAAGGTTTTTAAACATATTCAATCTTTAAATGACGCAGAAGTATTTCAATCAGAAATTAATTCATTATCTCGTTGGTGCTCTACGAATAAATTGTTGATCAATATTAATAAATGCAACATCATGTCGTTCTATAGAACATCCAATCCGATTGTTTTCAATTATCAGTTGGAGGGTAATGAACTTTGTAGAGTAACTTCGATTGTTGACTTAGGTGTAGTCTTTGATCAAAAATTAACTTTTGCTTTACATCTAGACAAAATAATATTAAATGCCAATTCTATGTTGGGTTTTATTTTTAGAATGACAAAAGTGTTAGTTTATATACTTCTCTAGTTAGATCTCACCTGGAATATGCGGCGGTTGTTTGATATCCTCACCATGAAGTACAGATTAAAAGATTTGAATCAATTCAGAAACGTTTTACCATTTACATTTATAGAAAGCTTGGCTATCTTTCAGATCGTAATCAGCCTATGTGGCAGCAAGTGCGTAATCTTCCAGGGTATGAAAATCGGTGTCAAAGCCTTCGAATTGATACTTTAGCGAAGCGTCGAAAAATTGCGTCAGCAATGTTTGTCGGGGATTCTTTGAACGGTCGTATAAGATGCCCTAATCTTATTTCTGCCTGGAACATTTATGTGCCGGGTAGAAGTTTGCGGCAAAGGGAATTTCTATTTATCGAATTTCATAGAACTAATTATGGCTATAACGAACCGACGGCCTCTATGGCCAGAATTTTCAATGATTATTATCATTTGTTTCATTTTGAAAAATCGAGAAAATGCTTTCGGTACGAAATTCGTAGTTGCAATTTTTGATTTTTGATTTTATAATATTTTTGACATATATTCCGTATTGTACAAATTTTAATTATTATAATATACTATGTAGTTACTATTCATTAAGTTGTTTTTTTAAACTGTAGAATAGATTTTTTGTAAATAAATTTACTATTATCTGCCACAGTTACAGAATCTTCCTCTTTAAACTCGACATAATTAACCTTCACTCTGTGTAGTGGGGTCAAAATGACCCCAGTCGTTTTAAAAGTAGAAAAACATACTTTTTGTCATTTAATTAGTCCAAACAATTGGGGTAGGTTAAACTAATATGTTTTACATTAAATTCAATGGAAAGCGGGTCAATAGCAATTAAATATATGACAGTTAGGATAAGTTGAAATGAACCAAGCAGATTTCTGTGCACTGAGGTCAGAATGACCCCAAATTTTTTCTATTTATTGTATAGATAATAGAATACCGATTTAATTTTTCTTCTTAGTGTATGGAATGTGAATGTAAAGTATTGTTATTTACACAATTTCTCTCATAAATAGTAAGAGACAGAGAAAATGAATTATTGCCAAAACCAACACTAATGTACTACAAGCCTGTTTCGGTGATGACGCAGATACCCTCTGACAGGTTTCCTTTAGTTCCGATCACCAATATTTCATGCACAAGCGAAAAAAAAAATTATTTTATGGGTGACACTCAGGCTTGTAGTACATTATTGTTGGTTTTGATTATAGCATTGCCATGTACATATGTATTTGTTCAATGCTATTTACGTTGTATAATGATGATCCCGTTACCTCACTTTTGTAATATTTTCAACACTATTTCTGCTTATTTATTGTGTAAATTTTGAGTGAACTAGTCCATACAGTAAAAATAGAAGAATCATTTTTTATAATTTTTTCATTTGTGTGTGCAATATTGTTATACTATTTTGTGTTATGGCAAGGAAGAGACAGAGCAGTCAAGAACTGCTTGAACTTTTCGACCGCGTTACAACTCCAGAGACATCGGACGAAGAGGAGATAGCAAACGATAACATAGATATTGCGTTTTCGGATTGCGATAAGGATGACCAAGTGGAGCAGATAATCACAAACGTATGTAATACTGATGACGATGAGGATATCGAAAATATCACTGATGAACAAGGTGAAAGTGAACCTACCACCGATAAACACCTCGAGGAAGATAGTGGCAAGTGGTATTATGCCCAAACAAAAAATTTACAAGAAAATGGAGTGCAAATCATCCTAAAGCAACAAGAACACGTGATTTTCTTATATATAGAGAGAAAGATGGCTTGACATCTCAAACATCACCTCAAACCTGAATACTCATCTACTAGAATTTCAAAAAGTTGTACCGGAAACGTTAGTCAATATTATTGTAGCTGAAACAAATAGAAAAGCACGGCAATATTATACTTCGAAAAGCAAAACAGCGAAACGACAGCGTCTTTGGTATAATACAAAATCCGAGGAAATTTATGCTCTCATCGGTATTCTGATTTATGCTGGCGTCCATAAAAACTGGAATGAGCGATTAGACGAATTGTATCGTATTGGTAACCGTCCATTTTATAGAGCTGTAATGTCGCTAGAGAGAGTACAACAATTACCAAGGTTCCTGCGGTTCGATAATTTTCAAACCAGAATCGGAGCGGTTGAAAACTGACAAAATTAGCAGCATTCCGTGATGTGTGGAACATGTTGTTGTCAAATATCCGAGCACCATACAAACCGTCATCGAATTTACTAATAGATGAACAACTGGTTTTAACAAGAGGAAGATGTGGCTTTAGACAGTATATACCGTCAAAACCAGGCAAGTACAGAGTTAAAATATTTTGGATATGTGATGCCAAAAATGCGTACCCGTTGAACGCCGAGGTGTATGTGGGTAAACAACCAAACGAATCTCGTTCAAATAATTATTCTTTAAATTTGGTCCATCGATTATCTGCGCCGTACCTAAACAAAGGCAGAACAATTACAATGGATATTTTTTTCACTAGTTGCACTTTGGCCGAACAACTATTACAGAAAAAGACCACTATAATTGGAACGATACGTCACAATAAACCTGATCTTCCCAAAGAATTAACGTGCAAAGCGGAGCTGAAGAAAAGAGAAGTAAATTCATCAAAATTTTGCTTCGATAACCACCTAACTCTGGTCAGCTTTGTTCCAAAGCCAAATAAAAACGTACTCCTTTTATTCACTTTGCACAACGATGATGGAATTGACGGCGATTCTAAAAAACCAAACATGATACTGGACTATAATGCAACGAAGGAAGGGGTTGATACTCTTGATAAACTCGTCAGAACATACACCTATAAAAGGAAAACCAAACGATGGCCAATGGTATTATTTTTTAATATGATCGACATCGCAGGTGTAGCAGCTTTCAATTTATATAAATGCGCTAACCCACAATTATACGCAATCCGCAGCGCCTCCGAAAGAAAGATATTTCTGAAACAATTGGCAATGTAATTGGTGCATGCAAATATCTTGGAGCGGCTGTCCAATCCACGAGCGTTAAAACGTCATGTAAAAATTGCAATCAACCAAATAGGTTACAAAGTGTGAAACATACTCGTAAACCCAGTTTCAACAACCGAAGGAGCAGCGACGAAGGCAACAGTTAGTAAACGTCCACGATGCTTCTTGTGGCCGCGATCGGCTGACTTTAAAGCAAAAACAAGGTGCCATAGTTGCAAACACAATGGTAACCTATACACAGAGTGAAGGTTAATAAACAAATCAAAGTCTTTCGTCATATGCGACGTTGCACCTGAGTCGACATACCAATGGTTCTTCTTAAGATTTTCTTGAATGGCATAAGTTGCATGTAAAACCAATTTACTTTTTTCGTCAACTTTTGCTGCGAATGTGTTACCTTTTTTCGATATATTTTATGACAAAATTTCTTTATTTGGCCAAATTCCCCACATTCATATCATTTTGCTCCTTTGGACTTGTGAATCCTTTTTGTTTTAAACGCAGGCATTGCTTGGTTTGACGTATCTACTGTACAATTAGAATTACTGTACGAATCGATATCCTGCAATAGTTTCATTTTATACGCATCAGCTGATATTTTTATTCCGCTACTTTCAATTGCCATAATCATGGGTTGAAACTTTTTAGGTAATCCACTTAACAATAAACTACCCACCCATTCGTCATCCACCTGCATTCCAATCGAATTAAGTTTATGAGCGGTACCAATAATTTTGTTCACATATTCACCGACCGATGAACAACGATCAAGCTTTGTAGTCGTCAATTCCCTCAAAAGTCCAACTCTTCTTGTGAGTCCGGAATCATCAAACGTTGATATCAACTTTTGCCAAACATCTTTTGCAGTTTTGGCCTCTTTGATGTGTACATTTGCTTTCGCTTGAGTAACTTTATCCACCTCGGTTTCAGTACCCTCTACACTCTTCCATAAACCATCCAACACTAACAAGTTCTCGACAGCAAACTTCCACTCATCGAAATTTTCCCGACCTTTAAAACGATCGACCAATGCCAAGTTCTTCAAAGACATTTTCCTTTTCTTATCAACAATTAAATAAAATTTTCTCTCAACTCTCAATGTATACATTTTCCAAAATAATTCGGTCTTTTCTGGGCCCATAACCTGTTGGGTTGCGCAGAAAATAAAAGATTTAAATACACCAAGAATGAAACACGATTAGTTTTATTAATGATCAAACCTGAAGTTTGTTAAACAAAAAAACTACTTTCATTTACAATTGACAATACAAAACAAATAGTGTTGCCAGAATATAAATTTAAGTTTTCATTCCAACACTAAATGCCATTATCAAAGAGAAGTTTTTCAAATAACCATCTTTTAGCAGAAACCAAATATTCAATTTAATTTAAAAGATAACATTTAAGCAATTTTTAATACCAAAAATAACTAAAGCAAAAGCGGTTCAGTGGCCTTACATTTTGATTTTATGTAAAATTAAATAAACAACAGGCCCATTGGAACATATTACATCATACCGTCAGTTGCAACGAATTCAATGTCGAAATCCGTTCAACAAAAATCAAAAGATTGATATTCGGTTATAGTTTCTGGGATCTCTATTGTATAGGCCTTGATCTTAAAATGTCACATGGTCGAACCTAGGGGTTAGCGATATAAATAACAGGCAATATATATATGGCATGTTGTTCAACTGCAATCAAAAGTTTGATATTCGACTATAGTTTCTGAAATCTCTGTTTATAGTATCAGTTGTATAATATTTTAGAAAATGTCACGAATGATTTCAACTTCAGATTGATTTGTTCATGCTAGATGATCACGTTTCCAACCCTTGAAATGGTAATTTAAGGCGCTGTAAACTGTGCAGCCACCTTGTAGCAAAGATGGTGCTATTTCTGTTGTGGTCCATTACCTTTATTGAATTGTATCAACATACCGTAAAGGTTTATCATACTGGATCCTCCTAGGCCATCTAAGAAGAAACGGCCCCCTGATTATTCTCAAAATCTACGTAGAGCGATAAAAATATTTGTGAATGCTCTCAACTCCTTCTGATTCAATTTTCGAATGCGAGGTTCCGCTTTTTCTTCTTTCTCAAGTACGTTGAATTGTTTAGGAATATTCCGAGCTCCCGCTGGTTGAGGCAAACCAACTATAGCCCACTCAGCACCATGTTGATCCAACACATTAAATTATATTTACTTCACATTCATAATCTCGCAAAAAATTTAAAGCCAAATCCAACTTGAATTTATCCTAAAGAGCCAAAGCATTGATACGATCGCAGAAAACACAAATAAATGTAAAAGTTTGCCTCATTTGGTAAGACATTTGAAAAAACTAATGCTTCATCAAAACATTTCTCCCACTCTTCTTCTGAACCCAACGAATTGCGATACAACGCTGCACCTTTGAAGTTTGAATATTCAAAATAATTGACATTTCGCGTAGCTACTCAAATGATGTCGCTCCACTAACGTGAAGAAGAATCAATCGCAAACAAAAATGAATCATTTGCTCTAACTGTGTGCATTCTTCCAACCATTTTTGTCATGCTCCTCGACGGTACACGTGATAAGAAACTTTTGTATACTAAGAATTTATTGTAAGTCTAGTGATTCCATTTCGAGCGTCGTGTAAAGTTTCATTTTCCTGGCCTTCTTCAAAAATTATTCTCCGCTTTTATCGAGATGATGGATGAACTTACAGTCTTATTATTGCTTCTGGTGCATTATTATATCTACAATCGATGTAATTGGCAATTTCATAATGACTTTAGCGTTTTTGTTCTTTATTCAAGATATCAACGTTGGTATCAATTATGGTCAGTTCTCATAGAACCAACGATGGGCAACTACTTATGCCAACATTTTGATTTTTGCTGAATAGATTTCGACGTTAAAATTTCGTGCAACATGCCGTGTATACATTGCCTGTTATTTATATCGCTAACCCCTAGGATTGACCATGTGATATTTTACATACAAGGCCTTTGTGATAGAGATCCGAGAAACCATTGTCGAACATCAATCTTTTGATTTTTGTTGAACAGATTTCGTCCATGTGTCATTTTACGTTCAAGGCCTACACAATATAGATCCCAGAAGCTATAGTCGAATATCAATCTTTTGGTTTTTGTTAACCAGATTTGGGACTGGAGAATTTAAGTCGAGAAGATTTGACGATGTTAACTGCTGAAGGGACCCTAAAATTTTTATTTAATAGCCTCGAAACTGTGAGCTTCTTAATGAATAATCTCCACAATCCTTACAAAACGAAAAGAATCAATTTTTCAGTCTAGTATCGAAAACAGAAATGATTAAACTCGCTAGAACTCTTTCATCTGGAATGTTTGGGCCTATCAACTCAATCGATAAAGATGATTCTGATGTACAACCAATTGATTTGAAAGCTTAACCACATACGGAAGAATTATTATTGCAGGAGCAACTGCAGCTATCCATCGCGGAAACCGTCAAAGCTTATGATATTGAAGTAGGAGAAAATATATTTCATGCATTGATCAAAGAATTTTCGATTCTTGAAAACACAGGCAAGACAACTCACAATTTACAACAATTATTTGATGCTTTATCTACCAGAAAACCTACATTTAATAGTAAATTTTAATCATAAAAATTTCTCGACAATTCTCGAGAAAATTGGTATAAAATATTTTTTCTCGAGAAATGAAAAACGTCGAGAAATTGGACACACTACGCGTACTGAAGCTGTGAACGAATAAATGACGTGTACAGTGACTTGAAAGTTAATGTGTCGTGAAAATCCTTCGAATTTCGTTTAATAAACCGAATCGTAAAGGCTTTAAAGTCGTTAAATCCGAGCTAAATTGATCAACGTCGTTAAATTGATCACGATCCAATTCACATGAGATGTTTGCATATACTTTCATATCGTCAGCAAATAAAATACAGTCTGCGAATTTGAAACAATCCACAACATTGTTAATGAACAATAAAAATATTAGTGGGCCCAAGTGACTATTTGGGTTGACTACTACAAAATCAATGTTGACATGTGCTAATACGTTGCTTGGAGTAGAAGTAGATCAAAGATCACATTGTTAACCATTGACTGGAATAGTTTAGGAGTGCAAGATAGTATTGCAATTCCACGATAATTAGTTACATCATTGCGGAGGCCGTTTTTGTGGATCGGTATGATACTTGATATTGTCCAAAGATCCGGAAATTTGCCTTGACTGAGGCTCAAATTAAATAAATGTCATAAAGGACCGGCAAAACCGACTGCACCCAGCTTCATTAGGGACACTGGTAAATCATCTGGTCCAGCACCCTTAGAAACATCCAAGCCCTCATCACGTCAAGTTCTGAAAAACTGGGTATAGTCATGGACCAACCCTATACGCTTATATTTCCTGTGACATTTATTACGCAAGTTGTTTAAGTTCTTTAGTAAACCATGGATCGTTCCGGGTATGAGACTTTTAAATTATTTTTTTAGGAACAAATTTTTCAATAGCAACCTTCAACAATCCATTGAAGTTCTCTAACGAACTGTTGATATCAATGATTGATAGAGTATCAGCCTAATGCACTTCAGCTACAAAATCATTTAATGAGTTGTGATCGGCGCGCGAGTAATCAAATACGGTAAAATTTTTAGTAAAGTTCAAATTATTAGAAATTTTGTAGAAAAACTAAATTGAAACCGGGGTATGATAAACACTCGAAGATCCGGCAAAGTCGTCGATAGAAAACTAAATCCAGCCATGGCACTTAGGCTGTGGTTCACATCTTCTCTTGTTAATATTGCGAAGTGCTCTCGTCGGTCATCTATAGCCAGGTACTCGGCCGTTCTGATGATGTGCGACTGGGTAGTACCGTGATTGATATTTGAAACCGGAATTACCACTAGTAATGTGCAGTCCCACATGAAAGAAAGTGGTTGTGTGCCGGGATGGTGATGGAGGCCGGTACATGCTGCCGAATTAACTGCAGCTCCCTGTTTAACTCGGCTGGTGTAAGTATAGCTGGGTATATGATTCCACGATGAGCATCATAAGCCACGTCAAGCGGACCCTGTTGGGTATCCTACAGGTTTCTGATGACTAGACTCAATTCGAGTATGTTTAGTTTTATCGACCGAACTCTGTCCTCGTATGTTCGGTATTCCTGAAGTTCCAAAATTTGCTGTCGGAGGTGATTTTGCTCCCTTATCAAGTTGTTTATTGACGTTAGGGTGAAATTTGTATCGTGTTTCACCAATTTAACTGTATTAACGACCAAAGTTGTTTGATTTTTCACTAGTGACAGTAGATGGTAGTCATGGTCTCACATGTCCCCTATAGTATGATGCCAGCCGTGTCTTCGAAATCTCGCCTAACACGTTTTTCTCCCTTGTTTTACTTGCTAGTAGAAGTTCATTGTCCGCAATTAGGTTCTTTAATTGCCATTTTGGTTGGTATAGCATATTACAATTCAGTTTAGGCAGCTCTTTGCATAGTGCCTGTATTTCTTCGTGAGTTAGTTTGACGTTCTCGATTTCGTTCCAGTAGCTGCTCATGTTGTACCGAATTACTGGAGTCCACTTCATGGCGACAATTTCTAGTTTGCCCATAGTCTCTCGAAATATATGCCGGTGGACTGATTGAACGGGTTTACTTGGATGTTGGCTTTTGCGAGTCCCAGTACACAACAGACTGATAGTATTGTCGCCAGTTAAGTTGCCAGTAGCATTGTCGCCAGTTATTGTTGTAACAACATGTTGTTATATTGTATGAAACATTTAATTTTGTGTCTTCTTTTATAGATTTTCTCTGTATAGTGACCAAGGAATTTTATTTTTATGTCTTTTAAGCTTAGTGATTCTTGATGATACACCCTTTCCAAACTGTTTTCTGTTGCGCTCAGGACGCTGATTCGAAAACCTATCAATTTCTTCTTCTTGCTCATCATCGGTTGATAAATCTACTGAATAGATTGATTATGAACATCATCATAATATCTCGCTCCTATTACTTTGTTGTCAGCTGTTTTGTTAAGTTATTTTAAAAAGCAGATTCAGTTAATACAGCATTAGCACTCTTCTCAACATCCGTTTTGGGTTTGATTATCTTTATGTTTGAGGGTATCTCTTCTAACATAACTTGTGGTTTAAGTATCTTAGGTAAGTTTTCTCTGTCTGGTTTTAATTTAAATGGTTTTGTTTCTAAATAGTATTTGGACTACTTACTTTGCTTTCTTTCAATATCTCTAATTTCCAGATCAAACTTTGGCTTATATTCGATTGAAATATCACCAGCCTGCGTTCTTATGGATTGATGTTGTGGTCTATTCATACTCTGATTATCAATAGGTTTTTGTACATTCTCGTTTTTCCAGTATCAAAATTTATGAAGATTTTAAAGCAACATTTGACGATAGCTACACCATTTATCTGTGGCATTCACTGCTTTACTCAATAAGATATTTTTTAACTTCCGATCCGTCTCTGTTAACTGTTCATCATCAATTAGCATTTGTTTCCATTTTTTTTAAAATTCTGGAGATATTAATATCATCTTTTGTAAAAGGGTTTGATTTTTATTCATTGTGAAAAATGTTCAACAAGTTTTCCAACAGCACCTGGTAATAGTGATCCTAATAAAACTGGTAGAAAACCGCCTTGCTGTTACAAGTATGTTACGTTTGCGAGTTAACTTTACTTTTGGTGATGCTAGATTACGTAAAGTCTTTTTATAGTTTTTCAAACGTAGTTTTGTTGACTTTGAAATTTTTATATTACCATTTAATGTATTCATACATATCTCACACAATGCTTTTATTAATCCAGGGTTTAAGTTTTTTTAAATATTTTTACGTAATTGTGGATCAGCATTTTTCAATATATGCAGAAAATGTTCGTTCGTCGTCAATTTTTTCATAATCATAACAAAGGTTTTTGTTTCTTAAAACTGATTTTGGTATATAACAAACCAAATGGTCCTTATTAAAAACTTCAGTGCGGAATCTTGTCAGTTCGCTACCTGATTGTGTTAAGTAAAATATTAAATAGGTAAAAGGTTACTCAGTTACTTCCTTATGTAACCTAATTAACTAGTGTAGCAATTTGTGATTGATCTCTTGGATTTTTAAGGAAAACTAAATACATATTTATAAATTAGAGATATATCACGTGCATATTTACCTTGATGAAAAACGTTTTGAGTTGTTAAAATAATTGATAAGTTTCTATGATGGGATCAATTTGTAAAAAGCTCACAAACGTTTTTGTTATATGCTTCTAACATTAAATCGTCTAAGATGATAATAAGGATATTGTGTGCAACATTATCAAAATTATCTGGTATATTTTCCATCACTTCAATATTATTATCGCTGTATACACTTTTAGGAATTGCATTTGTCTCTGCGTTGCACCAAAGAATCTTATCAAACTTCTTAATACTATTAAGTAGGTTGAGTACAAAAGTGGTTCTTCCACAGCCTGATGGACCAAATATCATCAATGTAAATGTCGAATGTATCATTATAAAAATAGTAATTTACTGACCTTTGACCTTTGATTTGTGACGTAAACGACTAGGCATATGACGCAATTATATAACTAAGTACAAAGCTTCGGCATTGGTAAACTAGTGTCGGATAATTTAAATATCTTGAATTGATTTTCATCTAGATTAAGTGTAATACTTCGACGCTCTATTTATAAATAACGATCACCAATAATCAAAACAATTATTATTTTTATATATATATATCAGTTATCAGTTAAAACTGAATAATAATAATACGTAATCATCAGTTTTAACTTAAAAATGATATGTATAAACGATTATGTAAATATAATTTTACACATGAATGTATGCAATGCAAGCCACCTCAAAGTATGCTATAAATATACAATTTCACCGTGAATGTATGCTATTCACCTGGATGTATGCTATTATACTGAAAGTCTACTTCGAAACGAATAATTTACGCATGAATGTGTAACGCGTGAATACAACTGTACACCTGAATGTATGCAATTCAACCATGAATGTATGTCAAAAATAAATTTAGCCTTAAAGCATGCAATTTTCGCCTAAATTATACAATTCCCAGGAAAGTATAGTTATAAATTGTATGCAATGCCACCTAAATGTATACTATTACCCCTGAATGTATTGGTTTACGCCTGAATTTTTTTTTGTGACCTTGACCTTTGACCTTTTGACCTTTAATTTTTGGCCTTTTGACCTTTAAACTTTGACCGTTGACCGTGACCTTTGACTTTTGACCTACGATCGTTGACCTTTGACCTTTGACCTTTTGACCTTTGATTTGATGACGTCATAATTTTGTGACGTCACAATCCCAAATTGGGTAGAAATTGGGTCGTATTTCCCAAATTGAAAACTTCGCTAAGGGTGACCTGTCTCGTGAAACAATAGAACGAATTAAATCCCAAATAACGCCTCTGGAACAAGAATGGGACGATTACAAGGCAGCCGAGAAGAATTTTAAGGAAAGCGCGGAGCTTATCGCTCTTCAAGAGATTCTCGAAACCAAATATTTTGACACCAAGGGCAAACTGGTACAAGTGGAATTGAAATTAAAAAAAAAAGAACAGCACGATGATCTTGATACCAGCTTCCAACAACTCGTTGAGAATCAAAGGTCCTTTTTACACGAAATATCCAACATGAATAGTAAAGGAGACAGCGAATTCGATTACCGCGTGTGAATGTGCCGTTCTTTTTCGGTGTTTATTCGGAATTTACTTCTTTCCGCGATCTATTCGAAGCATCTATCAATAGTAATCCTAAAATTTCAAAGGTGCACAAGTTCCAGTATCTTAAGGGACTGTTGAAAGGAGAAGCTACAGCTCTAGTGCGTCACATTTCCATCACCGAAGCAAACTACGATGAGGCGTGGGAAATAATCTGGAATAGATACGACAAAAAGAAGCATGTGACCAAAATGCTTTTGAAACAATTTATGGACCAACCGCCAATTGTCCATGCTTCCGCTAAGGCTCTACATCATATGCGAGATGTTTCAGACGAGGTATTACGAGGGCTTAAGGTCTTTGGTGAAAAATCAGAGTCACGCGATCCATGGTTGATCCATATTTTGGTCAATAAGCTTGATCAAACCACCAAACACGATTGGGCTCAGCATAGCTTTGGAATTGAATTTCCAACCATCGTACAATTTTTCGACTTTTTAAACAAACAAAGCGATACTTTAGAAAGTTGCGAAGCCACAAAACGCGCAGTCTATCGCCCAGCACCAAATCCAAATCTGAAAGTGATGCATGCAGACACAAAAACAGCAACTTGTCCGAAATGCAGCCAAAACCACTACCTACGCAATTGCGTAGATTTTCTGTGTTTTTCCATATACGATAGACGAAATTTCGTGGCTGAAAATAAATTGTGTTTCATATGTCTTTTTAGTAATCATCTATCGCAAAGTTGTCGGTCGAGGTTTAGATATGGTATATGTCGAGCAAGGCATCACACTATTTTACATCAAGAGGTCAAAAAACAGCCGGAGAACACTACCAGTTTATGCGCACAAATCGTTCCAACTTCATCAAGAACATCAGAAGCTATTTGTGAAACTATAGACGTCGCCCATGCACGCGCCACTGCCACTAAGAGATTTACAGCTCTTTTACCAACAGCGATCATAAGAGTGCTAGATTCTGCAAACAAATTCCAAAGATGTCGTGTTTTATTGGATTCTAGAGCACAGGCGTCTTTTATATCTGAATCGTGTGCTCAAAGACTGGCACTGCCACGTAAGAATGCGAAAATGGTAATAAAGGGACTTACAGCTGGCACGGAAACGACGAGAGGTTTAATGGCAATTAAAGCAGGATCATTATATTCAAATACAGAAACACTAGCGCTCAATGTGTTAATTCTCCCAAAATTAACCAATTCTTTACCCTCTTGTGAAATAAATATTTCTAATTTTATGAAAATTCAAGGACTACAACTAGCGAATCCATATTTTACCAAACCCAGGATATTGAATATCATTATTGGAGCAGACCATTTCTTCAATGTATTTCGAGAGGGCCGTCTTGACGATTTAGCAGACAATTTATCGGCTCAAAATACAATGTTCGGTTTTGTTCTGGCAGGGGAAGCAAACACAACTAAAAACCAAACCACGAGCCTCAACTATCATGTGGAAGTAAATATCGATGAGAGCATTAGTAGATTTTGGGAAATGGAGGAACTTCCCAGCTGCAGTCTACTTTCCAAAGAAGAGAGCGAATGCGAGGAGCATTTCAAAACAAATTTTGAGCGACACAATTCCGGCAGATATATATATATATAAAACAATCCCATACAGCACTGGGCGATTCGTTGAATATCTCAACAAAACGATTCTTCAATTTAGAAAATAAATTAAACCGCGAACCTAAATTGAAATCGGAATACATCAAAATCATGCGAGAATATATTACCCTGGGACATTTATGCGAGATTCCAGGAGATATTACAACCACCCCAGTGGAGAATACCTACTATTTGCCGCACCATGCCGTCACAAAAGAGGAGAGTAGCACGACAAAATTGCGCGTCGTATTTGATGGTTCCAGTAAGACTAGCAATGGTTATTCGATCAATGACATTCTTATGGTCGGGCCAACCCTACAACCAACGCTGTGGACTACATTGCTGAAATTCCGGTACAATAGAATTGCTCTAACGGCAGACATAGAAAAGATGTACAGACAAGTTATGATAGCTGAAGACGATCAAAAATATCAGCAAATCCTATGGCAAGAAATAGTAAGTGAACCATTAAAACCATATAAAAATACCACTGTGACATTTGGAATGGCCAGTTCCAACAAGAACATCAATTAATTGCTGAGGAAATTTTAAATAGTTTCTATATAGATGACTACATCTCCGTTGCAGATACTTTAGAAGAAGCCCGATACCTGAACGATAAATTAGGATATATTTTAAAACAAAGGGGATTCAATTTGCGGAAATGGCAATCTAGTGCTAGTGAGCTGCGGGAAATACGGAAAAATAATGAGTAATTGGTTCCCATTGAAGATGTGAACTCATCTACCAAAATCCTAGGCCTTCAATGGAATTCAGAAAATGATTTATTATCTTTCAAGGTAAAGCTGCCAGACGAAGTGACACCGACAAAGCGATCGTTAATAACAAATGCTTCCAAAGTATTCGATCCACTAGGACTACTATCACCATCAATCATAATAGCTAAAATCCTTTATCGACAATTATTGTTAAGGAAATTAGACTGGGACGAAGAGCTACCTGATGATATATCAATTTTATGAAGACAATTAAAGGCCGAACTTCCACAATTGGAACAACTTAAAATATCGCGATACATAAACAAGAATAAAATGCAGATTCATGGGTTTTGTGATGCCAGCGAACGAGCCTATGCAGCAGTGATCTACAGCCGATTTCCAAACGAAAAGGGAGACATACAAGTGGAACTGATTGCATCAAAGACCAAGGTAGCGCCAATAAAGCAAGTTTCGTTGCCTCGACTGGAATTATGCGGTGCACATCTTCTATCAAAGCTGATATTAGAAGTCAAGAAAACGTTACCCGAAGGTGTTCCAGTATATGGTTGGACTGACTCAAATATTGATTTGGCCTGGTTATCCGCACATCCAACCAAGTGGAAGACTTTTGTAGCCAACCGAGTATCCGAGATTCAACAATTACTACCCAGATATCATTGGAATCATATCAAGTCCGAAAATAATCCAGCAGACTACGCTTCAAGGGGAATTCTACCATCAAAACTTCTAACAAAACTTCGATCAGTGGTGGCATGGACCATTGTGGTTAATTCAGTCGGAACAAGCATGGTCAATTGTAAAAAACGACGTATATTATGGCGATACCATCTGCGAAATGAAACAAAACCAAACCATATCTCTTATTCATACACAGCTAATTCATACTGAAAACGAAATATACGAATCCATATTAAGTAGAACGTCTTCCTTCAACAAAACCATAAGAATTTTAAGTTTCATTCATAGATTTATTGGAAATGCGAGAAGAACGAAGGAAACACGACAAATTAATGGAATAGCGTTGAATGAAATGTCTTCTGCCACAAAAAGGCTCATCAAATGGGTTCAACAAACACAGTATTCAAACGAAATCGCGATAATCAGCAAAAATCACTGGCGCCGTTTTTAGATGTTGATGGTTTATTATGTGTCGGTGGGAGATTAAAAACTCAATAAATTCATATGATTATAAACATCCTATCATTCTACCTAACTCCCATATCGTAAGTAAAATGATAATTTCTTCATTCCATTTAAAATACCTCCATCCAGGTCCATCCCATACGTTCCATCTTATCCGTCAAAACTATTGGATCGTAAAAGGCCGAGCAGTTGTAGGAAACATAGTCCAAAAATGTATCCAGTGTTTCAAAAAACGAGCAAAAACCGCCAAGCAGCTTATGGGTGATTTGCCTTCGGTTCGAGTAGTCCCAGCTAGACCATTTGCTAACTGTGGGATAGATTAAGCTGGTCCAATCATATTTGCCAGCAAGAGAGGACGCGGTGCAAAACTGATCAAAGGATACATCGCAATCTTCGTATGTATGGTCACCAAAGCGATACATATCGAGGCAGTTACGGAACTCACTACGGACGCCTTCATTGCAGCCTTAAAAAGATTCTCGGCAAGAAGAAATGTTCCAAGCAATATACATTCGGATAATGGCGCCAACCGAAAGCTAAAAGAGGTATACAAAATAAATAATTCTCATATTAATGATTCCGTTATTGCAGAATTTTGCGCTCTTAATGCAATAAATTGGCATCATTTACCACCCTCTGCTCCATATTTTGGTGGATTGTGGGAATCTGCGGTAAAGTCGGTCAAAACTCACCTAAATAGAGTCACTGGAAATTGCCATCTTACCTTCGAAGAGATGAGTACATTGTTGTGTCAGATCGAGGGCATATTAAACTCACGGCCACTTTGTGCGATATCAGCAGACGATGAGCCATTTGAGGCTCTAACGCCGGCTCATTTTTTAATGGGATCATCTTTAGCAGCCGTACCTGAAAATGATATAACCGATATCGCGACATCCCGATTATCCAGATGGCAACAGGTTGAGCATAGAGCACAAAGTTTTTGGAAACGATTTCACAAAGACTATCTCAACAATCTACAACAAAGAAATAAATGGAAAAACAGCGAAGAGAATATCAAAATTGGCGATTTGGTATTAATCAAGGAGGATAAGTTACCTTCATGCAAGTGGGCTTCTGAAACAATTATTCACGGCCAAAATACACTACTTGTCGTTAGCTCCAATATATTATATCCCATTATCGGAGTATATATTTGTGCATAATCCTCGTCTGGACAAGAACCGCTCATATGCAGCAATGAATCCTTCTGTTGTTAAATTGCTCACTAATTCAATATGGATGGCCTTTGTCACCAAACATACAAATAGTGCGATGTATCCCTTAAATGCCTTCTGTCCTCAGTCCTTGGTAGTTCTTAGTTGGATTGGCCCCGCGTAGTCAATTCCCATTTTTGCGAACGGTCTTCCCGACCTCACTCTTGATGGTGGTGTGATTATGTTGTTTGCTGTCGATTAACATCTTTGAGTTTTGCAAACGCCCCATTATGCGTAATAGCCTTTTGCCATCATACACTGGGTTTAGTAATGATAGTTTACTACTCTTGTGTAGCTTCTTAAATTTTTGTATGTATGCAATATCTTGGCTCTTGGCTTAATTTTAAAATTAATGCTTCCGCTCACTGCAGTTCTTGCACTGTTAGCGAGTCTTTGTTGATATTTTTGTGCCTATTGTTGTCGATAAATCGCCAACACTTATTTTGCCTTATTTTGTTGTACGCTGAGACCTTAGTTAAATACTTCTGAAAGAGAGTGTGATTCCTTTGTAATGGTCACTAGCCCTACTTTCTGTTCCAGCTTTGGTTGTACCTGCTGCTGTACTTCTGGTAGGTTGTCTTTCGAATTATGGGCCCCGTATGTTTTAATGTCCTGAAGCGAATTCAGCTGCATTTAGTTCGAGGCGGAAGATTGATAGCTTTGTTTTGATTGGAGTAACTCGTGTTTTCGATATTAGTTGCTGAGTTGTTATTTCGCCGGATGCATCTATGGTGCGGCAATACACAGACGCAGCGTAAGCGTTGTTGAGATCAACAGTGCAACAAAACACAATATTTTATGTCAACTCATCAACACTACAAGCCGGAACCTAACAAATTAATAATTTGTTTTCTTTATAATGTCACACAACAACTTTTCTCATTAATATGCTTACTAAACATTAATGTTTTATTGTTTCTTTTTATTGTAAAATAGTGTAATTTGGATGAATGAGATTTTGTATAAAAAGACGAGCAAATTAAAAATAAACGTTCAGAATAAATTTACAACTGAAACAAAGTGTTTGTTCTCAAGATTATTAAGACCCCACCAGTGGTAATCTTAATAATCATCAATATACGGAACACTTATATCAACAACAAGTTGTTTATTCTCGATAACCAATAGACCCCACTCGTGGTAATCTATTAGTTAACTGTAGATCAAGACTATCTTGAATTTATAATTTAAGTACAACAGTCTATGATTTTACAAGCGTATTATGAGGCATCAGCAAATCCGTGCAATTCCTTTCGTCCTATTGTTCTTGTGTTCAACCATCTCGGTATTTTTATATTTAAAATTTCATTTAGTTCATCCTTGTATTTTAGCCATTTGGTTTGTATCTTCTACGGTAATTGTTCATTCCAGTTTATTCTGGTTATCCATCCTGCTAAAAAAAGACGTATTAGAAAAAAAAAAAATTAAGCTTTGAACAAAAATACAATCAATCAAATGTTGTAATTTGACAGCCGCAATACTTACACTTAAAAATAAATATCAAATTATAAGATTTCTATAAAAGTTTAATCTAATCTGAAAACCCCGTATTTGTACTCTTCTCTAAACTATACACTGATAAAAAAACGATTTTGATGAGTGGTATATAATAAAAAATAAATAAACCTTGAAGCCGGCAATGACTTGTCGGTCATTCCAATACAATCTTCTATTTTTTTATTATGCTATCTTTCAAAGTAAAGTAAAATAAAATAAAATGTAGAACCGAGATAAAACCATAACAACTGTAAAGCTAACAGAAGCATAAAATAAAAAAAAAATCTATTTCGTACCCTTAGGCAAGTAAAATTTCTCGTTATATTTACTGTCTTTTATCATTGAAAATTAAAAAATCCATTCACAAAGAACTTAAAAAATTAAACCAACATTTCAAACCAAGAAGAAGAAGAAGAAGAAGAAAAAAAGACAATTTTTAAATTGTTTTTTAAGACATGGTATAAGGAAGTTTACTCCTTCTTACGAAAAGTTCTTTTTTCTATTTCTACTTTGAGAAAATGCTACCAACTACACTAAACTAAATATGGTTTCCCTTTAAGCCATAGATACAAAATATTTTTAAAGTTACATTATGGATATTAATTTTTATAATATTTTTATGATAAATTATCGTAAAAAAAAAAAAAAGGAAAATTAATTTAATATAAAAATGAAAATAATAAAAAGAATTTTTTTTTATATTTTATGTAAAAATGAGAAAATTATATTTTTAAGGACATTTATGTGGTGGTATGTTTGTCTCTTAAAAATTCCTACGATGGTGTAAAATAAAAAATGAAAAAAATGCTCGGGAATGATGATGGAAAAATGAAAATTTATTTATTTACACCAGTTTACCAAAAATACACTGTGCAAATGATTTATAATTTTATAACGGATTGTTATTTTTTTTTTTTTGTTCTTTATTTTATCTTCCAGTGAAAAATTTCATTCTGAGTGAAAAATTATGGTTCTTGCAATGTTTTGTGTAACTATACATAATGTTTAGTGTAATAAAAAAAAAATTGTTATGTGAAAACAAAAATCTCACATATGGATACATATAAACTGAACGAGACATTATGATTTCCAGTTTTAGAAAACAAATAAAATTGTTTTGGTATATCGTTAATCTGGTATGTCTAATAAATCAACAAGATTGTTAATAAAACCCATATATATCGTATACAACCACAATATGCAGAAGATGGATTAAAATTTGGAACGTGTTGGTGGTAATTTTTGATGACATGCTATAAAAAATAATATGAGGTTTGTTTACCAAAAAGGTAGAGACAACTAAAATTAAAAGTGGCAAATAAATAATGATAAACGTTTTATGTACAATCATATAATGTGTAGTTTTCATATAGGATGTCTCATAATAAGAACGTAGAAATGATGGGCTAGACCCGTGCTCGCCAATAGTTGATTAGTAGCGTGACCAAACGAATTCCGTAATATAATTTTTTTTTATGTGTAATATTAAGGAACAGTTAGAATCGGGACATAACACGCCAGATTTTATTTTTGTTGGTCAACGCAAATTTTTATAAGAAGTGCCAATATCTTAACCCCATACAAGTGTTTTTGGCCGTTCTATTTCTAATAATTGTTATAATATTCATCTGTGAAAATAGAATTTCACAATGATTTGTTGAAGGAAAATCTGCTACTTCATCTATTGTCAGTTGACGCGCTAAAATTCTGTTATATGATAATCTGGCATCGTAAACCAAATGGCTAAGTAGGTAGAGGAGTAAAATAATTCTGAATATAAGGCCTTCATACGAATTTTCAGTTACAGATCTCTTCAAGCGAGGAGGGTCCAGAAAAATAATAAGTTCCATACAATTTAAATATTTTATTTAAGAAATTAAACTCTAGTTCAAATGATATGGCCAAAAGTTATGATTTAATCTTAATATCTCAGATATAAATATTCACAAAAATACATCGACACTGTGTTTGTTCCATTTGGTGTTGGAGGAGGAAACAACTTGTTTGGATTGGCTTTATATGGAAAACCAAAACTGGAAAATCTAGATTTTGATTTATGGTATCCACCATCATTAGTATGACTAGTATTCCAAAATATATCTTACAACCCAACCTAATGGCCGAAAAAATCTTTCAGGCCATGAAATAATAGGTTTTATATTAGAAACTATTTACAATATCTACAACATATTTGAGAAACAAAATTTCAGTAAAATCCGTCAACAAACATGTTTGTTCCATTTGATGTTGGAGACTGAGAAGAAAATTTGAATTGGCTCTGTAAAGTTGGCGATTGCCTTTTGTGTTAAATGGTTGCTGGTATTTTCAATTCAATAAAATTAAACAGATTTAGTTTAATGCTATACTGTTTAACAAAAACATTTATTTTTTAAACACAATTAACAAATTAATCATTTAACAAATAAATTAACCGAAGCTGCAACAAATGTAGTGGAATTGTCACTGTGCAACTGAAGTGGAATTAATCTACGTGAAATAAACCTTTTTAAGCTTGCGATAAAAGCTCCTAAAGTTAAATCGGTAACCAAATCTATTGTCAGAGCTTTCGTAGCTAAGCAAACATAAAATACGACGTATGCCTTGTATGTGATCTTGCTTCCCCCTCTGCACATTTTCAAATTTACTGGACCTGCCTAATCTAGCCCAGTGTGAATGAAAGGTTGAATTTGTGCTTCAACCCGAGGTTTTGGGACATTACCAGAGCACCCTGTATTTTATAGAGCCATAATCAAAAAATCTGAGCTTTTATAAGGGAATTAGAAACGAGGAAAAAACGAAACTTTTCATAGTAAAACACACAAAACATATGGGAAATCACTTTTTTTCCTAAGACAAATTTGTAAATGAAAACGTTACAAATTATTAATTATGATTACTGAAATACTTTCATAAATGTTTGAATTTCAACATAAATATCGTTTAAGTATGTCGGAGCGATTGATCCAACCGAGGAGGAGGTAGCCACCTAGACATTGAGTCTCAGTCTGAAACACATCAAATATTAACCTAAAATACAAAAATACAAAAAGAAAATGTTAATTATCATATATGTAAATTGGCTAAATATTTACCCTTTGCTATTGTATAAATCATGATCACCCTGAAAATATAACTAATAATTAATAAATCATATAGTCTAAATGTAAAAAATAACATAATGCACTTACCCCCTAAATGGTTTCCAAAACAATCCAAATGTCATCTCAAAACGTCCAATAGATGGATTCTAGTATATTATTTTGCGTTCAGTGCAATGATCGATAACAAAGATTATGATTGACGCGATATATGTGTCGAACTTGTTAAACATAGTCTTTGAATCTGTCATATTCCCTGCTGCATTTATGAGAATTTACAAAAAATTTAGTTCTGATTGGGTGTTCTAGTTTTGCTCATGTACGCACATTAAAAAGTAAATAAATCAAAAAAATCATTAAGAATTAAAAATTGTAAAAATCATTAAGAATTAAAAATTGTAAAAATCATTAAAATTAATAGTTTTATCATTGAAAAAATCAAATTAAATTTGTGAGTAAAAAAAAGGGGATTCTCTGTGGAGCTTTCCGTCAATCAACTCAATTCAACGCGGGAATTTACGCAATTGTTAATTGCCCCGCCAACATGGTCCTTCGAGCCGGATCAAGAATTTGATCCCATACATCGATTGTGTTCTTGCCATTTCGAGAAATAACATACAGTTCTCACCATTTTGAGAAATCAACCGCATCATATTTACGCTACGGTTGCACCGATTTTGTTCTCGCAATTTCGAGAAATAACATACAGTTACCGTTATTTGAAAGGGTTGTGAAATTATATCGCGTATACGCTACGAAAATGTAAGATCGAATAGGAAAACGTGATCAGTACATTTCTTATCGATTAATCAACAATTGTGATGCTATTTAATCGTTTTTATTTCGTATTGCGCTACAAAGTTTTATAATATTTATTCATTAATAAATTTCTTTATTCACGCTACGGGTATACTGATTTTGTTCTCGCAATTTCGAGAAATAACAGGTCTCACCATTTTGAGAAATAACATTCAGTGCTACGGAATTTATTGTCCAGTTAATGTTAGTTAAAGGATAATGAAATCATACCGCATATAGTGGAACAAATTTATAACTTTATAGTGCTCGGAACTTATTGTCCAGTTAACGTAATTTAAACAAAGCAGTGTAATCATACCGCGTATAGTGCTACAAAAAAAATGAAGGTCGAATAGAAAAACGTGGTCAGTGAATTTCTAATCATTTCTAATTCAGTTAACGTTATTTAATACGTATTGGTATCATATTGCGTATAGTGCTACGAAATCTTTTAATATTTATCTATTAATCAATCTATAATATTATAGTGCTACAGAACTTATCGTCCAGTTACGTTATTTAAAGGTAGTGAAATCATACCTTATACAGTGCTACGAAACTGTCCATACGGTTCCCTATTTCGGCAGTTCGAGGAACAGTGCAAAATACGTATAAAATTCGATTGATAAGTTATTTATAACACGTGCATCCGAGCCAGTAGCTACCAACAGTTATCATTAATTAAATAGATTGTACTATATCATAAATCAACGCGGGACGCCAGAAGAATTTAAAAGGTCTTTATCGGAAAACGAAGTCATCAAGTTAATACAGTAAATTAAGCATCTAAATTTTGAGATTTTGCATCATGAGTGAGTTAGCGAGTCTGAAGAAACAGCGTTCGACGATGAAGGGTAAGCTAACCAACATTTTAAAGACCATCGCTACATTGGATAACAAAACGGATCTCGAGGATGTAAGAACAAGGCTAAATAGAGTTGAGTCTCTACTGGTTGAGTTCACTGCTGTGGAAGGTAAGATATTCGATATAAATCACGAAGAAGATTCCGATCTTGAATTTGAAGAAAAATATTATACAGCGAAAACGCAACTCAATGCATTCATCAGGAAAAGATCAATGATTCCTGGATCAGATATCCAAGTGTTGGATACCACTCTTAACACCTCTCATGTCGGCCAAGCCGAGGTAAAACTTGCAAAAATTAACATTCCCCAATTCTCCGGGGATTTTACAGAATGGCAATCATTCTTTGATCTGTTTTCAACCACGATTCACGAATCAATGATGCTGAACCCCGTTCAAAAATTTCAGTACCTGAAAGGATCATTAACGGGAGAAGCAGCGGCGTTACTTCGTCACATTAGTGTCGCTGAATCCAATTATTTAGAAGCACTGAATAAATTGAAAGAGAGATATGATCGAAAGAAGCATATCATCACATCGTTCATACGAACATTCATGGATCATCCACCACTTCATAACGCAAATGCCACAAAAATGAAATATTTATTGGATTCAGCAGATGAGATAGTGCGAGGTCTTAAAGCTCTCGGCCCAACTGCGGAATCGCGTGATCCTTGGCTGATCTATATTTTGGTCAGCAAATTGGATGATAAGAGTAAATGTTCATGGGCAGAAACGTCAGCGGCTAAAGAGAATCCAACGCTAGGGGAATTCTTTAAGTTCCTGCAACTTCGAATCGACGCATTAGAGTCTATAAACGCCTCGCCAAAACCGGGAAACGTCAAAACTCCAATTAAAAGCCACGTAGTTTCAAATGAAACAGCCGTTTATACCTGTGTATTCTGCAAGGAAGACAACCATTCAATATTTGATTGTGCTGTATTCAATAGCTTAGATGTAACCAAGCGAAAGGAGTGGATCAAACAAGCACGAATGTGTTTTAATTGCTTTAGCACTAGTAGACATCCAATATTTAGATGTATATCCAATCGTAGATGTCAAATTTGCTCACGAAAATTGCCGTCGCCTCCGATGCCACGCTCATTGAGAGGGTGTTAATAAGTGACCTAGGTATAAGGCGGGTCACGCTAAATGATGGCAAATGGGCCGGATTAAGGTGTAAAGCGACCCGTGCTGACGATCTGCCAGGCTAGGGGCCCATTTAACAAAGCCCAGTCGTGAACGGAGCCCTTTGGATACCGGGCGACCTCCAGTTGTAATTAGCCTTACCTGCGTATACGGATCTCTGTGCAGGCGGACCTTTATTTCTCCGATACTCGTGGCTATCAAAATGGAAGGATCTAACAATAAAAAAACCAAGGGCATCGGCTCTCCTCAAAAACCTGTATCAGCGAAGGGAGAGACCTTGAACCAGATGGGTGGGGCATCGAACGGTGCAATAAAGGTGGTTAACTCTAGAGCACTAGTCCCGGGGGTTAGCGGTACCAACGCAGCGCAGGGGAGGGGACGAGAGAAATTCCTCTGGCGAAAAGGCGGTACAGAAATCGCCGCTCGACATTTGAGGGCCAGCTCACGGAAGAACAGAGAATATCGGTAGATTGGGCAAGGAGCACTATGGGCCGCGGAAGCTCGGAAAGGGACCATGTGACGAAAAGACAGCGGTCACAGGACGAGGTGGAAGTAGTCAACAGCAAGCGGGCCAAGTTGCTGACTGACAAGAAGCCGAGCTCCAACTCAGGGACAAAGCTTTTCAGCAATGTCCTGAGGGAGCATGTGTTGATGCTAGCTGTAATTGACGCAAGTGAAGAAGATGGGAGCATCACAGCGGAAAAATGGAGGTTGGTGTATAATGCACTCAACCTCGCCTTTTTAAAGGTCCTAGGAGAAAATCCAGGACCACCCCCATCCTGCAGAGATGCCGGATGGTATCAAGGGCGTGTGAACATGACTGCTTGCTCAGACTCTAGATCTGTGGATCTTTATAAAAAGGCTATATCCAAAGTAGGGGAAGTGTGGCCAGGCGCAAAGCTTGCGGCAGTTAGCCGTGAGGAAATTTCCAGCAGGCCGAGGGCAGGTGTCTGCCTGCCATCCGAACCGGCTAGCCCTGACGAGGCTTTGAAAATAATTCAGGCTAGAACCCCGAATCTTCCGACCGGAAATTGGAAGATCATCAAGCAGGAGGAGGCGAAGAAGGGCTCGAAATTATCGGCCGGATCAAATTATACCAGCGGAACTTCAAAACAACTCAGTAATTATTCTTCCCTACTTGGAAGCTATATTCAAAGGGTGTTTGAAGCTGGGCTATATTCCTAGGGAGGTCAATGTGGTGTTCACACCGAAAGCAGGGAAAAGCTCTCATGTCTATCTTAAGGACCTAAGACCAATAACTCTATCATCCTTTCTTTTGAAAACCTTGGAAAGGCTGCTGGAGGTATACATCAGAGATAAAATAGGTGCCAGGAAGTGGGCACCGTCACAGCATGCGTACACGAAGGGTAGATCTGTGGGCACTGCTCTGCATATCTTGGTGTGTACGATTGAGAAATCGCTTAATTCGAAGGAATTCTGTTTGGTGGCCTTCCAATCAAGGAGGGATTGTCTTTTTTGGAAGTGGACGTTCTTCTGATAGGGTTAATCGATTATATGCTGGGAAGCAGGACTGTTAGCTCGATGTTGGAGGACTCCACTATCAAGAGGCGAGTAACTAGAAGAACCCCGCAGGGGAAGGGGGTTCTGTCCTCTCTTCTCTGGAATATAGTGGTAAACGGGTTACTACTAGAATTGGAGAGAGAGGGTATGGAAGTTTTTGCTTACGCAGATGACGTAGCTTTAGCTGTTACCGGAAAATTTTTGAACACATCGTTACGAAATACACTGGCAAATATGAACTTGGTATTAACCCGTCCAAGACAGAGCTGGTACTCTTCACTAAGAAACACAAATTCCTGGTGGTTGTCCCTCCTACCTTAAATAGCACGAGACTTGCTTTTACTGATAGAGCTAAATATCTGGGCATTATCTTGAACAGTAAGCTTTGTTGGAAGCCCAACATGTTGGAGAGAATAAACAAAGCTACTATAGCTTTGTACTCCTATAGGAACGCCATTGGTCATATATGGGGTATGAAGCCGGAGCTGGTACACTGACTCTACACCACTGTAGTGAGACCTGTACTCATGTACGGGGTGGGTGTTTGGTGGCCAGCTCTGTACAAGCTAACTTATAAAAGTAAGATTGAGAGAGTACAAAGAACGGCCTGTATGCTTGTTAACGAAGTATTGAGGTTGACACCGACAAGTGCCTTAGAGGTTATGTTGCACCTTCTTCCGCTCGACATTTTTGGCAAACAGATGGCGGCAAATACGGCTGTACGACTTGCTGCCGTCTGCACTCTCCTATTGTTAGATCGTTGAAGGATGAGCTGGCGAATCTTGACTACGTTAAACCTTCTCTACGCTTCGAGAAGCGATTTCGGACCTCCTTCCCTTCGAGGGAATCCTGGAGGAATAGACCGTTATCGGAAACCGAAGCGTTACAATTCTTCACAGATGGCTCCAAGCTAGACGGCAAAGTGGGAGCTGGAGTATTCTGTGACAAATTAAATGTAAACATTTCTATTCGTCTGGCTGATTACTGCAGCGTGTACCAAGCTGAAGTCGTAGCGATTGAGGAGGTCATGACGTGGTTGAAGCATAATGTGTAATCCTCAGACGATATCACAATCTATGTGGACAGTCAATGTCTTTGGAGAACATGCAAGAAGGCTGGGTTTGGAGGCAAATTACGTCTGCAGAAGCTGCTTGGACGAAGAGGAGGAAGGGACATTGGTCCACTTCCTTTGCTCGTGTCCAGCATTGGCTCTCAGATGGCACAAACACTTGGATAAGTTCAGAATTGACTGCCTCTCGGATTTCGAAAACAGTAAAGTGCGGGACGTCTTACGCTACATAAGTAGCTCGAAATGGTTCCAATATGGGTAAAGGGGGAGATATTCTGAGGTATCACAATGGACCGACACCGGTCTAAGTGTGCCTAAGCAGCCACTCCAACCTAACCTAACCTAACCTAGCCCCTTTTCCTGATATTCTGTAAATTATCGTCGAATAAGCTAATTCACTAGCATCACAAAATGCGCATAACTCTAAAGTGTCTGTAGTGTTTAACAATTTTGGAATTTTGATTTTGTTCACATGTGATAGACTGTTTCTCAATTTAAACCAATCTTGTTTAGTTTACGGTGGTTCTAGCCAAAACCGTTGAAATAAAATTTTGATTTTAATGGTTAAAGGTGATATCCAGCCTAGGGATCAAATAATTTACTAGCATCGGACAGCAATCCTCGCTTCGTTAGTCAAACTGATTTTGGTAGATCACATTTGAATGCGAACTCATCCCAGTATGAATCCCAGCTTAAGCCAAGAATTTTGATGATTCACTTTCGTTGGAGTGCTATTTTTCACTACTCGTTTCATTAGCTACGTTTGATCTCAGCTTTCTTAAATTGAATCCGAATTCGTGTAACGATGGTGGGCCACGCATTAGATCATCGAAATAAATATTCTTGGACAAAATATTGGCAACATGTGGATATTTTGAATCGATACCATTAGCTATCTCCTTGATGCATTTGGTTGATAAAAATGATGCAGAAGTTGTACCGTATGTTACCGTACCTATAACTGATATGCTTGCGGTGCTGAATCTGAATTTGTTAGCCAAAGTATTTGCTGATATTTGGCATCATCGTCCTGAACCCAAATCCTTCTATGCATTTTCTCAATGTCTCCGCTAAACACATACTTGTGCTGTTTAAATCGGAGCATAATCTCAACTAATAATGATTGAATGGTAGAGCCAATTTCTAGCGTATCATTTAATGATAAATTTGTTGTTGACTTTGTCGAACCATCAAATACTACCCTTAAACGAGTATTTGTGCTTTGTTTTAGCACTTCATGATGCGGTAAATAATATGAGTTTGGATTTGGCTGTCCTAGCAATTTTATGTGTCCAAGAGCTTCGTATTCTGACAAACAATCATGATACAGTGATTTTAATGCTTATTATCTCGCTGAAATTTGCGTTTGGTTCAATCTTAAAGGGATGACATACAGTAAATTTATCGTCGGCCGAAATTTTCGTAGTTTTCGGAAATAGTTGTTCACATATATCGTCGTTGGAAGACTCTTGGATCATTTATTATTTATTTAGCGTGAAGTCGACTTTAGTCATTACGTTTAAGCTAACACGGGATATAACGTTATAATCATCGACTAATCATCCGACTAAAATCTATCAAAATTTTGTGTTGAATACTGACATTTGACTACCTTTAACCTTGCCGTCACTTATCGCATCGAAGAAAGTGTCGGAGCCAAGCAACAAGTCAATATCGCCACCGTTTGAATATTCATCAGCTTAATTAAAATGGCTGCTTCGTCTGTTAGATAACCCTTCAAATAATGGAAATGTTTGGAGGGCGGGTAGCCATGCACATTCGGTGTAATTTCCAGAAAACTTAGGAGTTTCCAATTTTGGTAGTTTGATTTTGTAGCTTGGGCATTGCAATATTTCCGTATGTTTCATTTTCCAAACTCTTAGATCTCATTGATTGCTTTCTGCGGAATATTACTGTATTAAAGTGAGAATTTCGATACCTCATGCTAATTTTTGGTCATTTTTGGCAGCATTTCAATACTTTGGTCTTTTAAGATCGAAGTAATTTTTACTAAAATCCATCGACAAAAGTGCTACGTAGTTCTATTTTGAGCTGGAGACATAGTAAATTTTGGTGAACCAATTTTTTGATTAATGTTATCAACCCTAATGCCATTAGTAGTGTTCCGTAATATTTCTTGAATTTGGCTCTTGAGACTAGGAATTCTCTAGAGCGTGAATAATGGAATTTTGTATTAGGAACTACTTTCTGAATCTACTTAATAACCTAGATATAAAATTTCACTAAAATCCATTGACAAACGTGCGTGTTCCATTTGGTGCTGGATCTGTAGAAAAGGCCTAGATTGGTTATATATTTAAAAAAACAAATTTCTCTTTGGCATATCTAATTTTGGTTTTATGGTTTAAATTTATATACCAAAATATAATTAGCAGTGTCCCGGAACATTTGTTGAATTCTGACCAAGTTTTATTTAAGAAACTCCATCCCTGCTCCAAACTAATTCTATTGAAATTTAGTATTTAACTTAACCAACAAGGTGGCGTGCTTTGAAACTTTTCTAGAAGAGATTTCACCACAAATCTGTTTTCTAAACAGTATATGGTCATCACCACCAAACCAATTTTAAATCAATTTTTTTTTTATCAAAAACATAACAAATTTCAAGACACAGAAACCGTATTTTGTAGCTAATCTAGACGCAAACGTGCTTCTTAGTTAATTTGTTGTACACGAAACAAACTCAGAACTCAACCTTTATAAGCCAATGGATAAAATATTGCTAAATCCATAAAATTAGCGATGGTTTCTTGTGGCTGCTTGAAATTGTGAACACACAAGCTTTGGTCAAAACACGTGGAATTTTTCATCACCATTTTTTTCTTCTTGTGTTGGTACTTTTGTCCTTTACCATATCTTGACATTTGTAGCCATATCGGATGCTTAGTTTTGTTGTTGACTATCGAAAAGGTTAAGTGTTTTGGTGTGCAATAACGAATACAAATGAAGTGTACAACGGTATTGGTAATGTTTAATGTTTTGACTTCTATGAATAAAACAAACATTTACCGGCGGTGCGAACGTTTCAAGGACAGCCTTAAAAACATTGAAGACGACGAGCAGTGTTATGAACAATTGCCGCATATCATTTGGATCATACCTTACACTTTTTTCAAATGTTTTGGTCATGAAACGTATGGTAGCAAAATTGGCATTTCTCTGCTTGTTCGTAAATTTTTTGCTCATGACATACGACTTCTTCCAGTTCCAAAAACTAAATTGCCGGAATCCTCTTCGACAGTCAAGTAGTAGTTTTCTTTCGAGCTTTCCGTATTTCTCGAAAATATTTGGTATATGTCCAAATTGATTTCATGGATTCCCAGCATTTTGATATTTGAAAACTAAAATTTTTTAAACGTGCCAAGCGTGCCACGCATTTGCGATCACTGGGCTCAACACTCAGCGGTGATCACCATCACATAGTAAATTGCTCGTGCTCACCAATCAATGATTGCTCGGCTGGAGATTAGTAGATATTTTGGCTTCGGCTTGATACGTTTCAATGGTATCGCTTTGTCAAAAATTCTTTCATCGTCGAAAAATCATTTTCTGCTGAGCTAATCTGTGGCGTTCTAACACACGACATTTAAATATTAGTTACAATTTTAACAGCAACAGAGTAACCAACAATTATCCGTCAATTCTTTTTCACCTCAGCGGAAAACAACGACATCTATCCGTAGGTAATAGAAAGTCGGCCGAGTTAGTGGGGAAAATTTCTGTTTGCTCACAATATTTTAATAATCAATTAGTCAATGCAAAAACAAAATTGATTGGTATAAAAGCTTTTTTTCACTGAAACAAGGCAACAATCGAAGCACGACCACGGAAGAATCATGCACCTATTTTTTGATACTCAACAATAGTAAATACAGTTAAAGCCTTTCCAATAGGTAATATTTATTCTAAAACTGTAAAGCTATATGAAATATAATTGGATAATCAAATAAATATAAAAAATATAAAAGAAAATAAGAAAGCATTTCTTATTTATATGGTGAGTGGCAATTGCCCCCCATAATTTGTGACCTCGACGTGATCTAACACGCAACGTACCTGGTAATAGCCTCCACCACAGGCAAGCTCAGGTCAAGTTGATGTGGCAGGCGCATCCATCGATAAACCGCCGGGCAGGCGCATCTATCAGTAACCGCCGGTCAGGCGCATATATTAATAACCGCCTGTCAGGCGCAGCTATTAATAACCGCCGGTCAGGCGCATATTTCAATAACCGCCGGTCAGGCGCATCTATTAGTAAACGCCGGTCAGGCGCACCAAATTATAAACGCCGGTCATTCGCAGCCATTATCTCACGCAGGAGCGCAGCGGGTAAGTGCAAAAATTGTTGCGTTTTTTATTGTAATTCGTTGAAAAAAAGGCTTTTATATCAATCAATTTGGTAACAATAAAAAGAAAATATCGTTTTAAAAACTATATATGTGTCCAATCAATCCGATAAAAGCTATAGTTCCACTAATTGACTCGATAAAAAATTTAACATTTCGAGAAATTATAAATTCGCTGGCAGTGCTCCACCCGCCACAAAATTGAACAGGTAACTGAGAAGGACGTGTTTTCCGTTGAGGCGAACGTTCGTGGTTATTTACCCTTAATTTACGTTATTATTTTTTTTCGTGATTTGTTTTGTTTATGTTTTAACGTGCATTCGTAATATTTTTGTTATCGATTCTTTTGTTTGTTGTTTTTTGTTCGGATAATTGCGGTTACGACAACCAAAAACAGGTAAAAAGAGTGCAGTGACCAAAGTGAAAGGAAAACCGTCGAAACAAGGTGAATCTCAGCATGGCGCACGGAGCCGGAAATAATATCAGTGTTAGCAGCGAAATTGAGGATAACGAGGGTAGTAGTGGACAATTCGACGTCGGCCACGGAGAGTCAGTCGAAGAGAGGATACAGCGAGGAATCATGAGAGCAATGCAGGAGTACACGGCAAGAGTGGAAACAAAACCCTCTTCCAGCAGCACCCATCCACCTGTTACTCATGTAGCCCCCTTGTCCATTAAGTTAGCTCCCCTAACAGCCCAAAATACTCGTTTATGGTTTCACGTCATAGAATCTCAATTTGCACTGGGACGTATAACAAGTGAAACAAAAAAATTTAACCACGTTTTAGGGGCTCTCAATGAGAGAGCACTAAACGACGTAAGTGATATAATAACGGGTCCACGATCCTTGACCCCGTATACAGAGTTAAAAGAGGTAATGCTGAGCCGGATGAGCGAGTCGAGAACTACACAGATACATCGAGTAGTACAAGGGATCGAGCTAGGTGGCATGACACCATTACAGCTGCTGCGCAAACTAAAAAATACCGGAGGTCCAACCGTCAACGACGAGTTTATTAAGACCATGTGGTTGAAACGACTACAAATCAGAGCACAGGAAGTGCTAGCGACCGCTGCCGATGCATTATCTGCCACCCAATTGGCCACTCTAGCCCATAGAGTGTTGGAAACCATGACACACGCACAGGTAATGTCAATCGCACCAGCAATAACATCAATTAATACTCCCACACGGCACAAAGTATTTGACTCCAACAAGGATCCGCAAATGAGTGAGATCATGCGCCGTTTGGACAGCATGGAACGACAGATAAAAAGAAACCAGTCGCAGAGTCAGTCGAGAAATAGGTCGAGGTCAAGTCGTGACACTACCCCAGGGAGAGCAGCAAATAACGACGAAAGAAATGATGAACTAAGGCTATGTTTCTACCACACGAAGTTTAACGAAGTTGCCAGAAGCTGCAAAACAACATGTCCACGATGGGCAGAGTTCAAGACAAAAAATTAAATCCTCAGGCGCAGGCAGCGGCATGCGACGGAGCGCAAACTAATTGCCGCCTGAAAATGTATGATAGGTCGTCAAACACTACCTACTTAATAGATACCGGTGCCGATATATCCGTGTTACCATACAACACACGCGATCACAAAAACACAACCCGGATTTCACCCTACACGCGGCAAACGGGTCCACTGTGAAAACTTTCGGAACACGACGTATGCACCTAGATTTAGGGCTATGTAGAATATTCACCTAGACGTTCGTTATTGCCGAGGTTACAATGGCAATAATAGGAGCTGATTTTCTAAACCAATCAGGACTATTAGCCGTTTAATCGACCCATTAACCAACATTTCCACATTAGCCACAAGAACTCAAGTTTCAGTACCAGTCATATCGATCCGCGAACTGGACAACTACTGGAGAGATACAAAGAGATTACACACAAACGACAGTCATGGCCGGCAGCAAAACATACAATAACACACCATATCGTGACTCGCGGTCCTCCAATTTTCGCAAAGACTCGCAAATTGAGTACCGAAAAACTGGCTATCGCAAAGAAAGAGTTCGGGTATATGGTGGAGCAAGGTATCTGTCGGCGTTCAGAGAGTCCGTGGGCAAGTCCGTTGTACTTGGTTCTCAAGAAGAACGGAGAATGGAGACCATGCGGAGATTATCGCGGTTTGAATAATGTGACCCGACAGATACCCCATACCATTCATTCATGATTTTACACAGCAATTAAGGGGAACAACATATTTTACCACCATAGATGTTGTGAGGGCATACCATCAAATACCGATCGAGGAAGGAGACATACCGAAAACAGCCCATACCGTTTGGCCTTTACGAGTTCACACGCATGACGTTCGGATTAAGGAATGCGGGCAGCACATTCCAAAGATTCATGCATTCGATATTACAAGGTCAAAATTTCTGTTTTATTTATCTCGATGACATTTTAGTAGCCCCCCAAAATTTACAACAACATTTCGAACACCAAGAAATTATTTTTTCAAAATTGAGCGACGCTGGACTAATTATCAATAGCGATAAATGTCACTTCGCGAAAACTGAAGTACAATTTCTGGGGCACGCAGTTTCAGCTGAAGGGATTCGACCTCTTCCAGAGCGTGTACACGATATAGCCAAATTCGAGCTTCCTAAAACCATTAATTAACTACGAAGGTTTTTAGGCATGGTGAATTTTTACAGACCGTTCATGCCCAACGCGGCACATAATCAAGCCTTACTCAATGAGTATTTAAAGGGCAGTAAGAAAAATGACACACGGGCGGTGGATTGGTCAGACGAAGCAAAACAGGCGTTCGAACTCGCAAAAACACAACTTTGCGAAGCTACGTTGTTGAGGCACCCATCGTCATCTGCGAAACTCGCCTTAATGGTTGATGCCTCCGACATAGCGATCGGAACAGTGTTACAGCAGCAGAACGAGAACAAGGACGGGAACGAGATGGAATGGGAACCTCTCCAATTTTTCTCCACCAAGTTAAGCCTCACACAACAGAGATACAGTGCATACGACAGGGAGCTCCTAGCCGCATATTCCGCGGTAAAGAGGTTCCGTCATATGGTGGAAGGTCGAACATTCACACTTTATACCGACCATAAACCATTAATTTATGCATTCACGCAAAATCCGACTAAGGCCTCACCTCGCCAATTTCGCCACCTGGATTTTATAGCATAATTTACAACGGATGGATATTCGACATATAGCGGGCAAGGAGAATGTGGTAGCCGACACACTATCACGGATAGAACCATTGGCAATAGGAGAATCCATCAATTACGCAGAGATTGCCGAAGCACAGCAAGAGGACGAGGAATTTAGACTGTTTCAAGAAACAGCAACGGAATTGAAGTTCGAAGAGATACCAGTCGCATTCGCAGCCAAGCGTACGATATTGTGCGACGTATCCACAGGAAAAAATCGCCCTTACATTCCTCCTAGCTACAGAAAGAAGGTTTTTGAGGCAGTACACAATCTATCACATCCAGGGGTGCAAGCATCAGTCAGATCCATAACAGAACAATTCGTGTAGAATGGGATTAAGAGAGACACGAAACGGATGGCCCAATGCTGCCTAGCATGCTAGAAGGCGAAAATCGCAAGACATACAAAAAGTCCAATGGGAAATTACACACTAGTCGCAAACCGTTTCGAAGAATTACACTTGGACATAATCGGGCCATTACCAATATCTGAGGGACAGCGTTACTGTATAACACTAATATACAGATATACCAGATGGACAGAGGTCATACCAACGACAGATATTAGAGCCGAGACCGTAGCCGTAGCCGTTTTCAGCAATTGGATTGCTCGTTTTGGGGTGCCCTTAAACATTGTCACGGATCAAGGCCCCCAGTTCGAATCGGAGCTATTCACAGAATTTGACAAAATATTGGGTTTTGTACACAAACGGCGCGCAACGGCGCGATCGAAAGGTTTCATCGAACCCTTAAAGCAGCTATAATGTGTCACCAAAAACAAGAGTGGACACGTATACTGCCAACAGTGCTCCTGGGACTTCGAACAACATACCGAGATGATTTCAAGACGACGTCGGCAGAGTTGGTATTTGGACAGAATATACGGGTGCCTAGTCAATTGATAACCGAAGGCAATAGAACCACTAGTCAGTCAGAGTTCGTGGAGGAATTGCAAACAAATGTCGATCAAATTCGCCCACCTCGAGCTGCGAGGTATTGTCAAGATAAAATATTCATAGCAACAAAACTAAATTCATGTCCGAATGTTTTTGTTCGCACTGATGCACTTCGAAGATCACTGCAACTTCTGTACGATAATCCTTTCCCAGTGGTTAGTCGCGACGAAAAAACTTTCACTATAATAATTAGAGGCAAACAGTGCAGAGTATCAATCGACAGACTGAAACCATGTTTTATAGAAAACGAACGAGACGATCCGATACCGGAAAATAACACACCGACGGAGACTCACAACGACACTACTTCAAACACGACAAACCATTTGAATACACCGACACAACGGACTGAAGGACGAACACCGGCAAACGCACGGACAATCAGAGTACGATTCAATCTGGACGAACAAGCCACACCGTCAACATCCAGCAGCAAAGCCTGTAACAAAACACATACAGCGACCGATAATTTACCTAGAACAGCAACCACAAGAGTAGGTAGAAATACCAAACTACCGACACGCTACGCGCTATCACTCATCGGTGATTCGCTGGTAACGGGGTGATGTGGCGTTCTAACACACGACATTTAAATATTAGTTACAATTTTGACAGCAACAGAGTGACCAACAATTGTCAGTCAATTCTTTTTCACCTCAGCGGAAAACAACGACATCTATCCGTAGGTAATAGAAAGTCGGTCAAGTTAGTGGGGAAAAATTCTGTTTGCTCACAATATTTTAATAATCAATTAGCCAATGCAAAAACAAATTTGATTGGTATAAAAGCTTTTTTTCACTGAAAAAGGCAACAATCGAAGCACGACCACGGAAGAATCATGGCTGGTCTCCACTTTCGTATTTTTCTCTTGACAAAAAAAAAATCTAGTCCATTTTTTTCCTCATGACAATTTTTAGTACATTTTCCAAAATACATACACAAAAATGGATTTGAGCATGCGCATTGAAATTTTGTCAAGAGAGGAAAAGATCAGAATATTCAATATTTTTGTCATGACGTTGTGCCATTTGAGCATAAATTGTTTTTTATGCTCAATTTCATGTCATTTTATGTTGAATATTTTGACAAATAAAATGAAATTTTCATTTTTTTTTCACAAAATTTTGTCCTTTTAATGAATTTTAGGTCAAAATATAATAAAATTTGTGTTATTAAAATAAGATATAAATAATAAATCGTGGAATACAAAAGTAATATGCGAAAAAATTGTATTATTCGAAAAACGAACCAAATTCAAATTTTTTTCTTATTCTCAAAGAGAGAAATTAGTTATATTCTTTATGTTAGTAGTGGTAAAAAAATGTCACCAGCCGTTTGTCATTTATTTTTTGTCAAGAGAAAAATATACAAGTGGAGACCAGCCATCATGCACCGATTTTTTGATACTCAACAATAGTAAATACAGTTAAAGCCTTTCCAATAGGTAATATTTATTCTAAAACTGTAAAGCTAAATGAAATATAATTGGATAATAAAATAAATAGAAAAAATATAAAAGAAAATAATATGGTGAGTGGCAATTGCCCCCATAAATCGCCCATCTATGTCGTAAATCGTGGAGTAGCTTTGACAATAGCACTTGAATTATCCACGGGTAGCACCTCGTCTATCTTATCACACAAGCGCTACAAGTGAAACTTGTGTGCCACCAAAAGGTTACGATTTCTTTTGAAACTAAATTCCTTGATGCAGGTTCGTTTTTCAGTTTCATCTTCAGGTGCAAATATGTTTCCTCGAACCGCTCCAAAGCCAACTGCACGTTGTAGTTCGTTAACGTGGCTTCGTATTCATTGGATGAGAGAATTTAATAGATGCTACCTAGAATTATTTTTACAAACCTTGATTTGACATTTATGCAATGACAAGAATTAAAAGTAAATGTAAACATACAATTCTACAGTCAATGCACACTTTGTTCAGAGAAAGATCGAAACTTATAATCTCCAAATGAATTAGGCTAATGAAGGAGAGGGAGGGGACGAAGAAGTAGTTAGAATGTTTAAAATAGCTTTAGGCGTTAGCTTTACCTTCACCGCCACAAACTGTTTTTTGTTTAGTTTGTGACTGATTCTATACCTTTTCATTTTCAAATTGGAAAAAATCATTTGCAAAGTGGAAATAATCATTTACAAATATAAAATGAAATTAATAAAAGAAAAATATTTCAATATGTTGAAAAATTGATAGCATGTCAATCTGAAAATCGACCAATCATATGTATGGATAAAACGAACTTTAATCTTTCCATATCAAGTACAAAAGGACGATCCAAAAAAGGAAGCCGTTGTAGATATATTGCAGAAGGCTGCCGTGGCGCTAATGTTCATATAATAGGATGCATAGGTAATGTGGGGCTTTTTCATCACGAAGTAAGAAGAGGAGCATTTAAAACCCCGCAAGCGAATAAGTTCATATACGCAATTGCCTACGCAATGTTCTAACCAAATATCAATCACCAGTCGTAATGGTAATTGATAATGCTCCGTGTAATGCGTCTATTGAAGCTGTGCTTCTTGAAAGAGAATTTATCAATCATCGGTTATTAAGATTAGGCTCGTACAGTCCAATGTTAAACCCCATAGAATTTGCTTGGTCGGCTCTTAAGGCCTCTATTAAACGAGATTTATCAACTGAATTGCCACAGATTTTAGCAGGTGAAAATAGGATAGATTTGACCCATTAGAATTTCGTTTACAAAGGCTTGAAAATATTATACAACGGAATTTGCCAAATTTATCTGTTGCAAATTGTGCTAAATATGTTGCATATATTCAAAAATTCGTACCAGATGTTTTAAATTTAGTCGATATGATTTTTTAATTTACTGTAAATATTAATAAAGTTTTGATCATAAATATTGTTGTACCCTGTGCGATTTTTATTTTTAAATTTAAAAATCATTATTTCCAATTTGATATTGATCATTTCCAATTTGAAAATGATAAATTCCAATTTGAAGTTGAAAAGGTATAGATGCATTTAAATAACTTTATACATTTACTTCTCCATAAAAGATTGGGAAGTTTATATTCAAACGCTTTTAATCGAAAAACAGTTGTTCTATAATACCTTCACTGGTGTTTTTCAACAACAAAAAAATTCATTTTAAAATGTAATGCATATAAAAAACGGTCAACAATTCTGCACTATTGAACTAAGAGTTAAAAGCCTAAAAATAATAAAATTTTGAAGATGTCAACCTGTTAGATTTCTCATTATTAGCAACGAACACGAGGATGTATACTATCATTGCGTACGGAAATTTTAAATACTTAGAGCCACCCCCTCAACGAACTATATAGTATTTATAATTCCCTTCCAAGTAAAAATATCTCAAAAACAAATTGCGAGAACATTTTTGAAATTCCGTTACGCACAAACATTTTGCCAACCTCTCATTTCTCAACAGCATGCATATAGTAATACAAAAGCGACACCAAAACGTATATTCATAAATAGGGATATACTTATGTTCATACAACAATAAAAATTTTTAAAGAACACAACTAAGACATTTCCACGAAACGAAATAAAAACAAAAAAAAAAAAACTTGGGGGGGAGCAAAAAGCAAAAATTGAAAATATTTTCATGTTTTCATTTCACAAATACTATTTTTATTACGATAAATATAAAATAAATTTCGCTCGTTGAATGCTAAATACCCAAATAACATTGAATTTCATAAACATTTGTGTATTTGTATTCAACAATAAAGATATGAAGCCCATTCATTCGGCTTTAATATACAATATGATACCAAATGAATGGAATCCCCACATAATTTCTATATTAACACCCTTCCCGTTGTAAGTATAATTAAAAAGTATTTACAAAAATTGAGCTTTCCATTTATTTTTATTTTGGTTTAATTAAAAAAGCACACAAAAGTCAAACTTCCCTTTTAATATTTCACAACCCCCTAAAATATTATTTAAATTAACCTCAAATATTGTTTGTAAGATTTTTCTAAAAATCTCATATTTTTCTAGATTTCGAAATGTCAACCCACTAAACTCGAGACATAAAGATGACAAATTTTTATTCCGAGAAAAAAATCATTTCAAAAACGGAAAAAAAAGTTGTCATATAAATTTCGGTTCTAACTTCTAAGGTTAACAATCGCAATGCCAGGACTTATTTTGATAGGCCATAAATAGTAACAAAAAATACTCTGGAATATTACTGTGTCAGGTGTAATTGCTAAATTTCCCAGGAATATCATTTCATACACAAAAATAAAATTCTTTGAAGCCATAAAATCAGGATTTTAAAAATGATGAAAAAAGCCATACATAAATAAAAAAAAATAAAAATACCATAAGACCCTTAACTTGTGGTTCAAATGTAAATATTTGCAATGTGCATCATAAAGAAAATAAAAATCTAAAACTTTAGTATGATGATAGATATAGAACCACAATTTTTCTGTGCAGACAGAATGCAAAAGCACAAAAAAAAAACTTAAACATGTTCTCATTCTGCACATAAAAAGTAAAATCGATTAGTATACAAATGGTTAACAAAGTAGTGTTAACTTTTTTTAATAAGTAAGTTCATTCAATCAAGTGGTTGATTTGCTTAGTTTGGGAAAAGTTTTACAATAAAAAAAAAAAAAGTTCAAATTTCCAGAAAATTTAATTGATTGGTACCACTAAAGTTATGGTGCAATAAACAGCAAATGTTTTACTGGAAGCTCAACAAAAAGTTTTCCTGTTCAAACCATAAATACAAAATCACTATTAATGTTATAAAGTTTTTTCTCAATAAAGTTATAAACGAAACGTGAAAAAAAAAAAATAAAGTTTATTCTGATTTAACGTTCAAATATTTATCTAGGACTAGCAATACCTATTGTTCACGCATTACTCAAAATGAATTTTAATAAGGTGCATATCCCACATGATATTTAATTTTATGTATATGTACTTGTAATTAACTTGTATATGTAATTTTATATACTTTGTAAAGCAATATTATGTACATAGTACATAGATCGCTATACAGTAAAAACCGGATTAGGTTTGTTGAATTGTATTGTTTGGATTTGGTAGATTTTAAGATTGTCTCTACACTTCAATTTTGAGTGTCATGGGAATTGTACAAGTTAATAAATAATACTTCCATAATAAATAATAACATTAAAATAATAAAAAAAAATTTTTTTATCAGCTATCAGCAGAACTATCCTTCATTTTGGTCCTTCGAGCCGGATGGCAACAAATTCATCGAAAATTAAAGTGTACATCTAATTTTACTAGCAGTGAAATCAATTACAGTTGATCAATTTAACTTGCCACGTACAACATGCAAATTTAGTCGTGCATGGTTAGTGTAATCAAAACAACAGTGAAAAGTCTCAGGTTTTACCATAGTTAACCTATTTATTTTTCAATTGAAAACTGTAGTAATTGAAAGTGGCAGGGTTACGAATAGTGCCAAAAGATTACAGTTTGCTCGAAAACTATACTCATATTACACGTTACATCATTCATGTAAAAACTATACCGACATTATACAATTCACAAGTATTGAATTGTAGTACACGAACGACAAATTAATCATCATTTGGCACATACATATATGCACGAGCCAGATATTCCATCCGTAATTTACGCAAAGATCACAATATCCGCTTCATTATCATCCAAGAACACGTGGTTCTCGTCTGATTTCGTGGTAATTCAAGGTCATTGCGCATGGCGTATATTGAAATCAGTCAGCCGTCAACCTTCAACGGCATAGTCATTGCTAACGTTAATTGTCAGAAAAAAAAATCATCGATCATTTATCATGCGGCAATTTATAGTTGGTGGATCATCGCGTCAAATGTAAAATTGACTAAAATTAATCTGGTCATACATTATATCTGGTCATATTTTGGCTCTAACACACATTCATTATTGACATCATCCAGATAAGTTCGTTGCATACAACGCGATCAAGCTGTGACGTCAAATCATCGACTGCATTGGTCAGTTATCAACATGTCTAAAATTGATACTGTTAAAGTTAGCCGAAAGTGAAAAGTCGATAATGCAGATTGTGTTAGTCCAGCCGAAAGTAAAAAAAAAACGGTAAACCAGATTGTCTAATCCCAGTCGAAAGTTTCCAGCCGAAAGTAAAAAGTCGATAATGCAGATTATGATATACATAGCATTCAAGCCGAAAATAAAAAATTTAGTAGTTATCAGCCGAAAGTAAATAGGATACATAGAAATCTATAAATATAAATTTTTGTAAATAAATTTACGTGTAAAACTTTGCTTCGTAGAATATCGGAAATCAGAAGAATATACAAGATTGGAATAAAATCAGCCTCTAGAGTACATATCTGAAGCTGAATCGTTTTTATTTGATTTATCAATAGCTGTCGAATTAATAAATTCTGTTCGTTTCCCGTAGGAAACCTCGGACAACTCGATTTTCCAAAAATTATTAGAAAATTTTCCGAAATCGGAAAAACGAATTTTTCGAGAGTAAGTAATCACATCAATTGAATCCATCTCCAGACATAACACTCTAGAGGCTGATTTTATACAAATTTTCTAATAATTTTTGGAAAATCGAATTTTCCGAGATTTCCCACGGGAAACTTGAACTGAATTTTCCTCCTGCAATAGCTATTGACAAGTCACATCAATCCAATCCAGCTTTAGACATAACACTCTTGAGGCTTCCTTTATTCATCCATTTCTTACTTTCGGCTGGAAACTTTCTTGAATTTTCCCGAGATTTCCCACGGGAAACTTGTACTGATTATTTTTCCTGCATTATCTCCAGACATAACACTTTAAAGTCTGATTTTATACAAATTTTCAAATAATTTTTGGAAAATCGAATTTTTCGAGATTTCACACGGGAAACTTAAACTGAATTTTTTTCCTGCAATAGCTATTGAGTAATCATATCAATTAAATCCATCTCCAGACATAACACTCTAGAGGCTGATTATATTCATCCATTTCTTACTTTCGGCTGGAAACTTTTTTGAATTTTCCGAGATTTCCCACGGGAAACTTGTACTGATTTTTTTTCCTGCGATAGCTATTGAGTAATCACATCAATCCAATCCATCTCCAGACATAACACTTTAAAGGCTGATTTTATACAAATTTTCTAATAATTTTTGGAATTTCGATTTTTCCGAGATTTCCTAAGGGAAACTTGAACTGAATTTTTTTCCTGCAATAGCTATTGAGTAATCACATCAATCCAATCCATCTCCAGACATAACACTCTAGAGGCTGATTTTATACAAATTTTCTAATAATTTTTGGAAAATCGAATTTTCCGAGATTTCCCACGGGAAACTTGAACTGAATTTTTTTCCTGCAATAGCTATTGAGTAATCACATCAATTGAATCCATCTCCAGACATAACATTCTAGAGGCTGATTTTATACAAATTTTCTAATAATTTTTGGAAAATCGATTTTCCGAGATTTCCCACGGGAAACTTAAACTGAATTTTTTTCCTGCGATAGCTATTAACAAATCACATCAATTAAATCCATCTCCAGACATAACACTCTTGCGGCTGATTTTATTCATCCATTTCTTACTTTCGGCTGGAAACTTTTTTGAATTTGCCGAGATTTCCCACGGGAAACTTGAACTGATTTTTTTTCCTGCAATAGCTATTGATAAATTACATCAATGCAATTCATCTCCAGACATAACACTTTAAAGTCTGATTTTATACAAATTTTCTAATAATTTTTGGAAATCGAATTTCCGAGATTTCCCACGGGAAACTCGAACTGAATGTTTTTCTGCAATAGCTATTGAGTAATCACATCAATTGAATCCATCTCCATACATAACACTCTAGAGGCTGATTTTATACAAATTTTCTAATAATTTTTGGAAAATCGAATTTTCCGAGATTTCCCACGGGAAACTTGAACTGAATGTTTTCCTGCAATAGCTATTGAGTAATCACATCAATTGAATCCATCTCCAGACATAACACTCTAGAGGCTGATTTTATACAAATTTTCTAATAATTTTTGGAAAATCGAATTTTCCGAAATTTCCCACGGGAAACTTGAACTGAATTTTTTTCCTGCGATAGCTATTGACAAGTCACATCAATGCAAACCATCTCCAGACATAACACTCTGTAGCCTTTTTTTATTCATCCATTTCTTACTTTCGGCTGGAAAATTTTTGAATTTTCCGAGATTTCCCACGGGAAACTTGAACTGAATTTTTTTCCTGCAATAGCTATTGACAAGTTACATCAATCCAATCTATCTCCAGCTATAACACTCTAGAGGCTGGTTTTATTCATCCATTTCTTACTTTCGGCTGGAAACTTTTTTGAATATTCCGAGATTTCCCACGGGAAACTTGTACTTATTTTTTTTCCTGCGATAGCTATTAAGTAATTACATCAATTGAATCCATCTCCAGACATAACACTCTAGAGGCTGATTTTATACAAATTTTCTAATAATTTTTGGCAAATCGATTTTTCCGAGATTTCCTAAGGGAAACTTGAACTGAATTTTTTTCCTGCAATAGCTATTGAGTAATCACATCAATAGAATTCATCTCCAGACATAACACTCTAGAGGCTGATTTTATACAAATTTTCTAATAATTTTGGGAAAATCGAATTTTCCGAGATTTCCCACGGGAAACATGAACTGAATTTTTTTCCTGCGATAGCTATTGACAAGTCACATCAATCCAATCCATCTCTAGACATAACACTCTAGAGGCTTTTTTTATTCATCTATTTCTTACTTTCGGCTGGAAACTTTTTTGATTTTTCCGAGATTTCCCACGGGAAACTTGTACTGATTTTTTTTTCTGCAATAGCTATTGAGTAATCACATCAATTGAATCCATCTCCAGACATAACATTCTAGAGGCTGATTTTATACAAATTTTCTAATAATTTTTGGAAAATTGAATTTCTGAGATTTCCCACGGGAAACTTGTACTGAATTTTTTTCCTGCAATAGCTATTGAGTAATGACCTCAATTGAATTCATTTTCAGACATAACATTCTAGAGGCTGATTTTATACAAATTTTCTAATAATTTTTGGAAAATCGAATTTTCCGAAATTTCCCACTAGAAACTTGAACTGAAACTTTTTCCTACAATAGCTATTGAGTAATCACATCAATTGAATCCATCTTCAGACATAACACTCTAGAGGCTGATTTTATACAAATTTTCTAATAATTTTTTGAAAATCGAATTTTCCGAAATTTCCCACGGGAAACTTGAACTGAATTTTTTTCCTGCGATAGCTATTAACAAGTCACACGAATGCAATCCATCTCCAGACATAACACTTTTGAGGCCCATTTTATTGATCCATTTCTTACTTTCGGCTGGAAACTTTTTTGAGTTTTCCGAGATTTCCCACGGGAAACTTGACCTGATTTTTTTTCCTGCGATAGCTATTGACAAATTACATCAATGCAATTCATCTCCAGACATAACACTTTAAAGTCTGATTTAATACAAATTTTCTAATAATTTTTGGAAAATCGAATTTTCCGTGATTTCCCACGGGAAACTTGAAATTAATGTTTTTCTTGCAATAGCTATTGAGTAATCATATTAATTAAATCCATCTCCAGACATAACACTCTAGAGGCTGATTTTATTCATCCATTTCTTACTTTCGGCTGGAAACTTTTTTGAATTTTCCGAGATTTCTCACGGGAAACTTGTACTGATTTTTTTTCCTGCGATAGCTATTGAGTAATCACATCAATCCAATCCATCTCCAGACATAACACTTTAAAGGCTGATTTTATACAAATTTTCTAATAATTTTTGGAATTTCGATTTTCCCGAGATTTCCTAAGGGAAACTTGAACTGAATTTTTTTCCTGCAATAGCTATTGAGTAATCACATCAATCCAATCCATCTCCAGACATTACACTCTAGAGGCTGATTTTATACAAATTTTCTAATAATTTTTGGAAAATCGAATTTTCCGAGATTTCCCACGGGAAACATGAACTGAATTTTTTTCCTGCGATAGCTATTGACAAGTCACATCAATCCAATCCATCTCTAGACATAACTCTCTAATGGCTTTTTTTATTCATCCATTTCTTACTTTCGGCTGGAAACTTTTTTGAATTTTCTGAGATTTTCCACGGGAAACTTGTACTGATTTTTTTTTCCTGCGATAGCTATTGAGTAATCACATCAATTGAATTCATCTCCAGACATAACATTCTAGAGGCTGATTTTATACAAATTTTCTAATAATTTTTGGAAAATCGAATTTCCGAGATTTCCCACGGGAAACTTGAACTGAATTTTTTTCCTGCAATAGCTATTGAGTAATCACATCAATTGAATCCATCTCCAGACATAACATTCTAGAGGCTGATTTTATACAAATTTTCTAATAATTTTTGGAAAATCGAATTTTCCGAGATTTCCCACGGGAAACATGAACTGAATTTTTTTCCTGCGATAGCTATTGAGTAATGACCTCAATTGAATTCATTTTCAGACATAACATTCTAGAGGCTGATTTTATACAAATTTTCTAATAATTTTTGGAAAATCGAATTTTCCGAAATTTCCCACTAGAAACTTGAACTGAAACTTTTTCCTACAATAGCTATTGAGTAATCACATCAATTGAATCCATCTTCAGACATAACACTCTAGAGGCTGATTTTATACAAATTTTCTAATAATTTTTGGAAAATCGAATTTCCGAGATTTCCCACGGGAAACTTGAACTGAATTTTTTTCCTGCAATAGCTATTGAGTAATCACATCAATTGAATCCATCTCCAGACATAACACTCTAGAGGCTGATTTTATACAAATTTTCTAATAATTTTTGGAAAATTGAATTTCTGAGATTTCCCACGGGAAACTTGTACTGAATTTTTTTCCTGCAATAGCTATTGAGTAATGACCTCAATTGAATTCATTTTCAGACATAACATTCTAGAGGCTGATTTTATACAAATTTTCTAATAATTTTTGGAAAATCGAATTTTCCGAAATTTCCCACTAGAAACTTGAACTGAAACTTTTTCCTACAATAGCTATTGAGTAATCACATCAATTGAATCCATCTTCAGACATAACACTCTAGAGGCTGATTTTATACAAATTTTCTAATAATTTTTGGAAAATCGAATTTTCCGAAATTTCCCACGGGAAACTTGAACTGAATTTTTTTTCTGCGATAGCTATTAACAAGTCACACCAATGCAATCCATCTCCAGACATAACACTTTTGAGGCCCATTTTATTGATCCATTTCTTACTTTCGGCTGGAAACTTTTTTGAGTTTTCCGAGATTTCCCACGGGAAACTTGAACTGATTTTTTTTCCTGCGATAGCTATTGGTAAATTACATCAATGCAATTCATCTCCAGACATAACACTTTAAAGGCTGATTTTATACAAATTTCCTAAAAATTGTTGGAAAATCGAATTTTCCAAGATTTCCCACGGGAAACTTCATTTGAATTTTTTTCCTGCAATAGCTATTGAGTAATCACATCAATTGAATCCATCTCCAGACATAACACTCTAGAGGCTGATTTTATACAAATTTTCTAATAATTTTTGGAAAATCGAATTTTCCGAGATTTCTCACGGGGAACATGAACTGAATTTTTTTCCTGCGATAGCTATTGAAAAGTCACATCAATCCAATCCATCTCTAGACATAACACTCTAGAGGCTGATTTTATTCATCCATTTCTTACTTTCGGCTGGAAACTTTTTTGAATATTCCGAGATTTCCCACGGGAAACTTGTACTGATTTTTTTTCCTGCGATAGCTATTGAGTAATCACATCAATCCAATCCATCTCCCGACATAACACTTTAAAGGCTGATTTTATACAAATTTTCTAATAATTTTTGGAATTTCGATTTTCCCGAGATTTCCTAAGGGAAACTTGAACTGAATTTTTTTCCTGCAATAGCTATTGAGTAATCACATCAATCCAATCCATCTCCAGACATAACACTCTAGAGGCTGATTTTATACAAATTTTCTAATAATTTTTGGAAAATCGAATTTTCCGAGATTTCCCACGGGAAACTTGAACTGAATTTTTTTCCTGCGATAGCTATTGACAAGTCACATCAATCCAATCCATCTCTAGACATAACACTCTAGAGGCTTTTTTTATTCATCCATTTCTTACTTTCGGCTGGAAACTTTTTTGAATTTTCTGTGATTTCCCACGGGAAACTTGTACTGATTTTTTTTTCCTGCGATAGCTATTGAGTAATCACATCAATTGAATCCATTTCCAGACATAATACTCTAGAGGCTGATTTTAAACAAATTTTCTAATAATTTTTGGAAAATCGAATTTTCCGAAATTTCCCACGGGAAACTTGAACTGAATGTTTTTCTTGCAATAGCTATTGAGTAATCATATCAATTAAATCCATCTCCAGACATAACACTCTAGAGGCTGATTTTATACAAATTTTCTAATAATTTTTGGAAAATCGATTTTTCCGAGATTTCCCACGGGAAACTTGAACTGAATTTTTTTCCTGCAATAGCTATTGAGTAATCACATCAATTGAATCCATCTCCAGACATAACATTCTAGAGGCTGATTTTATACAAATTTTCTAATAATTTTTGGAAAATCGAATTTCCGAGATTTCCCACGGGAAACTTGAACTGAATTTTTTTCCTGCGATAGCTATTGATAAATTACATCAATGCAATTCATCTCCAGACATGACACTTTAAAGGCTGATTTTATACAAATTTCCTAAAATTGTTGGAAAATCGAATTTTCCAAGATTTCCCACAGGAAACTTCATCTGAATTTTTTTCCTGCAATAGCAATTGAGTAATCACATCAATCCAATCCATCTCCAGACATAACACTCTAGAGGCTGATTTTATACAAATTTTCTAATAATTTTTGGAAAATCGAATTTTCCGAGATTTCTCACGGGGAACATGAATTGAACTTTTTTCCTGCGATAGCTATTGAAAAGTCACATCAATCCAATCCATCTCTTGACATAACACTCTAGAGGCTGATTTTATTCATCCATTTCTTACTTTCGGCTGGAAACTTTTTTGAATATTCCGAGATTTCCCACGGGAAACTTGTACTGATTTTTTTTCCTGCAATAGCTATTGATAAATTACATCAATGCAATCCATCTCCAGACATAACACTTTAAAGTCTGATTTTATACAAATTTTCTAATAATTGTTGGAAAATCGGATTTCCGAGATTTCCCACGGGAAACTTGTACTGATTTTTTTTCCTGCGATAGCTATTGAGTAATCATATCAATTGAATCCATCTCCAGACATAACACTCTAGAGGCTGATTTATCTTCGGCTGGAATGTCAATAACATAATCTGCATTATCGACTTTTCACTTTCGGCTGGAAACTTTCGGCTAACTTTAACAGGGTCTTAAATTTTAAATAATCGCCAACACACACAGAGATAGATGTACTCTTGACTGCGTAACTTTTGCAAATGTCAAGCTATGACGCTAAGATTTAGAGGGAATATCAACAACAGATGTACCAACTTAACAAAAAAAAACGGAACTTGAATCGGAACGATGGGAGCGCCACACGTTGGTTATTCCGGGAACCTGTTGATCAAGGTTATTCACAGCAAACCAAACATAGATGCAACGGTCAAATTTGTTTATTTGAAATCACACATTAGGGCTGGTAAGGCATTTGGTCTAACTGAACATCTTCCTGTAACATCGACTAATTATGAGATGGCCTGGAAAACTTTATGTGAACGCTATGACAATGCAATTCTTATTCAAAAGGCGCATATGAAACAAATCTACAATGTAAAATAACCAATTGAAAATTCTTCAAATTCACTTCAGGATTTCGTTGATCATATTGTTCAAAATTATAATGTATTGAAATCTTTCCATGTGCAAATCGAGACGTGGGATTTAATGTTAATCCACCATTTGACCGAGAGGCTTGATAACTCATCGAAAATAAATATTATAAAAAATACTGAAGTGAACAAACTACTAAACTTTGATAAATTCGTAGTTCTTCTCAGAAATCGTGCTCAAGTTCTGGAAGCTATTAAGGGTACAACTACAGTTTCAAAATCATCAGTTAATACCAGAAAATTTAATTACCGGACAGGAAAGTCCACTTCGATAGTTTCTAGTAGCAGCAAATGCTCTTATTGTGGTGGAGCACATTTGTTATCTAGTTGCTGAACATTTTCGGATATCAAGATTACTCCATACATGCGATTTCAGTTTGTTCGGAGTAATCACTTGCGTACGAATTGCTTAACTAGTACACACAATGTTACCAGTTGCGATAAACCGCCTTGTGACGTATGTTCACTGAAGCATAATACCCTTCTTCACTTTGAAACAGCTTCAAACTACAAGGGTTCAAGATATAATTCGAATAATTCAACTCGTAGTTTAAATAAACCAAGAATTGATTCATCAGTACAAAGTAATCAGACAGAATCAAGCAATGTTCAAACTGTCGGTATCTCATCGAGCAGTTTGAAACATATGAAAATGAGCCAAACTCTGGGTTCAAAAGAAAGAGAACAGATTTTAATCGGAACCGCGTTAATCAATGCCACTTCTAAATTCAATAATCGATTTCTGTGTCGAGCGTTATTGGATAGCGGGTCGCATTTAAATTTCGTAACAGAAAATTTCGTAAATTTATTAAAGATAAGAAAGTACAGTTAAAAAAAAAGGTTTCTTGAACTATAGTATATCGTCTAGAGTAACAGACTTTTTCGCCACTTTGGAATTTTTTATAGTTCCCACTATTATCAATTATCTAACAGTATCCAATTAATATAAATTTAAGTTCAATCCCAAAAGATATTGAATTGGCAGACCCATATTTCCATATACCAGATAGCATTGATATATTACTTGGAGCTGAAATCTACATTAAATTATTTACTGGTACCCCCACAGTTTTCAAAAATCTTCCATCATTTTATCCAAGCGTTTTTGATTTTGTAGTAAGTGGTAGAGTAATATCTTCTTACACAGTTCAAGAGTGTACATCCACCGCATTATGCACTATGGAAACGCTAAATAACAATATTAAATAGTTTTGAGAGTTAGAAACAATTTTTGTTTAAACCAATTATTCATTAGAGGAAAAATTTTGTGAGGAGCACTACTTAAAAACACACAAACGTCTCAGTTCGGGTCGTTATTTAGTATCTCTTCCGATAAATGACAATAATTAGTTCGATCTATCAAATTATACTTCACTTATGCAGTTCTATGCCATTGAAATTAATACGTCAACCGGATTAATACGTCAACCGGATACTTATAAGCAGTATCGGGGGATTTCATGAAAGAGTATCTGTCGTTAGATCTTATGACATTAGTTCAAGACCCAAATATCATTGATAATTTGGATAATAAGGTATGTTACTTGCCACATCATTTTGTGCTTAAAGATAGTAGTGTTATAGGCAAATCTTAAAGGTGGTTATAATTGTTTATAAAATGAAACACTATAATTTTAATTTATTTCACGAAATATCAAACTTATTTTTTATTATTTATTTGTAATTCACATTATTTAATATTTTAATTTATTTTATGTTATTTTTATTTAACATTTTTATTTCTTTATTATTTTACAACATTTTTGTTAAAATACGGAACCGAACTGACATTTCAACATGTTGGATTACAATTATATAGATTCCGTATTTATATGTATTAGTTCATCTTGATCTTATGTAAAAGGTACAATCCATCAAATATTTATGAATATTATCAAACAATACATTAAATTATATAAACCAATAATTACATTATATACAACACAATTGTGAATTAAACAGGGTTATACAACAGTAGTACTACCACTCAATTGAGAGTAGTCTTCAATGGGTCAGCTAAATCTTCGTCACAATTGTCTTCAAATGATTGCCTTTTTAAAGGTCCTACTGTGCAGCAGGATCCATTGCCGATAATATCCATTCCCGATTCAGGAACACATCGTCGCCTTCACAGTTGTTATTGCCAAAATGTACAGGCAAATTTTAATCGATGAAACACAACAGGATTTACAACGAATCTGGTGGAGAGATAATCCATCAGAGAACGTTAAATGTTTCAAATTACGTACCATAACCTATGGAACTAAAAGTACTCCTTATTTGGCTACCCGAACGCTACAGCAACTTGCTATGGATGAACTCATTTCATTTCCATTAGCATCGCAAATATTAACGCAGGATTTTTATGTTGATGACGTCCTAACAGGAGCTGATACGACTGAAAATGCATTAAGAATCAAATCAGATTTACTTCAACTATTAGGAAGGAGTAAATTTCAATTGAGAAAATTTTCGTCAAATGTCCATGAAATTTCTTCATATTTGGAGTCTTCATCTAACGTTTCGTTAGTATTAGGTTTGGCTTGGGATACATCACAAGATACATTTGTGTACATGTATAAAACGAAATATCTGGTCAGAGATATGTCAGTTGTTTGACCCTCTGGGGTTGTGTTCGCCGATGATTTTAATAGCCAAAATCATAATGCAATCAATATGGACACTTCACAATATCGATTGGGATGAGTACATAACACCACAGCTTCAGCATCAATGGATCGAATTCAAATCACAATTGGTCAAATTAAATCAAATAACAGTTCCTCGGTGTACATATTTTAATTCCAAATAATAAATTAATTGAGGTCCATGGTTTTTCAGATGCTTCTGAAAAAGGTTTTGGGTGTGTTATTTATCTAAGAAACATGGATAGTAACAATAAAAGCTATGTTAGGCTGATTTGTTCAAAGTCCAGGATGGCTCCTCTTAAAAAACAGACCATTCCTCGCCTTGAACTTTGTGCTGCTTTGCTGCTGCCGCAAACAATACCGTTTACATGTTTGTTTTACCGTTTCATAAAAAGGGAGACCGATTAAACTAAAACAACTATCGCGGTACAGCTTTGCTGAACACAGGCCACGAGATTTTGACCAACGTAGTCGCAGCAAAGTTACTAACTTATCTCTCTGAAAGAAGTTCGTTCTCCTTCCACTGGAATTAAGAGCCCAACATGTATCGCGCAAAATAAAACTGAACATCTACAAAGCACTGATAAGACCAGCTTTCACCTTTGGTGGCAAATCTTAGAAACTGGCAAGACAAAACATCCTGAAAATTGCTGTAACAGAGCGTAAGATCATAAGACCTTGGTCCCATTAAAGAGGGAGCCACCTACAGAATGCGAACGAATCCTGAGATCAGAAATGAGCTCAATAAATTTGACGTCATCGAATTCATAAAAGAGTCAAGGCAAAGATGGCTTGGTCATGTGCTTTTTTCACAAAATCAGACCACTAAACAGGACTTGGAGTCGGCACCAGCGAAAGTAGGACCCCGTGCGAGACCACCTTCCCGATGGAAGTCGAAAGGGACCTAAACATACTCAGTCACCGTGTCTGGCGTTCTCTTGCGGCGGGTCGAATTATTTGGAGGAGCATCGTTGAGGCTAATAAATCTCTTCCTGGGATGTAGCGGCAGCGGAAGAAGAAAAATAATTTGGATTTTGTGGCTCTTTTCCAAGTGGATGTTATCACCACCTTTTTTTTCTTAGGCATTATGTCCCTGTTAAAGAGACATGATTATTATAGTTTAAGCCGGCATGTTCAAAAACTTTGCTTGCCGGATATACCGCCGAATCAAAGCATTTCCTATCTAACATCAAGACATACAACTCATGTTTCCAAATGACGTTGTTCGGCGCAGAAATCATAACTTTCAAAGTGTAAGGACAAATTTATCATAAAGCCGGTTCCCTGCTTCCGTTCCCAGATGATCAACATAAATTCCTACAAATGTATTTTATCGGTGATGCCAATGATGAATTGAATGCACTGGTATAAAAAGGTCCATTGTTTCCCAACTAAAAGAGCTTCTTCACGTATAAAACCATTTAGTTCGTTTGTTCAAAACAGCAATTGACATGATGCCATCTGGTAGACACAAGGTTGTTTTGCATGCTGACAAAACGCATGCTGGAGAACATGTGCCAAGATTTAATGCTCCAACTATAGACGAAGTGGCGAATAAACATATAAGAAATGCAGTGCAATGAACTATTATTGATACCGATTAATGATTCGAGAGAGTGAAGACAATCACATTTTGAAATGGCGTTAATTGTTTCACTAATACATTGTAGATATGTATGCGAAAATTGAAACAGAACGTTTGTTATTCACGCGTTTGAATCAGACCAAGCTTCGCTCTGAAGAATACGTAATTGTAAGTGACGGTAATACAAGTAACGTTGGAAGACTAACGATTTGACCATTTTCATATACAGGCAGTCGACGTCATATGCAAGAGTACGCATAAGATGCAATTGCGTATGTTCGTCACTACGGACGCCCATATCTATTTATTACATTTACATACATGCAATCCAGCTGGGGACGATATACAATAGCCTCTTACTTCACAGACAATCGCTGGTAGTTAGGCATAACATCACATCACGTGTTTTTAGATAGAAGCTGAAATCGCTGATGGATTTTATGGTAAAACATGAATTATTTGGGTCTTTGCGCTGTTGGATTTACTCAGTGGAATGGCAAAAGAGAGGATTGCCACACGCACTAATCTGGCTCTATGTCAAAATCACTTCAAACGAAATAGACGATGTAATATGCTAGATGTATCCGATGCCGACGACGATAAGGATTTGCATGAAGTTGTAACGAAATACATGGACCTTGAGGAACACTGAATCTAAATTCACCATGCACGATAGACGGAAAATGCTCTAAGCGATATCCTCGAGCATTAGTATCAAACACAGTTACAGGAAACGATGGATATCCTTTATACAGAAGAAGACCAGACAATATATGGGTTCTTCGCGCACATACGCATGGAATACTATAACTCCGTTAAATCGATCAAATACATTTGTAAGTACGTGAATAAAGGCAGCGACATGGCAGGTTTTGGTATTCAACCAGAAGGAAGTGATAGAACGAAGTCCAGGTGTTACTCACCTAGCATTACATCTAAAGAATGGACAACGCAATCCATGAATCCACCGGCTACAACGTTAACTGCTTTCTTCACGTTATGTCAATAGGACGTGTTTGCGAAAACACTGCTGTATTCGGAAGTGGCTACGTATTATACATGGAATACCAGTAGAAAATCATTTGAACGACGCAAACGAAAAGAGCGAGGCTACGGACAACTTGGCATATTCAAAGAAACTACGATAGGCAGAGAACGACCGACACTGGGATGTATGCATTAATGATGGGTGCAAAACGTCACATACAAATCAAATTCGTGCTTTGTTTGCAATCATAATTACCGCCTGCTCTCCCTCATCTTCAACAAAGTTATGGGAGAAATATTAATTGCAAATGGCTGAATATCTTTTCCATCGAATATGCGAGGAAACTTTAAATATGAATATCAATTTCACAGCAAAAATCTACAAAGAAGCGTTGATAATGACTGAAAATTTTTTGCTTAAATATCGCGAACAAAGTTCTCAATCAATTAGGAATGCTATCACCGAATGGTTCTGCTGCGGCTTCGTTCGATGTAGAATTGCGTCGTGAACAAAATTACAACATGGGTGATCTTTTGTCGTATATGTAATTAAATGTTCCTAAGCTAACGCTTGAGCAAAAAGCCATTTACAATCAAATAATGTAAACTGTCGATAATGGGTTGGAGAATTTTTTTTCTTAGATGCGCTAGGAGGAACTGGTAAAACGCTCCTGATTACATTGATTTTGGCAGCAATTCGATCCCAAAATGGCATCGCCTTGACACTTGCATCGCTCCGAATAGCTGCGACATTGCTACCAGGTGGAAGAACTGCTCATTCCGCCTTGAAATTGCCATTGAACATGTAATTCATTGAAACTCCCGCGAGTAACATTTCCAAAGCATGCGGCATGGAAAATGTGTTGCAGAAATGCAACTCGAGGCTCTTGATCGATCGTTGCAAGATTTGCGTGGAAACAATAAACGATTTGGGGACGCATTCATATTGCTTGCATGAGATTTCAGGCAAACATTACATGTAATTTCCCGATTGATATCAGCGAACGAAATAAATGCTTGCCTAAAATACTCTACCTTGTGGCGGCTGAAATTAACTACAAATATGCGTGTCCAGCTACAAAACGACCGATCAGCTGAAATATTCTCACATCAATTGCTGGAAATTGGGAATGAAAAGGTGCCGGTTGATCTGACCTCCGGACGAATTTCGTTGCCTCATAACTTCTACAATTTAGTGACGTCAAAAGAAGAATTGGCTGAAAAAGAATTTTCCAATATTAAAACCAATTACGATTAGTGAACGAGCTATTCTTGCCACCAAGAACAAGGACGTTCAGTCACGTACAAGTCGGTCGACACTCCTGCGTTCATTTCTTTGAATTCAGAAAGGGTATCATCTAACTTAATCCTGAATAACCTATCTTTCAAGTAAGATTCCAGTATTTTAGCAAATTGCATTGGTAGAAGATTACTTAACTTGTGGTTAAGTCCTTCCTGCCACACTCTATCAAATGCTTGTGCAACGCCCTTTTTTTCCTCTAATGCTTTCTCAGTTATACTGGTTATTCTGTGTACTTGATCAATTGTTGAGTGCTGGTTACGAGAAGAAGCTTCTCAAAGAGTTTGGACATGACTGGGAATATCGAAATTGGTCTATAAGACGATGTTATGTGTGGTGGCAGGAACTCGAGATAATCTTTTTATTTCATTGAGTGCTTCGATGGGCAGTAAATACTTGCAATACAAATGGAACTACTTTTGGTTTTGACAATAATAGCAGTTGCTTGTATGTCTTCTGTTTCATATTTTAACTCTTCATAGTGATGAATACTATTTATAGTTATAACAGCACTACCTCCTTTAGCAGTATTTCCAAGGTAAATATTGTGATATATTTGATAATTTTTAAATTTAATGATTGATTGTTTAGTGAAGTGTGTTTCCGTGATGAGACATACATCGATTTCTTCTGTGTCCAGGACCATTTGCCATTCTTGTTGATGTTGCATTAGTTCATTATCATTCCAACATAAGTTTCTAAGATCATTCGCCATTTTTCTGTTCAGTGATGGCTCCCTTAGCGCTGTACTTCAGTTTTTGTAAGCACTCATCAAATGTATTTAGCAGGGCTGTGGAGTCGGAGCCGGAGTGGCCATGTGGAATTGACCAATTCCGGCTACAGATTTTTGTTGGTTTTTATTCCTTTTTTTCTTAGGTATCTGAAATATTTTTATATGGATTACCGCAGTTCAATTTGGCATTCCAAGTCGTATTAGCCGAAATTGCGGTAAATTTAACAAATTTGGGTCGAGATTTTTGAGAAATCTTGAATTTCTTACAATTTTGTATTAAGCACGCAAATGGAAATAAATATTTTGTCATCACATTTCACGAAAAATTAATGATGTTAAACCAAACAAAAAATTGGAAAAATATCAAGAAGAATTAATATGAATTTTGACGAAACTTTAACAAGCTAAGATGCTTTATTGTTAACTTTGCTCTTAGGTTAGGTTAAGTTTGGGTGGCGGTCCACTAGGTCCGTAGCCATACCACAATAATTATTTCCTTAAACTCATTGGAACCATTTTGAGCTGTTAACAAAGCGCCGTATACTCCTGACGTCCATCCTACAGAGGTCCGTCAGGTCTTTGAAGAGGGGTGCCCTAGAAACTTTAGTCTGTTTCGTGCCAGACGAGGGCAGGTGCAAAGAAGATGAATTACTGTCCCTTCCTCCTCCTCGTCCTCGCAACTAGTGAAAAAGTTTTTAACTCCTGGTTCCAAAACTGCACCCATCATCCAGTCCTCCCTGGATGGGATCCTAGTCCGGAACTTTGTGTCAAAAGATAGTGACGGGACAGTATAGTCGGTGGTCTTGGGAATTTGTTTGTTGCACAAAATAGATGAGTGCCCTGTATTGTTGCAGGTCCACATTAAGATGGATTTCAGCCGTATGGCAGTACAAGCTGCCAACTGTTTCCCCAAAATATCTATAGGAGTCAAAAATGGCAGAGTCTCTAGTGCCTGAGTGGATGTGCTCCTCAGTGCACCACTGATCCACAGAGAGATTGTTCTCTGAACTTTTGTCAACAGCTTTTGGTTCACAGATTTGTCCAGAGCAGGCTACCAGAATATTACCCCATACAAGAGTATGGGTCTGACAACTGCGGTATAAAGCCAATGCACGATGCGGGCTCCAGCCCCCATCCTTGCCCAATGACATTTTTGCAATAAAATAGCGCTACCGTAGCTTTCTTTTCCCTTTCCAGAATATTAGGTTCCCAATTTAATTTGCTATCCAAAACGAGACCCAGAAACTTCGCTTTAACTGTAAAAGTCAAGCTGAACCCATTTAAAGTGGGAGAATCGATGTGAGGAAGTTTATATTTCCTAGAGAAGAGAACCAATTCGGTTTTGTGTGGGTTCAAATTCAACCCACAGCCATTGGTCCATAATGAAAGAGTGCCCAGGGCATTCTGCATAAGCTCACTAAGGGTGCCGGGATATTTACCACGGACACCAAAAGCAACATCATCCGCATAGGCAACCACCTTGACACCACCGTCCTCTAGTCTCAGCAACAGGTCATTTATGACCAAGTTCCAAAGTAAGGGGGACAGAACGCCACCCTGCGGTGTACCTCTGCTTGCAAATCTTCTGACGGAGGATTCCCCAAAACTATCATTTATGATCCTGCCGCTTAGCATCTGATCTATCCAGTCCTTGAGTGATTGATCTACTCCTAGATCTGAAAGTGCCCGAGTTATAGCCCCTGGAAGCAAATTGTTAAAGGCCCCCTCAAAATCCAAGAAGGTTACCATTGCGTAGTCTCTATATTCGAAAGATTTTTCAATGAAAAATACAAGAGAATGAAGAGCAGTCTCTACAGATCTCCCCTTGCAATAGGCATGGTGAGATTTGGACATCTTTTTCGACACAATCATGCCTCTAATATGAGCTTCTATTTGTCTTTCCAGTGTTTTAAAAAAGAAGGAAGACAAGCTAATCGGTCTAAGGTCTTTGGGATTGCAGTGTAAGCGTTTTCCCGCCTTAGGTATGAAAACAACCTTCACTTCTGCCCATTTACTAGGAATGTGACATAGTTCTAGGCTGCCTTTGAAAATTACCTCTAACCAGGAAATTGTTAGATCCGTAGTTTATTGAATATCCGCAGGGCTAATACCATCGAGTCCATGCGACTTATTTGGTTTAAAACTGTTTATCGCCCACAGGTTCTTTTTTCTGCTAATAATTTGGCCTATGAGGCTACTTGCCCTTTTACCTACTGATGTGCTAGGTACCGATTCGGAACAACCAGCAAAATGAGTCTACATCAGAAATTCCAGCGATTCCGCACTATTAGTGGTCCATATCCCATCCGGCCGTTGAAGATAACTTGGGATGGAAGGACCAGTTGCTAGTACTTTGCGTAGCCTAGACATCTCCGAAGACTCCTGAATTTTACCACAGTATAGTCTCCAAGAGCTGTTCTTGGCACTTCTCAATTGATATTTGTAAATATTGAGGACTTTCTTATAGGAGTCCCAGTCAATATCAGATTTTGTTTTCCGTGCTGTTTTGAAGAGTCTTTCGCATTTTTGGCGTGTTTGTTGAATCTCCTTGGACCACCAGGGTGGCCGAGATTTACCCCTAGGCATGCTAAGGGACTAGAGCCCAGTATCGCTTCATTAAAAGTGCTGGACAACTCGTCCACCAAGCCATCGAGCTCTTGCGCAGTTTTTGGAGGTTTTGGCACCGGAACTGGTAGTAAATTACCCAGAATAGTTCTAAAGTTATCCCAGTTGGTTTTCCTTCTGTTTCTGTAGATTGGACTTTTTGGATAAATCAAGTCCATTTCAAATTGAAGATAACAATGATCAGAAAAGGAGTAGTTCTCCGACACTCTCCAGTTTAATAAACTAATCGCCGTAATAACCAATACTTCCTGTCTATTACTAGTTATAAAGGTCGGCTTATTGTCTATGTTACATATATGAAGGTTAGTACTTAAAATGTAATCAAGGAGTAACTCACCTCATTCATTTGTGTCCGAAATTCCCCAAATCATGTGACGAGCATGTGCATCACTCCCAAGAATGACTCCAACTTTGCGCTTCTGAGCCTCCAAGATTAGCTCACCTAGAATGATTGGTGGAGTATCCACTTCATCATAAGCTAGGTAATCTGATACTAGCCAGAGGTTTCGTTTATCGACCTCAATGCTGACCGCTGCTACATCTTCGTTACTGAAATTTGATAACAGAAAGCAACTTATTTTTAATGAGAATGCACGACCGAATCTTACCTTCTTTTTTCGCGTGCATTATTCTATAATATGGAGGCTTAAGCCCAACCCAAGGTTCCTGGATCAAGACGACATCTGTCGCTTCTTTCCCAATTTTTAAAATTAGAGCAGCTGATGCTGCCTTATAGTGGTGAAGGTTGAGTTGAAGAAATGTCAGTGTCATCTCTACAGCCTCTTCTCCACCACAGTAACATCAGGGTCATCTCCTGATGAGAAGTCCTCTGAGAGCCTTGGCTGGCTACCTCCGCGCCGATAAGCTATCAAGCACCGCCGTATTTTCTGAAGATGACTTCGGAGCCTCCGGCTTGTCGGCGTCCTTCTTGTACACCTTGAGTGTGACTGCACTGAAACCATAGTTGATTAAACAGTTGGTTTTTTCCAGTGCAGTCAGTGACTCCCTGTTTAAGATGATAACAGCTGACCTATAGTTAGCCTTTGTCTCCTTGAGCTTAGCAACTTTCCAGTTGTGCTTTGGCAACTCCGGGTTGCCAACCTGCAACATCTGGAGTATTACGGGGGGACCTCGTTAAAAGGCCTCATAGCGAAAGCATGGAGTTTTGTTCGCTTTGCGATCTTAGGACTTTCCTTCTGAGATCTATTTCTTTTAAGCTGTGAGCCAGCTGAAGGGCTTTCCGACATTTTTCAGTGACTGTTTTTGCCCACGCAAGCGTGGATTTGTCCTTATTCGTTCTGTTTTCTGGCGAGATGTTATTTATCTTAACCAGGGCCCTCCAGACCTTCCTCCTAGTATTACATGTTGGTTTTGAGGAACCAGCTTCATTCGGGCTTTGGTACCGCTTTGTATTTGTATACTCAGTATTGGTGACCCGAGTGGATGGACCAGCCTTGCTTGAGCTTATGTCCCGTTGTTTATTTGTAAACTTAGAGTCAGGCCTACAGACCCGAGTCTCGTTGTCCACATTTTCCGGATTTTTTAGAGAGCCGGACTCTTTTTGTTGTTTTTTGTTATTTTGAACATCCATATTTGTTCCCACGAGTAGCGGAGAAAGAAGTGTCCATCTGTGCAGAGATCCGCAGTACACAGATAAGGCTACTTAATCCGGAGGGCGCCAAGTATCCGGATCCACCGTTAGCGCCTGTGCTAGTTTTAAAACTGGGCCCCCAGTCAGGTCGATTATCGGCACGGTACGATTAACACCTTAATCCAACCCAGCGATTTGTTTAAGGTTGACTCCTTTAGCGCCGTGTTTTAGCCTAGAAGCCAAAGAATCAGCAATCTAGTTACCAGCGGTCACCACGTGGAGGTAACACGAGCACTTGTGGAAGTTGCAAGTTACGGAGCTGACCGGAAGTGCCAATTTCAATCCCCCGATCAACTTTTACCTGACACACCTAACTTTGCTGTTGGTGATACTTAAAATATTTATTTAAAATTTGTACATAAACCTTTTCAAACCAATAATCGTGCCTTATATGTATCAATGAAATGTTTTTTTTATGTAGAACTCAACTCAAATATGGAGGATTGCAATTTGAGCCAGAAATCGATGATATTTTCCGTTCGTTGGCAAAAAATTATATATTTAGGAAGCAACTGGAAGAATCGCAAATAACCTTTAGTTTATTTCTATGTTTTCTTTTATAAAACAAGGTAACTGAAAATGTCACAGTAGCTTTTTGGAAAATATTCAAAATCTGAAACTTAATTTTGAAAATTTAGAATATTGTCGAGTTATTTCCATTCAAAACTCAAAATCGATGAGAAAAACACAGATTGGTTTGAAAAGCACAAATGGTTACGAAATAAATCTGAACAAAAAAAAAATGAAAAGCTACTTTCATTAATTAAAGCGTTCTTACATTTTGTCAAACAATATTCACGTCACCGTTATAGATTCTATGTATTTTGAGTAACAGCTCAATAGATAATCCTACGGATGATCCGAGCCCCCCTCTTTTAACAGATGATTTTCCCCAGCAACCACCGACACGCTACCTCCTCTCCCTAAGACTGAAACTCTGCGTACTTGTAGAAGTTCCACAGTTTAGTGGTGACCTATTGTTATTCGTTCCACCTGTTAAGAAAAAGGGGAACTAACTTCGTACGAAATTAAAATGTATCGTCAGATTATTGACTTTATAGAAAAATATCTTTGGAATAAAATTGTGGCTAGTCTTAAAAGTACCGTATACCAGCTTTCCCCGATAAATATTCTAATTTTGATATTGTACAGAAAAGGCTAATATGGTGTCCCTGCGGTGACCTTTGCAAATTAACGCCAGTTACGGAGTCCGTGTCGGAGCTGGAGGTGGAGCCGGAACCGGAGTTGGAGTCGGAACCGGAGGTGGAGCTGGAGCTAGCGCCAGGGCCGGATCTGGAGCTGGAGCCGGAGTCGATAACCAATCTATAAATTTCCGGAGTCGGAGCCGGAACCGGAGCCGAACATTTTTTTTTCAGAGTCCACAACCCTGGTATTTAGTCTGCTTAAAATTAATTTAAGTGTTTGACTTATATTGTCATTTTCAGCAGTTTTTTCTGTTTTCTGGATAATATTTGGAACATCATCCTTTAATTGAGGTGGGGAGGGCGTATTATTCCGCTTCCTTTTTTTTCTTCCATCTTTAACTCTTTTCCACTCAGTTTCTCGAGTTAGTTCCTCTTCATCCGCATGGTACTCTTGTGGAGTTGTATTCTTGTTAGAAATAGAACCGATGTCCTCCTTTGGCTTAAGAGCTTTATCTTTGTTTTCTAGCGTCTTCATACGCTCCTGCATCCATGCAATTGTAACATTCAGTTGCTTGTTTATATGGTTGGCTTCAACTAATGCATTATTAACTTTGCACAATTCATGTGAAGCTTTTCTTCGTTTGTCGAACGAGTGTTGTGGCTGCTGGCCCCAATGGTGGGACTATCGCCTCTTATCGGATAATACGATACTTTCTTACTCCTCTTTAAGGGATGTGAATTATCCTTTTCTCTTTCACTCAATTAAGCTGATTTATTCACCAACATATCTTGGGATTGGTTAAAATAATTGTTGTATAACAATGGCTGCACTACTCCAGAATTCAAAAGACCGACCTTCGAAGAGGGTGGATTTACCTAAGCAACAGGTGCACTCATTTATAGTATTTATGTTGCACTCGTTTCTACTATTTAGCCGATGCATCACATCGTTGCCCGGGTGTTACCACGTTGAGGTATACTAGACACATTTGGTGGTTTCTACTTAGTTACAGCGTTAAAATATAGACAACAAGAGAAATGGCTATAGACGGTCAACCCCTACACTATTGAGACGCACTCAACACCCTTATTTGAAAATAAAAATGGAAAAAAGCTCAAGCTTTCATTTTGGATGGTCAAAATTTCACTACAAAAGATACTAATAAAGCATTCCAAAATAATTTTTTTTATATTATCCTGGTCCTGGCCAATATTTGAATTTCTAAAAGCACTCAAAATAGCTGCAACGTCCTTGACCTGCGATTTCGTGAAGGCGAAATTCTGAAACACTTTCTTGTTTGTATACGTTTGTTTAAAGCTGCCACTTATACAAATGTGATTACTATACAAATCAGAAACATTATTTAGTTAAAATTCATCGCAGCTCATGCATCAGCCAGATAAATTCTTTTTTCCTTTTCATTCTTACTGTGGTGTTTGATATTTTATTTGGCTACGAGCAAAACCTCAAACGCTACACGATATATGGTACATGTACATGCTAGATAGTATTGCAAATATCCCAAGGAACACAAAAAAATTTCATTCATCATTTTAAATAATTTAAAGACTCTTTTCCGTCTCTTGTAAAAAAAAAAAAAATTATTTATTATTTGCATTGTTTTTATCTAAAAAGATAAGAATTCAGTCAGTCTCGAAGACATGTACAATACCAGAATATTATTATTCAAAACCTTAATTTACTTTTTTCTGTACTGTTTTGGTTGACTTAATTCTTTGGTTTGTTAAAATATTGTTTTATAAATATAAATTTTGTGAAGGATACTACGCTCTCTATTTACATTCGAATATATTATAATGGGGCGGATGGGCAACAAACAAAAAAAAATAAAAATTTAAACACAAAAGTTACTGGACCCTCGTCAGACAATTATCCATGAAAATGAAAATGGTTTAAGTAAAAAATACACAAACAAATTAAAATTATAGATTTTTCTTTTGTATTCGAGATGATTTTGGTTCAGCATTTTCGAATACACAAGTAAATTGTGTGGTTTGAGTAGATGGACTCGGAAAATTTTGCACACGAAACAATAAAGCTCTTAACTCAATAAGTTCATCTTTTAAAATAATACATCGTAAAAAAAAAAAAAAAAAGTCAGCCTTTTATCTTTCACTTGGTGTGTTCATTTCGACGGAATAAAAACAGGAAAAGCACAAAACAGTGCAGCTTTGAAAAGAAAACTTTTCTCGCATACAAAAAAACAAAAAAACTTTGATCTTCGCTCATTCATTTTGCCGTATTTAATCCAAAAACATTCTCATGTCTTGTTTGAAGTTTTTTTTTGTAGGTTCCTATTGAATATATGAACAAAAAAACACACAGTGCACAAAGTGTCTGTCTATTTATCTATTTATGCAAAATGATAAAAAAAGTAAGTTTATTCAAAACTATCATTTTGTTAGCAGCAGTCTGATAATATGCATAAAGTGGAAGATAGCAACAAGTTGAATATTTGACGAGGCGAAATGAACGAATTTTCATCATCATTTTTCACAGTCACGAATTTGAATAAATTTTTGTTGTAAAATTTTTTTATTTGAGAGATTCGTGTTTCAGTTTGTTCAGTAAAGTGAATAAATTTAATCAAATTTATGTGTTATTAAGCACGGCGAAATCATATTGGTGTGCTTTAGCAACAAATATAGTCCGTATATTACACAGTTTTTGTGTTTTAGTTTAGCCCACAATCTTTTGAGTACATACTCGTATGTATGGCACAGACAATATTTTTAGAGATAATTTAAATTTTTTTTTGTTTTATTTTTTGTAGTACACAACATAGAAAATATATAAAATATTTTCGTCTCTCATTATTATTTACATAACTTTTGCATAACCATAAAAATGATATAAATTTATCATGTCTACCAAAAACTTATACATACATTTGTTATACGATAAAATATTAGGCTATTTTATCGAGCAGAATGAGTATAATAAATGTTTTGACTTCATTGTCATAAACTGGAATTTTGTTTACATATGTACGTAATCTTTGTGATAAGATCTTTTAATCAAAAAAGCTCGATTCAATAATAATAATTAGTAGCAAACTTTTAAAACTGTAGAAAATGGGTTTTCCTAATTATGTTATAGAAAGTACGACTTTTCAGAATCGTAGTAGGTTGCGTAACAAGATATCTAATATTTTTCACAACTGCACTCCCGAGCAACTCGATCTACTCAAACCTCCGCGCATACAAAAAGACATATTTTGTTAAAATGGCTTAATCGATTTCCGCAAAATGAAATTTAATCTTTACAAAGACACCTTTATCATTAAAATCTATACAGTACTTTTCAAATTAAAGCATTTCCGGTGAAAACAATTGGCGTGTTGCAATCTCCTGTATAATACCGCGTTGACCGATATTTGCCATCAGTCACTTATCAGATGTTGACCTGAACAAATCTCTACCAGTTTCATTCGTTGTTTCCTCAAAGTCATGAATACTACTTCAGGAAAAGCCATACAAGTTGTTACTTTATTGCTATTTCAAAAGTATCTAGAAGGTTTCAGTAAACTGGTAACTTCAATCGAGACCACATGCCAGCCGGAATCGGTGTACATGTGGGAGGGACCACCGATTTATTGTCCTAACTTCACTGCGAACTCGTAGCTGCTAGCCCATGCATAGTAAGAAGACGCTTGAAGCAAGCCAATCTCACCCCAAGACGGCCCGCTAGAGGGCCAAAATGGACAGCACGCCAGTCATGGAGGTCCGTTCTATTCACTGACGAGTGCAGAATATTTCTCCATGTTAGTGATAGGAGAGACTGGGTCTACCGGCGTCCAAGAGAGCAATTTTCGCAGTGCTGTTTTGCTGAAATAGTCTCGTACGGCGGCGGTTCGTATATGGTGTGGGCTGGCCCTCATATTGTCCCTCAAGCGATATGTTGAGGGAAAAACAGATCTTGTTTTCATACCTGATGGAAGCCGTAGAGGAGGTCTGGCCATACTATTAAAGTTAGCCGAAAGTTTTCAGCCGAAAGTTATAAAATATGAGTAATTCAGATAGTGTCTTGGCTATCTCAGCCAAAAGATACCAGCCGAAACAAGCTAGAATTTATCGACGAATATTTGCTAATTTTGGTTTGTCATTGTTTACCATGCGAATTATAGTTTAAGTTTCATCAGAAAAGCTAAATATAAAATGTAAAATTTTTTGTTAATTCAACCTTTAAAGTGTCATGTCTGGAAAGTATTTCCGTTAGTTTGCGTTACCAACAGTTATCCCTAGAAAAATTATCAAGCAAGTCTCATTTGGGGAGCTCGGGAAAATTCGTCTGAATTAAAAGCCGATATAATATTATAAAATTTGTATAAATTCAACCTTTAAAGTGTCATGTCTATTAAGTATTTCAATTAGTGTGGCCTACTAACAGTTATGCCTAGGAAAATTATCAGGGCAGGTTTCATATGGGGAGTTCGGGAAAACCCCTTTGAATGAAAAGCCAATATAAAATTACAAAATTTGTATAAATTCAACCTTTATTGTGTCATATCTAAAAAGCATTTCAGTTAATGTGCCTAGTAGTCAAAATTAACTAGCAGAAAAATAATCAGGGCAATTTTCAAGTGGGGAGCTCGGGAAAACTCGTTTGAATGAAAAGCGGATATTGAATTACAAAATTTGTAGAAATTCAACCTTTAAAGTGTCATATCTGGAAAGTATTTCAGTTAGTGTACCTAGCCAACATTTATTAGTAGAAAAACTATCGGGGCAAGTTTCATTTGGGGAGCTCGAGAAAAATCCTTTGAATTAAAAGCCGATATAAAATTACAAAACTTGGCTTAATCATTTTTCTAGTGATAATTGTTGGTAAGGCACACTAATTGAAATTCTTACCAGACATGATACTTTAAAGGTTAATAAAATAATTCCTTCAATTACAGCCATATCAGGATTCTGGAAAAATTTCATCACTCTTAATTAGTCAGCAATTACCACTTAACAATGCAAGATTAAAATAATACCAGTATATAGCTTAAAGATTTACTCCCTGACAGAAATTTAAATGAAGCAGCTTCCACACATCCATCAATAGTCAATAGTTTATGATAAATTAATTAGCACAAGATTACACAATTTTAAACTACATTTCCGTTGGATATTTGTAATTCTGGAAGCTTAGCAGGTTCCATATATATCGCTGAAAATTAAAATCAATTTAATCAATTATGCTATGTAATACTTAATAAACCGAAATTAAAATGATTTAAATTTACATCTAAGGCCTGAAACAAAGAATAAATTATTATCTCAGTAAACAAATGAATTAAGTATCCATAATTCCACCTTGGTTTGCTAAAGTTCATGCTTTCTATTGCTAAGCCCGCGGTACAAATTAGATAGGTAACAAAATCGAGCGTTTTCGCGTCTCTTGCATTCTTCCTTTTATACATCTAAACAACATATCGGCTCTTTTATTCCCTTCACCTGTCTATGTAATAGGATCCACTATATGGTCACGTGACAGCTTTGAACGCATTCAAAAATCGCATCCACATTTACATTGCCTTCCATCCACATTTTAGCAAACATAAACCACTCTGGGAATCGGAAAATATTACTATTTTCCTTTCCCCGTCATTCACAGCCAGTTTAATACCTTAAAACATTCCAATCAGTGCAGCGTTCATTATACAGATGCTTTTGTCCACTTTAAAGTCTTTTAAACATTATTACTAGGCATAAATACACCAACACCCACTCCATTCTCATTCACACGCTGACTGACTTTCCCAAACATAAGTTCCGCGATAACTTCATTCATTCCCTTATTAAATTCCTTCATATTCAAACATACAATAAGATTATTAGGAACGGGTTGCGGACCAGCATTGCCTGTAATGCTCTATATGTTGGTTTGTAAACCGCCCTACTTTGTAACCTTACTATCATTTCATTCCAAAACTCATTTTTCTTAGTTATCATTCTCACTGACTCTTTCACTGTGATCCACTGTTTCTTATATTCGAGACGTGAATCACCCATTTCAGACCACAGTGTCTGTATTGGGGTTGAGTTAATCGGTCCCAACACCACTCTGGCGCATGCATTTTCAACTTTCATCAATTGGCTAAAAGCCCCTTTCGAACAATTCCCATACACACCATATCCAATTTTGGAGGATATGAGGGCCTTTCGTAACATGTCAGTTACACTCGAATGAGCGCCCCACTTAGGTTTGCTCACCCGTTTAACCACATTTAAACGCTCCATGCAGTTATCTGCCAACATTTCATGTGTTTCCTTAAATTCATACGTCCGTCAATCTAAATACCCAAATATGTTTCCGGTAACACACATTTGGATCTCTATCCCGTTTACGGGTGGGAACCACCCTGTTCTATTTCCATTTGCCCGGTATTCTGGAACCCATCCACACTTTGTTGAGTATCTGAAGCAATTTATATTTTGCTGAGTCACTCAACAACCGAATCATTTTATAACTTACGCGGTTCATCCCTGGAGTGGAGATTTTGATGTATATAACACCCTCAGGAATTCTCCTCATTCAGGCTTGCTATCCATTCTGTCATTTTTACTAATTCTATCAAATTCATTTTTACTTTCTTTTACGTAAGTAAAGTAAAGTATTTGTTTTGAGGTCCCCTGAGTAAGAAAAAGTGGGTTTCGAAATGGTGTCTGTCTGTCAGTATGTTAGTCTGTCAGTCTGCTCTACACCCCAGATAGTTTAACTAATAGAACTGAAACTTCAGATTTAAGTTTTTTTTGTTTGATAAAGTGGGAGGCCCCAGTATATTTTACTCCAAATCGGCTAACCGGAAGAGGCCCCTTCCTTGGCCCAGAAAATTTATTTTGCAAATATCTTAAAACGTATAAGGTTTACAAAAAATAACAAAAAATAAAAATTCTCAAAATTCTTTGTTCGTAAAAGAAAGTCGTATGTTCAAATCAATATTTACAATCAATACCATTCTTATGAATTCTTCATCTTTTTCTCTGAGAGAAAAGTGAGAACCACATTGCGCACATTAAAATGTTTTCCATTCACCCTATTGAATATACTTTAAACATTCTTAGTTGTGGTTCTATGAGTCAGTTGGGACACATATTCCCGCCAGCTTTCTTTCATACCAGAATTAAACTTTACTGTGCTACCAACCATTCACATTAATCTGTTTCATATTCACAATTTTTGTACACAGTTTATTTACCGGTTTTATTTCACTATCCAACTGGCATTGATTTATTTCATTTTCTCCGAGAATCTCATTCACCTCTTTCACCCATTTTCTGTTATTCCCATAATTTATAATCATTTTGGCCAGAAAGATCAGGAGACTCCAGAGTTTCACGAGCTCATGAGAAAGGCAAACGCAAAGCAATTTGAGTTGGTAAACATATTATAAACATATTGGTAAACATATTGGTGGTTAACCTCATAAAACCCACTCCCATTACAACTGTTCTTTACTGATCCTGCTGGATGTGGGTAAACATTTTTGATTAAACTCATCATGGAAATGTTTAATCGATTCACAGATACGGATGGTTATTGTAATGCCTATCTTGCATGTTCATCCAGAGGGGAAGCCGCGGTTTCGTTTAAAATCACTCTTTCGAGCTTCCAAACGCCTTTATCCAACGAGGTCAAAGGTTCATACAGATATTTATTCAAGTATATCAAGATGCGAAGGCGAAGTCAGCATGGTTGGACTGTAATTCCATTTTTCGATGATAACCATTTAGTCGATACTTTTAATTTGAGAATCTTGAGTTCATCTGATGAAACATCGAATTCGGTTGCTAATGACGAAATACTTGTATGTGGAGCTGATCGCGAAATAGAAAGGATCGCTATAGAGAAGTTTTAAAACCAAAATAGGGTTACCATATGAAATTATTTTCGTTGAAGATAAACCCTACACGATAACCACAAACAAGGTAGTGCAATAGACAAATTGGCACACGTTGAATTGTGTCTAACGGCCTAACGGCGTCTGTGACAAAACACGTGGAAAAATAGATGGCTATCCAAATACAAAAGGAATAAGTAGATCAACCGTTCCTATCAATCGTAGATCCGCAACAGTTCTACTTAATCGAACTAAATCATTTCAAGTTAAAAGAAACCATTTCCACTATTTGATCTAAGTAACCTTATCCAGGGTCACGGATCAAGAACGACTTCATATTGTACCTACTAATGAGCGTAAACGTTTTTACCATGGTAGACGTGAAAACGAACCATTCCTTCCATTATGAAACGAGTTTACCCGGCTTTCTACTGTCCATCTTCATACAATTGATCGGATTATACTCACAAAAATCAGTAGAGGGAATATGACAAAATTTTCTCTTAATTGCCAAAGTCTCTATGCACATGCGCGTGACCTCCTTGGTAATATAATACAGAAATCAGATATGCTAATATACTTGGCGGCGTTTTCAATAATCACTTCGATAAAGATGAATTGTCATCTGGATAGGCTGGATAATTTGATGGCAGTTAAACCATGATCGGGGACTTGAGTTGATGATCGCTAAATAAAAAAATGTGACGGAGTTAAATAGCCTATGTCTTCATCCGAGAGAATACAAAGTGGTCGCGAATTTAGCACTGCCTCGATTTGCACGATCAATGTTGTCATCTCCTCTATGGTGAGGATATGCCCTTTTGTGACTCGCTGTAGGTGGTATTTTGTGCTTTGTACGGCGGCTTCCCATAGCCCACCGAAATGAGATGCGCTAGGTGGAATCATCTTAAAAGTTATTTGATCTGCCAATAAAAAGTTTGAAATTTGATTAGTATTTTGTTTTATTAGTGCAAAGAACTGGGATAGATGATTGCGGGTCCCAATGAAGTTAGTGTCATTATCACTATATATTTCCTTACGGCCTTTGACGCGAGGCAAACAAATATACAAATATAGCTTTTGCGGAGTTTCTGTCCTCTGCCTCTGGTAAGATATGTTTGGAATGGTTCGGCGTAATCAACACCGACTTTGTAGAAAGGCCTCACTAATTCGACCCTTGGATTTGGTAGTTGACCCATGACTTGTTGGAGTGTTTTTGCTTTGTATTTGACGCATGTGACACAGTTATGAATCACCTTTCGAACTAGATTTCTGCCTCCCAATATCCAATATTTGTTTCTTATTGTCGCCATCGTTAAAGTTGGTCCAGCGTGTAGGTGCCTATAGTGATGTTCTCTTACGATCGTTTCTGATAACTTGCGCTGTGAGTATTATTGGGTGTTTTGTATTGTATGAGATATCCGCATTTGTGATTCATTCGCCGACACGCAGTACTCCCGATTCATCGATAAATGGCTTGAAATATCTAATTCTACTTGATGTGGGAACTTCCTTCTTAGATTTAATTAGCTTAAATTAATTCTACTGCAAAGTACTTGGCTTGAATGTGACGAAAAATTATTTGTTGGGATTTTTGTATTTCTGCAGCTGTAAGATACGATGGGACAGAGATCTTTGAAATTCGTTTGAGTTTTAAATTGATGTACCGGAATATATAAGCAAGGATTCGTAATATGGTATTGAAACTGGATACATTTGTGATTAGGTTGTCGACCATGCTGGATTGGAAAATTTGTACTTTCAACGACTGACTGCATAATTCTTCTTCTTCTGTGGTATTTGAATGATTTGTTTTGTTTCTTGGCCAATTTTCTTCGTTCATAAGCCATTCTGGGCCGTTTCACCATAATTTAAAATTCTGCAATTTGTCAGGCTCGAGCCCCCTGGATGCACAGTCTGCTGGATTATCCTGGGAATCTATATGTCTCCATTGTGACCTGTTAAAGTTTGTAAGAATATCACAGGCTATGTTACCAACAAAAGTATTCCATTTACGCGGGTGCGTGTTTAACCAATCTAATACTATTGTGGAATCGGTCCATGCGACTATTTCGGTGATTTCGGTCTTCAACGCTTGTATTACATTTAAAAGAAGTTTACTTGCTAATAATGCACCGCATAGTTCCAATCGTGGAATAGATAGTTGCTTCACTGGTGCTACCTTGGTTTTCGCTGATAATAATTTGATGAAGGAATCTCCGTTTTGGTTCGAGATTTTGCCGTAAACGACTGCTAAGTTGGCTTGTTTGGAGGCATCTGAAAATCCGTGATGCATAATTTTGCTTTCTGAGTTGGTATGTAGATATCTTGGTACTTGAATTCTCTCAGCTAGGAATAGGTTACTTCTTAGTTTCAGCCAATCGTTTAGTAAGTTGGGTGGCAGTTGATCGTCTCAGCTTAGATTTTCAACACAGAGCAATTTAAAGGAGATCTTCATTCTGATTGTGACGGGTGCCAGCCATCCTAGTGGATCGAATATTCGACTGGCCTCGGATAAAATACCTCGTTTTGTGGTTGTTCCTTGAATTTGATACGATCGTTTACAGGATCCCAATGCAGTACTAAAACTTTAGTGGTATCGATTGACCATTCACCTGATTTAAATATTTTTGATTGGTCACTGGGTTCAATTCTATCATTCAGTGCGCGCTCATTGGAATACCATTTTCGAAGTTCAAATCCTGATTTGGAAAGTATCGACTGTATTTGGTGTTTGAGATGAATAGCTTCGTCTTGGGTATTCGCTCCGGTCATCAGATCGTCGACGTACATATCTGATTTGATCCTGCTGACCGCTTGAGGAAACTCTTTGATAAAGTTATCTGCCGCTTCGTTGACCGCGCGGGTAGCTAAGTAGCTTGCACTTGCTGTGCCGTATAAGTTACTGTTTGCAGCTAATATGTGGTACATGTTTTACTTGAATCTTCTTGCCATATAATTTTTTGAAATTTAGTATCAGCGTCTGCTATGCGAACTTGGCGATACATTTTTTCGATATCAGCTGTGACCGCTACTTTGAATTTTCTGAAACGACAAAGAATTTCGTAAAGACTTAATTGTTCGGTCGGTCGGTCCGACCGCCAAACAATCATTCAATGTTTTCCCAGTGATTGTCTTCACATTTTGGCGAACCCATGGTTTTTCTGAAATCTTCGCTCAATGGAATGCATTCTTTGTACAGCTTTTGGGTATGAATCGCCTAGTATCGATGGTGATGTTTTAAATGGTAAGCCTGCTTTCATTCGTCCAGAATTGTTTACCGTTATGGTCTCCGTGAAATATTTTTCACAAAGTTTTTCCTCATCTGATAGTTAGGGTTGGTTCGTTGTGATATTCTCTATTTCCCAAAATCGACGCAATAGATTGTCAAGGTTATCCTCGCTGTCATCAACCATGATGGTAATTGATTGTTTAGGTGGTAATTCAGTTACTCTGCCAGCGATTATTCATCCTAGTTTAGTATTTTGAAATATCAGCTGATTTCGAGTGATGATTTTTCCATTAGACAACATCTCAAAGAAACTATCTGCTCCCATTATTATGGTAATCTAGCCTTTGTAGAAATATGGATCAGCTATCTCTGCATCGAAATTTAGATTTACACAGCGAAACATGGTGGTTATCATTTAAACAGTTAAAACATTGGCATATCTTTAAATTTGTTGCATTCAAATAATCTGTGGAACTCTTTGGGACACAAAAAGCATTCTGGTATTTGTGGATAGTTTGGAGTAGATGACACGACGTGGCTTCTAACATTTGGTTTTGGCTGATTATAATGCGGTTGAATGCGTTTACCCGCATTATTCATGGAATCAAGAGCATCTATTCTTTGTACAAGGTAATCGAAGAATAGTTTTATAGTATAGGCATGTTGTACGCAGCCGAAGTTTGAGCCCATTGGCCATTGGTTTCGCTATCTAATTTACTGACCATGATATGGATTAACCAGTGGTCTCTTGTTTCGGCCTCTTCGCCTAAAGATTTTAGCCCGCATAAAATTTCATCAGAGTTGCCTCACATTAGTACTATTTGGAATCGTGACAGATGGTTGAAACATAAAATTTTTGATGAATGCGAAAATGGTGTGCTTCTTCTTATCATAACGATCTCGCAGTTTTCGTAACGCCTCGATATAATTAGCATCTGTAATACTATGGTGTCGTTGAGAGATACAGGTGGTTCAACCTTTCTTCTGAATGCTAGACTTAAACCTGATGCTGCTTTGTAGTAATTGTCTTCAAACTCCTGATCTAATTATTCTTCGTTTCTTAAGGAAACTATTTTGTCCTCAGTTTCGTTAAATTCCGATCGGTATCGTTCAGCGTTAGCCAGTCTCATCTTTATGTCTTCCACATTTGTGTCATCGCTTTTGGTGTTGATAAAGTTGATTAATTTTGTGATGCTACCCTTTATGAACGCACGCCTTTTTTTCAAGGAAATGATGTCGGCCATTTTATTTACGCACTATTAATATCACGCACTATTCATCAGAATGTTTGTTAGAAATTTGATAAAGGAGTAACATCCGAAACGATCGTAATTTCATTTACAAATAAAATAAATATCACGTTAATGAAAGTGACAAAACCGAAATATTGAGTTTTATTATATAAAATTTTATTGGTGATATTAGTCCACGAGTAAACAACAAATATGTTAAGTTTAAATAAATTATTTTGTTTAAATTAAAAATTATTTCAAATACAAATTATTATTAAATTAATTTAAATAAAGATAAATTTATACTATGGCCACCTTTGGCATTAAATATAAGTATTTTAATGATATAGTATTACATTGCATATAATTATAAATTTTAATACAAATCAATTTAATTTTAGGTTAGATTTACTATTGGAAAAATATCAACAAGTCAAGATAAGTATAAATTATGAATTAATATGAATTATTTTATAACTTTTAATGATTTATTTTCTTTCAGGTATAATCTCATGAATCGGTGGATTGTGTCTACAACACCGTTGACCAGCGAGGCAATTTTTATTAAACGCAAAGGAAAGCCGCGTATTTCACAGCTCGGTTTGAAAAATTTCAGAAAACGTATAAACTGCAATCAAACGAAAGCTGAGGATACTATGAAGAACGTTTTAATCTCATTCTTTGGTGAAGTCACATTACTATAAATAAAGTGACTTCTATAAACACGCAGTTGAAAAATTCGCTAAATTCATTTGAAAAAAAAAGCTTTCGGCATCAAGCGAAAACGGTTTTAGCTTTGGAGCCTTAAGGCATTGCCGCATGCAAAACAGAAAACCGCCATTTAAAGTTGCTTCACTTTGCTAAAATCAGCCAAAATATAAAATTAGGGTTTTTTGAATGAAATTAAATCAATTTTAATAAAATTTTGTACGAATAAGGTGGAACTTATAAATTCAAACTATTTTTGTAATAATTTTAATCTTGAAAATAAAACAATTTTTTCAATAATTGGATTTGGCGGTTTGAAATTTCAGTTTGCCGTTTGTGCATGTGGCAAAGCCTTTAAATTTCAATAAGTTATTAAGCCACTTTGTCCACTGCATAAGCTATGAATTTATTATACGGCCACTCAGTTTTCTCCTTACAATCTATCAGCTCGAAAAGAAATTGTTGGACTCTTCTTCCTATAAAAACTGTCAACAGCAAATATGGTTCTAACTAGTTGACTGTTCCATTATAAGCGTCTTTGTTCCAATGGAACAATTACTTAGAGAATGTAGCCAATACACCAACCCTACTAACAACGCCTTAGCATCCGTTTGACTGCACCAACTTCTCTTTTTAAATCTTACATGTTTTTTTACAATACGGCAATTACACCTTTGATCGTTTGTTTCCATATTGCCGAGTTTAGTAAAATTATTCGATAACCTATAAATAAAGTCTCTATCCTCCTTGGATGTATTTGGAAATTGTATGAGTTCGATTTAAAAAAATAAGTCTTCTCCATAACCTTCGAATTTTATAAAACAACTTTCCTATTGTGCCTTTGATAGAAAAAAGAAGGATGTATGTTTGAATGGTGGGTACGTAGGTTTTCATTTGATAAAGATGAATTTGACTGAAAAAATTGAATAAATGTTGAGAAAAATATATGAATCATTTATGATGAAAATCCCGGGAGTCGGGTTTAAACAAATGTACCTAATTTCCTGGAAAATTTGTACCGGGAATTCCCGGGAACAACCCTCTAGTCCGAACGACCTCCTCTCTTTGGTATAAAGACCGTGTAACGACGAGAAAACCAATTTGCTTTCCACCGTTCCAACAAAGGGACTTTTCTTATTTAAAAAAAAAAAAAATATCCAAATTGAATTTTTGGTTGATCGAATGCGCCCAACGACGTCCAAAAAGAAAAAAAAAGAAGAAACAAATAATGAGTTTGGCGCGAAAAAAGAAAAAAAAAAACATTTTTACGATGGTCCGATTTTTTTTTTTTGTTTTTTTTTTGGGAAAAACAAGTTTTGGCTTTCACGAAGGGTCGGGAATTTTTTTTTGGATGAGAGGTGATCATTCTAGTGATATATTTTGAAAACAGTGCCCAAATCATAAATTAAGCAAAAAAATAAAAAAAATAAAAACAGAAAATTTATCTGAATTTATATAAGAAAATTTATACCATCGATCCTGATGGATTTTATGAATAAGTGATTCGATTATCATTATTTTAATTTTTTTTTTTGGTTGTTCTTAGTTAGTAATTCAATAAATAGTTTTGGTGATATAAAATTAATGCATTAACATAGTATTAAGTTAATAAATTTTGATTCTGGTGATATAAATCATATGAACAGAAAAAAAAACGGTCGTATATAAAAATCAAATGAACTGTGAGTTTTTTTTATAAGTGATTCAGACGAGTTAGTGCCAATCACAAGTGTATAAAACGTTATAGCATCGAACGATTAACTGATTGTGGTGTGGTAGTGAAAAATAAACACAGTTACGTAATTCTAAATCTTGAAAAAAAAAACTTTGAATTATTCAGTGCCAGTGGAACGTTATAATCTATAGAACCAGTGAGAAAAATCTCAATTACCAAGTGTGTGATTCTGTGCCAATAAAAAAAAATATTCGAGACGTTTATTCTTATTCTTTTTGTTGATTGCGGTTGGTTGTCGAACCGTTATGGTCAAAATTTTACCATTCGAGTGATATTGACTAAATAGAATAATGAAGCAAAAAATTTTTAAATAACCATCATAAAGTTCCATTGATAAATCCTTAGTCAATTTGTATTTCAAATAATGGACTTCATTTGAACAATATATACTATAATACAAATAATGTACATAATTACAATATATATATAAAAAAAAACAAACCTTTGTGTACATCGATATTAAATACATACTCGTACATTCAATATACAATTCGACATTCAACGTCAACACTCAACATAGTTCAACCAACGGATATTTTCATCATCAACAGATAAGCATTTACCAATTTTTATCTTAATTAATTCTGATCTTAATCTTTTTTATTACTTAAAATATTGAATTTTGTTTTTGTTATATTAAATATTATTATTTTTTTTTTTTTTTGTTCTTAGATTAAGTCTTAGAGTAGCAAAGTTAGCTTAGGTTAGGTCATAGCATAGGTGTAGGTACCGGTTACGGGTAATTATTAGTTTGTTTTCCTCTCATCGGCTCATTCATGAATTATATATATATTTTGTCATTTTCTTTTTAAAAATAAAAAAAAAAATAATTAAGTTTGTAAGAAATTCAGTAATTATAATACCATCATTATTAAATTTTTTTTCTTTGCTATTTTCCTCCACGTCGGATTTCGAATATTGATTGATTTCTTTCCTGTTTCGGTGATAAGTGATATGTTATTAAAACAAGAGTAGTGAATTTCGATTGAGAGGATGAGTTCAGGGTAAGTTTTTAGGTGAGTATAAATAAACTGTTGTTCTCCTATCTCTTTCTTTTCCCAATCCTGCGGTCCAACTAGATCCGCGTCATGTCTCTGGAAAACCCACGCCTTCCCCTGAGCTTTAGCCGGAAAAATGACCGCCCAGAGACAATAAAATGACGTTGATAATCTGATAACTGACATACCTTGGAGTTTGGTTTCTTGTCTGAATTTTGTTTTGAATTGCAGACCAAACTCCATTGCATTTCGTTACAACCGCATTTACTTTCCTCCATAGCATAGGAATATGGTTAAAAACGTAACTTTCCCGAAACATCTGAATCAAGTTGGGGAGTATTTCCTCAATATCTTTTTGAAGTAAAGCTGGAAAGATACTATCTCATCCAGCGGATTTGAAAGGTTTGAAAGAGCCAACAGTCCATCTCACCTTGCTGGGTGTGCAAATTTTTTCAGGGAGGTTCTCTTGGGCTCCTACCACTATTGAATCCAGAAAGTGAGAATCTAATAGTACTAACATTCTAATTTTTGATATTATTTGGTTGGATTGTTTAATTATTTACTAGAAAGTACAGAAAACGGGCCACCTTAAAAAAAATGTTAGGTGGAAACTTAAAACAAAAGCTAAATTCTATGTCATTCAAAACAATCATTGAAAATGTAGGTAAGACCTTCTCTTAATATGATTGAGATTTTCATAAAAACATAAACAGAACAACAAAATCATAACTAACTAATAAAAAATATTTAGTAGCGTGTATTGCCTCCCCCCCTCCCCCCCCCCCTCCTCGAGCTTGAATAACCGATGTCATCATTCGTCCCATACTTTTGATAATGGCATGTTGTAGCTACAACTAATCGAGTAATCACAGTTTCTGTGTTGTGACAGAAGTTCTGTATCCGTGGCTGGTCTTCGTGCGTCTGGTTCTCTTTGCCGTTTTGTTCTTTCGCTTGCAAGGTTTTTTTTATATTTTGACAGGTACATATGCGTGTCTTCCTTAAAACATTAAAAATTGAGTAAAAATACCATAACTATAATCATGAGGCATTATTAAGACATTTTATGACATCATGTCTTGTTAAAAAGCTGATTTAAAAATTTAATTGTTCTTTAGAATCCTCCCTTTAAAATCTTCTCAAAGTACAACATATATAAGCGTTTATTTACACTTAATAGCCAACAAAAAAATTTACCAACGATAAAAATATCTTGACCTTTTTCTTTTCATCAAACAATTACCAAACATTTTCTTTCCGTATTCCATGAAATGGCAAACCAATAAAATAACGACTGGAAAATGAAATTAAAATAAAATAAAAATTCCAAGGGGGAAAACAAAGAGGGTGATAACAAAAATAAAATTTATTGTTTCTAATCGAGGGTGTGTGTATATATGTATGTGTAAATGAATTTTACTGGTTGAATGTTTGGTGATGGTGAAAGATGGTCAGTTTATAATATTAACGATTTAGATAGGTCACCTTTAATATTTAAAAAAGGAAATCGAGATTGATTTCCTTAAAAAATTTTCCTTCAAGTTAGACCAGACATTTATAGTAAAAGGCTATAAATACGCATGTCGCATTTTTTTAGAATTAGCCAACCGCTGTAATTTTCCAACCATCTACAACAATTAATTGTTTTAGAGAGCTGCGAATTTGCGATTCAGCAGAAATAAAGAAGGGCTTATAAATTAAATTCTATGTAAGTTGGACTATATTCAACAGTTCAAGAAAAATCATCCCATCATCACTATATGGTGTTCCATAATGTACTCGTAACTGAAACTTTTTTATTTTATATTGTAGTATCAGTGTCTCGGATTTGATTCCTCCTGTTAATATGTATCAGTAGAAAACTTGCCTGTTTTTAAAATTTTAAGAACTAGGAAATAAAAGAAGAGTAACCCTAAAGAGCAACAAAGAGCGGGAACCCATACGGAAAGCAAAAGAATGGGTAAGTAAAATTTCTATTAATTAAGTATTGTTGTATTATAAAAACTGATGTTTATTATTTTTTGTATCGGTTCGACGTTTTAGCTGGTATTATGTAAACCCATGTGCATTTAGCATAGAGCCTCTACTGAGGGAAATATTTGGCAAGTTACGACCGATCCATTTCATTCTAATTAATTCCAAGTCTGATTGATGAAAATGGCAATGAAACAGTCTTCCGGAAAAAATTGTTGAAACGGTAAAATTGATCCAGCCAGTTGTCATTATATGAAAAGGAATGCGATTTTGAAGCTAACGATCTGGAAAATTTCAAAAACCCAATTAATGTCCTTAAGAGACCCTCTCCAAATAAAATTAAAAACGACCTTTCTGATACAGTAAATAAAGTCATTATTAAAATATCTGCCATTTGTCATTTTGATTTAACCCACAATGCGTTCATAATGGCTTGAGACGAACTTAGTAAAAGATTTCACAATGAAAAATTATTAATAGACGTTGATAAGGATGTCATCCTAAATTTGCCAAATATTATTAAAAGTAATAGCCAAAAATTGAAAGATTTGATAAACAAAGCCATGCCAAATCAAAATATTTTATCTAAAGATGAACAATTTTGCGAGTCGTACTACTCACCAACTACCTATAGAGTGCTAAAAATCGATATGTTGCTTGCTTACCTATATCATCAATTGTTGTAAATTTAGGCGATTCGAACTACAACAGGATTTGTTTAAAATTATTTTAAGATTCCGGAAGTATAAATATGTATTTACAGCTGATATTTGTATAATGTATCGACAAATTTCAATCAATCCGTCTAATTCCAAACCTCAACGAATATTTTGAATATTTAATGCATCTGAGTAGCGTTCGTTTTTGCACCTGACCACACCAAACCTTAAGCAATTAGCACATGACGAACGCCAATGTTTTCCAAAGGCAGCTACAATTGTGGAACGGTTTTTACATGCACAATGTGCTCACGGGGAGTAAACAGTTTAAATCAACGTAATTAACATTAAAAAATGAATTAATAGATTGGTTGAGACGAGGAAAATTTGAACTTCACAGTTCTGCAACATTATTAGAATCCATCCCATCTGAACTTCGTGAAATTCAATTCACAAGAATCGATCAAAGCATTAGGTACTGAATGGACGCTTAATGATGACATTTTTATTTTTGAAGTAAACAATTTATCGAATAATTCATCCCTTATTACAAAACGAACTATTTAATACCTCTTATGTTTGTATTTATAGCAGAAGGTTCATAAAAAATGCCGAATTCTGGTCAATCACTGACACTAGCAAAGAGTCCTTTCATTTTAGCCGGTATAGATCTTTGTGGTCCCTTTAATATTAAACAACAAAAAAAGTTTTTATATATTTCTCTACACAAGCTTTCCATTAAGAAATAGTGTCAGGTTTATCAACTAAATCGTTCCTTAATTGCCTTAAACGTTTTCTAAATAGAAGAGTAATTTCACTACTCTTTGGACACACAACGCCAGTAGTTTTATAGGCTGTAATTACGAAATTAAACGTATGCTCCAATTATATCAAGATACCACGCCCGATAAGAAAATTATAAATTGTTGTGCCAATGAACAGATTAATTTAAAATTCATTCCTCTCAGATCGCCAAATTAACACACTGGTCATCAAAATAGAAGGAATAAGCAATTCTCTACCAATATCTCATATATCTAGTGATCCAAATGTAGCTGAGCCAAACTCTTGCTCATTTTTGAACTGGTAGTCTAATTTCACCGCCTGAACCATCATTACTTGTAATATCTCAAAATAGATTGTCAAATTAGAAACTAGTAACACAACTAACTCAAATATTTTAGAAGAGATATTCCGTTGTGATCGCAAGTGAATTTTTAAATCAAAACTTATCATCATTCCGTTCATAGCCGTTTCTATAAGTGCAAGTCAAAATCTGTTTATCTCAAAACAAGTTTCAAGTGATCAGTCGTGTATAAGCGTGAAATTAAACCCTGTGATTTTTTTTAACGTACAAAGTGGTAAAGTGTACCCACACTCATACCGTGGAGTATGAATATCACTGAAAGTACCAATCAAGATGGAGCGTTTCTGTAAGTATAAAACGCATATCTTATACCACAAACCCCGCGCCAGTCAAAAAAGTATCATCCGAGAGCAGGGTGCTGCTCGAAACCCGTTTTGCAGCTTTGGCAAATGCAACCGAACTGCCCCGTGAAATAAAATCCGGTCGAGTTCCGCCAACCGTCATGGTTATAATGAAAGCGAAAGTAAAGTCACTACTCTCTTCGGATGCAATTCACACCGGCGTAGGAAACATCACGGCAAAGATCCTCAGCCGGGCTGATGATGTGAAAATCAAAACACGCACCAAAGAAAATCACGCTAAACGATAATGGTTGAATTAGTTAACAGCCATGAGTTTCACTCGTTCATCGATGATATTGACTTTAAGGAATATACGACATGGATGCGGAAACCATCAAAGCAGTATAAAGGACGCCGGCAATAATAATATGGAAACTGTGACCAGATGGAACACTAAAACCAAAGCCATAATGTGTATGGCGAGGTTTGCTGGAGGAGCCACCACCCTAAAGAATTGCAGGCGCAAGTCTGGCAAATTGTGCCATTGTGTCGTTACGTGGCATCAATTTTTTCCAGCCGTCAAGGAGTACAACCAATACCAAAACTTCCACCAGCTTGGTCACGCTTTAACAAACTGCAAAAGAAAGCATCGCTGCAACAAATGCCTTAATGACCAACAAAAAGGCGAATGCCTCCGACCGACAAGAGAAGTAAATACCAAAAGTCTAAGGCAATCAAATTATGCCAGAAATACCAGAAAATGCTCAAGCCACACTATTAGCCCGTGCAACCTCCACCCGTCATTACAACAAGTACCAAAACTCACACCATCGACCGAAAGGCAAGCACCGTGTGCAGTTACGACACTAACGTACTTCCTTGATCAACAAGTTCTCGGAATAACCACCGTGTGGCGCTCCCATCGTTCCGATTTGAGTACTGTTTTTTTGTTAAGTTGGTACATCTGTTGTTGATATTCCCTCTAAATTTTAGCGTCATATAGCTTGACATTTGCAAAAGTTACGTAGTCAAGAGTACATCTATCTCTGTGTGTGTTGGCGATTAGTTATTAGCCATCAATAACATTTGGGAGATCATAGCAGAGTACCGCAAAATAATCTAAGCCATCAAATCCACAGGAACACGTGATGCGCACCCACAGCTCACGTGATGCGGAGCCTACTGGAAGGCTAGGGAGCTGGTAGATTAATCTACTCAACTTTGGGTCCACCTCCAAAACACGCCAATAGCCAAAATTTTAGGTTAAGAAAGGGAGAAAAAAAGTGTAATAAATTGCTCCAGGAGTCGGGTTTTAATTCTACATTAAATTATAAGCAATGGTGAGCTTTAGTTAACCATCGTGCCATATTAAAAAAACGAATGAAATTTTTAATGTAACCGCCATTCCATTCATTTGTTTATTCTAACGATATAAACAAAATATATAAGAACTTTTAAGTTTATAATTACGGTAAGAAACCAAAAATTGTATAATAGTTTTCAATGATTTTTGTAAGCGAATAGCTATTGACAGATTACACCAATGCAGTCCATCTTCAGACCCAACATTCTAGAGGCAGGCTTTATACCGATTTTCTACATTTTTCCATCCACAAGAAAGTGGAACGAGATTTTGCCCGTTATGACAATTGACAAAAGTCTTTAATGCTGGCCGTGCATCCGTGGTAACTTTCGGCTGAAAAGGAATTTCAGCATATATCTATATTTACTGGGTTTCTAATTTTTTGCCAAAGCTCCTTTCGTTTTTTGACTGAAATGTTTTTGACTGGTATTCCCGGAGCCGGTCTCGGATTAGATTTCAGTTGGTGGTCTTGTAGTTTAGCACCATGCAGTAAACCCTTGGTCATAAAGCTTAATTTGAATAGCATACCAAAAACATGACTTTTTCCTACTTTTAGGTTAGGTTAGGTTAGGTTAGAGTGGCTGCTTAGGCACACTTAGACCGGTGACGTTCCATTGTGATACAACAGAATATATCCCCTTTACCCCTATTGGAACCATTTCGAGCTACTTACATATGTAGTGTAAGATGTCCCGCACTTTAATGTTTCCGAGATCCGAGAGGCAGACCATCCTGAACTTACCCAAGTGTTTGTGCCTTCTGAGTGCCAATGCTGGACACGAGCAAAGGAAGCGTACCAACATCTCGTCCTCCTCGTCGTCTAAGCAGCTTCTGCAGAAGTCATTTGACTCCAGACCAGCCGCGCTTGCATGTTCTCCAAAAAGGCAGTGTCCCGTGAGAATTCCTACGACTGTTCTTAATTCACGTCTGCGTAGGGATATTAATGCCCTAGTGCGCCCCAAGTCCAGCTTTGGCCAAACTTGTCTTGCAACTCTACACGTTACGGTGTTAGACCACCTCTTCCCCGCTGAGTATAGCGCCTACTTCCCAAGGGCTTATCTCAGCGCTGTGATAGGCCTACCCAGACTTGCCCTTTCCGGTTGCAGCTGGATAGCCGTACCATGCTTAGCAAGTTCATCCGCCTTGCAGTTCTCCATGATGCCTGAGTGACCTGGGACCCAGATTATCTGGATATTGAAATGCTCACCCATCTCATTTAGAGATGAGTGAAAACTAAACGCCACCCGTGACGCCTAAGACACTGATTCTAATGACCGGATCGCCGCTTGACTGTCCACATAGATTGCGATATCATCTGAGGATAACACATTATGCTTCAACCACGTCATGACCTCCTCAATCGCTATAACTTCAGCTAGGTACACGCTGCAGTAATCAGGCAGACGAATAGAAATGTTTACATTTAATTTGTCACAGAATACCCCAGCTCCCACTTTGCCGTCTAGCTTGGAGCCATCTGTGAAGAATTGTAACGCTTCGATTTCCAATAACGGACAATCCCTCTAGGATTCCCTTGAAGGGAAGAAGGTTCGAAATCGCTTCTCAAAGCGTAGAGTACGTATAATGTAGTCAAGATTCGACAGCTCATCCTTCAACGATCTAACGATAGTAGAGTGTCCTATACTAAGACACCTCCACTGAGAGACGGCTGCAAGTCGTACAGCCGCATTTGCCGCCATCTGTTTGCCAAAAATGTCGACCAGAAGAAGGTGCAACATAACCACTAATGCACTTGTCGGTGTCGACCTCAATGCCCCGCTAACAAGCATACAGGTCGTTCTTTGCATCCCTCTCAATCTTACTTTTATAAGTTAGCTTGTCCAGAGTTGGCCACCAAACACCCACCCCGTACATGAGTACAGGTCTCACTACAGCGGTATAGAGCCAGTGTACCAGCTCCGGCTTCATACCCCGTCTATGACCAATGGCGTTCCTACAGGAGTACAAAGCTATAGTAGCTTTGTTTATTCTCTCCAACATATTGGGCTTCCAACTAAGCTTACTGTCCAAGATAATGCCCAGATACCTAGCACTATCGGTAAAAGCAAGTTTCGTGCCATTTAAGGTAGGAGGGACAACTACCGGGATTTTGTATTTCTTAGTGAAGAGTACCAGCTCTGTATTGGACGGGTTAATACCAAGTCCACATTTGCCAGCCCATTTCGTAACGACTGTAAGCGCATTCTGCATTACATCTACAATCGTGCCCAGGAATTTCCCGGTAACAGCTAAAGCTACGTCGTCTGCGTAAGCGATAACTTCAATACCCTCTCTCTCCAATTCTCGTAGTAACCCGTTTACCACCATGTTCCAGAGAAGAGAGGACAGATCCTCCCTTCTGCGGGGTTCCCCCAGTTACTCGCCTCTTGATGGTGGAGTCCGCCAACTTCAAGCTAACTATCCTGCTTCCCAGCATATAATTGATTAACCCTCTCAGAGGAACGTCCACCTCCAAAAATGACAATCCCTCCTTGATTGCCTCCGCTTTCACATTATTAAAGGCGCCCTCTATATCCAGGAAGGCCACCAAACCGAATTCCTTCGAATTAATCGATTTCTCAATCGTACATACTGTTAAGAATAATAACCTAAAAATAAAAGAGAACAAACAAAGAATCATTTTGATCATATATGTAATTAACTTTATACTTATCTGATAATTTAATCCATTAGAAGTTTGCTTTTTCTCTTATATTTTGGTATCTGTAAATGTAAAATCAATATATTTAATCTGAAAATTTGTATTATATCGAGTCATTGAACTTACCATAGACCAATTAATTTGTTTACTTTTATTATTTTCAATTTCAACCGGATTTTGAGATTAGAACGCAGCTACGCGGTCATTCAAGGTGATACAGCGATTACAACAAAACATCTAAACATTGTGGGATTAGAGGAATTGGGTCTTGAAGACGTAAAAGATACCTATCCATTCTCGTGGCTTTACACATACCAAGGCGTGCAGAGCAGTGTCCACAGATCTACCCTTTGTGTACGCGTGCTGAGACGGTGCCCACTTCCTGGCACCTATTTTATCTCTAATTTATACATCCAGCAGCCTTTCCAAGGTTTTCAAAAGAAAGGATGATATAGTTATTGGCCTTTAGTCCTTAGGATAGTCATGAGAGCTTTTCCCCGCTTTCGGTATGAACACCACATTGACCTCCGTCCAGTACCTAGGAATATAGCCCAGCTTCAAACACCCTTTTAATATAGCTTCCAGGTAGGGAAGAAGAATTACTGAGTTGTTTTGAAGTTCTGCTGGTATAATTTGATCCGGACCAGCCGATTTAAATGGTTAAAACCCCTTAAGTGCCCATAGGATCCGTTTCCTGGTTACGATATCCTCTGTGAACACTGACAGTGCTTCCTGATGATTGCTACGCACCAACAGGTCTTCAAAGCTCCCTGGGAAGCGTGTCTTGAAGAGAAGCTCCAGAGATTCTCCACTAGAAGCTGTCCAAGATCCGTCCGGTTTTATCAAAAAACTGGGACTAGCTGTACTTTTGGAAAGAAACTTCCTAAGGTGGGAGGTGTCGGATACCTCTTCCATTTTATCACAGAAAATTCTCCAAGATATCCTTTGTGCCTTTCTTGATTCTTTCTTATAAATTCCGAGTTTCTAATTATAGGAGTCCCAATCCTGAGCCTCCCTTGTATTTTTGGCTCTATTAAATTCTGTCATACAAGCCTTACGATAGGTTCCCAGTTCCCTGAACCACCATTCTGGTTTTTGGCGTCCTCTACGCGTAACCAGTGGGCAGGCAGCACGAAACGACCGGTTGCATATGCGCTAGTAACGCTAACCACCATGTCCTCCAGCTCCCCAACGGTCGTCGGGACTCTAGAGCCCTCGACGGCAACAAATCCCCTAGTAATTTCCCATATATACTCCAGTTGGTCCTTCCAGGATTCCTGAAGGCTTCCCGGGTAGCATGGCGAATATCGAGGCTATAGGTTAAATATCGATGATCAAAAAAGGAGTGTTCCACCCTCCAATTTTTAACCATATGAAGAATATTATTTGAGGCAAGGGTCACGTCTAGAACCTCCTGCCTGTTAAAAGTAATAAATGTGGGTTCCCGCCCAATATTGCACACTGAAAGGTTAGTACTCATCAAATAATCAAAAAGTGACTCACCTCTTTCATTAATGTCCGTGCTTCCCCAGATAGTGTGATGCGCATTAGCATCAACTCCCAGTGCCACACCTACCTTTGATTTTCCCGCTTCACGGATCAGCCCCTCCAGGTTATCCGGAGGAACCTCCTTCTCCCGGTCCATGTAGGCTGAAACTGGACAGCATCCACAAGTGCCTACTTCAAGGCTAACTGCAGTAATGTCACCATTGCTGTATTGAGAGAGAAGGAAAAGGTTAATATTATTTTTCCCAAGAATACAAGATCTGATCTTCCCAGACTTACTAGAGGATATAATTTTGTACCCTTTGGTTCTGAGGCCACAGATCCTGTTGTTATTAATTCAAGGTTCTTGGATTAGTATCACATCCTCACCCGACCTAGTCAGCCTGAGCCCGGACTGTTGACATCCTCCTCTATCGGTACACAAGCTCCTTCGCTTATGTGCCCCTTCTCATCTTCCAAGTGAATCCTTGCCAGACCGAGGTCGCCGGATTCACTCTTCCTCCATTCTAACGATATAAACAAATTAAAAATCAAAGTCAAAAGTGTATTGCAAATATATAAGAACTTTAGAGTGTATAACTAGGTTAAGAAACCAAGAATTTTATTCTAGTTTTCAATTATTTTTGTAAGCGAATAACTATTGACAGGTTACACCAATCCAATCCATCTCCAGACCCAATATTCTAGAAGCAGCCTTTATACCGATATTCCACATTTTTTCACGAGAAAATGGAACGATATTTTGACACGTATGACTATTGCAAAAGTCTTCAATGCTATCCGTACATCCGTGGTAACTTTCGGCTGAAAAGGCATTTCAGCATATAACTGTATTCACTGGGTTTCTAATTTTTTACCAAAGCTCCTATCGTTTTGTGACTGAAATGTTTTTGACTGGTATTCTCGGAGCCGGTCTCGGATTAGGTTTTTGGGCGGTGGCAAATAAAAATGGTACGATTGGGCGTTTCGTTGTATAAGTCTGTGGTTTTGTGGTGAATTTGGTAGTCGTCTTGTAGATAAGCACCATGCAGTGAACCCTTGGGCGTAAAGCTTATTTTGAATAGTATACCAAAAACATGACTTTTTCCTTCTTTTAAGTTATTGCACATTTTAATGCCATCTCGCCCTCTGATATTCTCCGCTTTCAGTATAGCAGAGCGATACCAAATTTACACAACGAACACGGGTTTACTGAGCATTTTAACAATTAAATATTTCTTACTAAACTTGTTTCATGGTAATTACATCCGATATATATTTATAACATAACATTAAATATTAACAGCCAAATAGCCTCATCGTCTTAACAATAAAATATTTACATTCAAGTTATAAAATTTATCTACGTGAAATGGCCACGACCTATCCAAAAATAAAGATCTGTACAACAATATTACAACAAAACCGAACTATAAAATTAAAGTATGATAATAAATTTTATGATGCCGAAATAAAAACCTAACTTATTTATTCTTAAGTGGGTATATCTATCTGTTAAATTTGTGCGACTCTAAATCATCCGTAAAAGTTTATGTCATTTGCAAAAGGCCATAAAACTTAATTATTATAACATCTTTATTATTTGGTATCTGTATGTACCATATAATAGATAGAAGTAGATATTCATTGTCCTTGTTTTAAGTAGTTAACTGAACAACTACATTTTTCCCCGGTCGAAAATTATCACAATTAAAATTAATTATCCATAATTAAATCAAACCAAAAAAATAATACAACTACTGCTAATCGGATATACAAAAAAAAAAAAAAATTCAAACAATACGAAATGATTTGCACATAAATCATAAATTTTTGGGGAAAGCTTTAAGCTGTAATTCATTTTATGTCGGCACGATTTTAATTAATATTTCATTTATCTTAAATAAATTTAACATTTTTTTTAATGGTTTCCACTTCATTGCCTTTAAATATGGCGTACTGTTAAAGGCTGGATAATTAAAAAAATCGAAATTATGGGTATGAAAATTTCATTTAATTATTGTACCGCATAAAAATTGCGAGACGGATTATAGCTTTTTGCTTAATTTGGTACACAGACACACCTATAAAATACGAGCGTGCACAACCATTCAACAAAAAAAGCTTAATCGAAGTACAATAGCTTTTTGTTTGTGTGTGTGTGTATATGTGTTACGGTATGTATAAATATTTCTATTACAATATAAAAGCCAAACCGATTTTGTTGGCATTAACTTTAAATACAACATAATAATCATAAAACATAACAGAAAGCATATTATAAACGAAAAAAGGAATAAACCCATAATTATTACAAATATAACAAAAGGTCTATTCACTATAACGAAAATAAAAATACAAAATAAAAGCTTCAAGGATTTTTATATGTATCAGTTACGCAATGCGGATTTGTACGATGACCTAAATACCAAGTGCTATATATTTGTGATGGGTGGTTTTTTTGGAATTTTTACTATTTTTGTTTGTTTCTGTGCTATAATATATAATACATCCATTCTGCAAAAAAAAAAATGTTTTTAATAATTTTTCAATTTGCAAGGTTTTTGAAAGATTACATTGGAATGCAATATAGTGTTCGTTCCGCGATGAATATAAATTATTCTCAGCTATATAGCTGAGCGTAATTACGTATGCAATGAGGATCTTGGCATAACATAAATACGTTTAAAAAACTTTTTATTTATGTTATGGTCATGACATAAATTCTATGTTTCCTAGTTTTAATGTATACCACACACAATTCATATGTATTATATACGATTGTGTTCACTTTCACATTGTAATTATTACTATAGATGTGCTTTTTAAATAAAAAGCTTTTTCTTTATTATTTTGTATGTATATCGGTCTCCTGGAAAACATTTGATTTATGATTTGGCAACATAATGTGTACATCATAAAATAGTTATTGAAAAGTAATTTGTATGTTATAGGGAGGCAAGGAATGAAGCCTCACTTTGTCGGTTGGTTTTTTGGCATATGCAATTTAGATCAAATGGTGATTCCTAATAGGTATTACGTATTTGTTAGCCGAACAAAATAAAAATAGTGGGTTTATTCATAACATTTCGCTAAATAAATGTAAAGGCATGAAAAGTTTAATTCACTAAAATACGTTGTTGTAATATTAAACTTTTCACTTATAACACTTTATTTCACTTGGTCGCTTAAGGCATGCATCCAGTTTAAGTGAAATGGAATAAGCACGGCCCTCCAAATAAAAGAAAAAATTGGTTTGTCAATAATCGTACAATTTTAGCTCAGAAAACTGCAAGTTGAATTTACGAGTACTTTGGTCAAAAAAGACGAAAGTATTGAAATCCAATCAAAAATGACGAAAACTTTGATTGCTCCACAACCACTTTTTTCAACGTTTTAAAAGCTTCTCAGTCTGAAAAAGCAAAAAAAAAAAAGTTCGTCCGTCTATCTGGACGACCGGATGTCTGGAATATGGTATCTATTTTATCACGAGAACGGTTTGTCCCATTTTGAATTTTTTTCGCCAATCTACTTGTATGGCCAAGGCGGAGATTTGAAAAGCTTTTGGAAACTGTATTTCAAGAGGGTGAGGTATCTGCCATACGATTTGATGAATTTTTTATATATGTTAGGGGTCAATTTGCGGGTTGAGTTGATGTTGAGTTGGAGTTGGATTAGGATTTAGTGAGCTGTTGACCAATTTTATATATAAGCTGCGGTTTGAGGATTGAGTTTGGCGTGGAGTTTGCGGTTGAGTTGGGTTCCGTTTTCGAGTTGAATTATGGTTGAGTTTGGGTTGAGTAGTTGTTTAGTGAGTAGTTAAGCAATTTATGTATATACAGGGAAACCTTACTACAACGGAAGTCGACGGGACCAAAAAAGTTGTCCGTTGTAGTGTCCATTAAACTTAGGATTTGTGATTTTTTGCTAATAAAAGTTTTATTGGGATTCTTTATCTTATCCAATTTTGATAAAATCCAGCATTTCCAATGGAAATGGAATTCTAAAATGATTTTTAGACGAAGTTCTGGAAAATGGCCCAGTAGGATGGAACTTGGCTATTTCTTAACCGATTATGATGAAATTTGACATGTGCGATGGAAATGGGGTTTTAAAATGAGTTTTAGAGAAAGTTGCTGCCATATTCCATAATCTATCAAGGAATAGCCAAGATCCACTCTATTTGGCCATATTCTAGAATTTTATAAAAAATTATGTAAGAATCCCATTTCAATCATGGATGTCAAATTTCAGTAAAAAACCGATTATAGGTATAATTTGCTACAGGTTCAATTTGAGATGAACCTATTCAATTCGAAGTGTAAAAGGAACAAATTGAAGTATAAAAGTTTCAATTCGAAGTGTAAAACCTGTATCATCGCAGTAATATCTGCCCGTGTCCGCTCTAATAAAGTGTTAAGCTGACTAAGGGAGATTTTTATTAAAAAACTTCAGTAGAATGAAACCTAAAACTTTGTCCGTTAAAGTAAGGATTCCACTAAATTGAGTGTCGATTGAAATAAGGTTTTACTGTATTTAAAAGTGAGTGTTTATATATATATATATATATATATATATATATATATATATATATATATATATATATATGTATATATAAATATATATATATATATATAATGTTCAGAATATGTGTATGATATTTAAACAAATATACACGATTTGAACCAAAACTTTACGCAAATATTGTTTAAGACTTAAGTATGGTCACAGTTAATATCTCAAATCTTGGTGGTTTTGGCGCCTACTGGAGGAGGGGACTAAAGTTGAGTAGAGTAATCTGCCAGCTCCGTAACCTTTCGGTGGAGTGCGCATCACGCGAGCTGTTCTGGTCATGTTTTAGGCAGTTGGCGTGATGGGTACAATTGTGGAAGGGGTAACCTGGTCACAATTCGCAAGTATACGTACTGCCTCCTCGTGGCAACCACTGGTAACTGAGGCTAAAGTATGGCGCTAAAGGAGAAATCCTTGATAAAAAACTCTTATCTAAGGTGTAACAGCATATTCCGATGGATGAAAGGCTGATAGGTTAATCAGTCCTAGTTTTATTTAGCCTTCCTCTGGTAAAGCTGGGTGTCCTACAGGTGACTTTCATTTCCCAGCAACTCGTCGAAAGAAAATGTTTAACCAAAATAATGAAAATAAGGATCGTAATGCTCCTAAAGCGTCACGTACCAGTGATATTCGCGCAGTAGCTTTCGAGGACATCGGCCCTCTTCCCGCTGTGCGGCTCTCGATGAGTGGTCGATCAGATGTGGAGGTCCGTTCGGTGCTTGAGTAATTTGTTGTCAACTCCGACCTCAGGAGATGAGGACTCGGCCCCCGTAAGTGGGGGTGTCTCCTCTGTGAAGGCAAGGGGAGCATGGACGTCGGGGATGACCCAAAAGGTCAATTGTCAACACCATTGACAAACCTGTCGCGGCTCCTCCCATAAAAATGTGTGGAGCCGCGAAAAAGCGGTATAGGAGGCTTCTTGCGAAGGTTCAAAACGCCCGGAAGCGAGACAAGCCTTGTGGCGATGTGGCCATAAAAGGAGACTTGTGCTCCCACTGAGGCCGTACCGTCGAAAAGAATTCGCTCGGATGAGGGTACTCCAGCGGCACAAAAAAAAGCCAGATGGGAAGAATCTGTCCCGGTGGTATCGAGTTCTGCGGTCCGGTCTGGAGTTACTTTCAGGCAGGCCGCGGAGTCGGAGATCGTTGGGATCTTGCCCTCTGGTTTTCCTGAGGTTGTCCTTTCTGGAGAGCAGCTTAGGGCTATCCAGGGGGCATCCTAGATAAAGTGCTGGAGCAAGAGGCCAAGGAGCTTAAACCTAAGTTCCTTGGCAGTCAGCTTCGGCCTGGTTGGCTGGTAGTAACATACGCTGAGCGGGCCACTATCAAGTGGCTCAGAGAGGCCATAGGGACCATCAAGCCATGGGAGGGTGCACAGCTAATCGTGGCTGAGGCGGAAAACCTGCCTCGAGCAGGCAAGAGGTCCAAGATTTAACACTTGCTAGTCCACATTTCAGCGACTTGGTCAAAAAAGTGGCATGTGTCTGAAGATGCCCCATTATCGGATCACTTGCACATCAGATTCGATTTGGCAGGTGAGACCATGCAGCGGCTGGAAATCAGAGTTCCAAAACTGACCGACTGGGACTCTTATAGAGTCTCACTCGAATCAGAAATGTCCTCGGTTGAGGGGAACATAGAGTCTCCAGAGGGTTTAGAGATCTGTTCAAACCAGCTGCATAATTTTATACACTTGGCTTACGAAAACAGCTGCCCGGTTAAGCGAAGAGAGTCCACAAAGATGGTCCTTTAGTGGAACGGGATGCTTTCCTCGGTAAACTGAGGATAAAATCGAGAAGATTATTCAACAAGGCTAAACTCAGTGGTGAATGGGCGAGTATAAGATGGCCTTGACGGAATATAATCTCGAACTAAGAAGATCCAAGGGCCACCTGGAGGAATTTCTGTGAGGGAATCAATGAATTGCCCTCTGCAGCTCGTCCCCAGAAAGTCCTTTCCAGGGATCATTCAAATGGTTTAGGACTTGTCCAGAAGCTGAGATTCACTGGAAACCGGAAGGAAACCTTAGAAGTACTACTAGAGACCTTCTTTCTGGGTTCAGTAGTAGTAGGAGCCCAAGAGGACCCGCATGATTCCTCAAGTGAGGTGGCCTATGCGCCTCACAGTAGGATCTGGAGTCTCTCTGGGAAAATATTCACACCCACCAAGGTGCGATGGGCTATTGGGCCTTTCAAACCTTTCAAATCCGCTGGAGGGGATGGTATCTTTCCAGCTTTACTTCAAAAACGTATTGAGGAAATACTCCCTAGCTTGATCCACATGTTTCGGTTGTATAGTGGCCTAAAACTGAGCAGAAGGCAACGCAAACCTTATTAAATAAGGTTCAGCATATAGCCTGCATCGGTGTTACGGGCTCAATGGAATCATGCCCAACTGCGGCGAAAGAGTCACTTCTAGGACTGACTCCGTTACATAAGGATGCGGAAAGGAATATCAAACCAGGCAATATTGTGGGTCATCTAGAAATCCTTAAGGAATTTCAGAAAGACCCTACCATAGGAATGCCTTCCGACTGTATGCCCGCTAGACTGGACTTCTACAAACCATTCTGTGTTAGGTTACTTGACCGGGATGTGTGGAGTGTAGGTGGACCATCCTTTGAGCGATGGTTCATGGTATGGTTTACAGATGGATCAAAAACGGAAGATGGGGCGAGGATAGGTACACGGGAGTGGCACTACCCTCTCGAAGTCCTTGGGTACCAATGCTACCGTTTTTCAAGCAAAAGTACATGCTAAAGAACTTTGCGCTAGGATAGGCATAGCAAAAGGCCTAAACGATGCAAAGATTTATATTGTATCAGACAGCCAATCGGCCTTAAAAGCTCTTAGGTCTTGTACCGTTGATTCAAGGCTGGTATGGGACTGTTTGAAGGTTATTAAACATTTGGCAAACTCAAATAAGGTTAGACTTATATGGGTGCCAGGTCATAATGGCCCGTGAAGGTTCTGCCTCTTCATTTATTGGACCAGAACCATTTTGCGGCGTCACTAAGGGACACTTTAGAGCAGCGATAAAATGATGGGAGGATGTTCAAAAGTCCTCCTACTGGCGCAGACTTCCAGGTTTGCGACAGGCGAAGAAATGTATATCACCTTCGTCTGTCAGGGTTAAGGAGTGTCTTGAACTTAGGAAACCTGAGTTAAGGTTGCTTACTGACTGCCTCACAGGTCATGTCCCCTTAAGGTATCACTTTAAAAAGATGGGCCTAAGTACGACAGATGGATGCCGCTTCTACGATCTGGAAGCGGAATCAGCGGAACATGTTCTGTGCCAATGCCCATCCATTTTCCAGCAAAGACTGCAACATCTAGGGGGAGAACAATGAGCCCGGATAGTATGTATCTTGTACCGGCCAGTAGTATTATCAGATTCATTCAGAGCCTGAATATTGACTGGACGGATAATTAAGTAGGGTTCAGCACAATAGATCTTTTAGGTCGCAGTGCAAGGTGGCTTATTGCCCACATTGCCCTTCAATCAATAATAATAATCTCAAATCTTCATGTCCTTCTTGACAGATAATCAGGGCCAAATTTACTACAGAGGAATTTCTAAATCTTCAAAAATTGAGTTGATTTTTTATGACAGTGTGATGTATGATGGTATAATGGTATGATGGTATGTTGGTATGATGGTATGATGTTGTTATGGTGTGATGGTACGATGGTACAATTGTTTCATGGTATGATGGCGGGATGGTATGTTGGTGTGATGGTACGATATGACGCTATAATTTATGACTGTTGTCTGATGGTATGATCGTAAATATAGTTTAAGTTGAAACTGAGTTAGGGTTCAGTGAGGTTTGAGATTAGGTTCGAGCCAAGCTTAGTTAAGGTTCAGTTAGGATTTAGTTACCTTGCATTGGGGTTAAGTGAGTTGTTCGGTTGGGGACTCATTTAAGGGTTGATTTGGAGTTAGGTTAAAGGTTAATTGGAAAGTTGATTTCGGGTTGATTTGGTGATTGATTTGTGGGTATGGTTGACCGTTAATTTGGTGATTGCGTTTAGGATTATGTTGCGATTCAGATGGAAATTGGTTTGTATGCGTAAGGGTTGTAAGTAAGTAAAGTTTGTGTAAGACTGAAGTTCTGACCACTTCATGAGGTTTTGGTCATTTATATATATATTTTTTTTATTTAAACTAGGAATTAACCCCTGGCAGCTAATGCGACCTAACGCCGGTTCTGCTGCACAGACTTTATTACTGCTGCTTTGTAACATTAATTGCTACCAAGTAGATAATATTGCCTCAGTTGGGAACATTTAACTAATATTTGCTGGTTAGCTACTGTGTTGACGGTATGGGCCGTATCGCCAATCACCCTATTATAAGACATTAAAGTCATGACTTCGGTGCTTGATCAGACCCGTCCTAATACAACGTAATATTATTTGTATACATAATTCTACTAACAAACAGCAAAGTGTCTGCCCTTAATATTTCTTGCGGATTTATTATCAATGTTAAATGAAAAAATTTGGGTCTACGACTCCTCGAACGGCACTTTTCCCATAAATATAGATCACCAAATCAGCCATGTAGATTTTGCAAAAAATTTCCGTTATTTAAGCAAGATCCTTAAAAGAAGTCACGGGTTTTCTTGAATTTAGAGACTACTTCGCCAATATTGGTCATAATAATACAAATCTTCTACTCTCAATCCGCCAAATTAAAGTCTCACAATTAATGACGTTGAACAGCATTTAAAATCGCATTCTCCATTTTTTAATCCTTAAGTATTTAAATTACTTCATCCACAATGTTCAAAATTTATTTTCTGAAAATTTGTGATATTTGTTCAGATCACAATATTATATGAGCAACATGAGAATTGGCTGATATAATTCTTTACTCAGTGCTTCAGTCTGGACGGAGCCTCGCTGTGGAGCCATTACATTCGAAAATGCAAAAAAATTAAACAAAAGGAATAACACAAAGTCAGAATTAACGTTAATTATCTTTTGTGACCGATATCCCATCTCCTTTTCACGTAGCATTCCATTTTCTTTATCTCCTACTGCCTATCTCCTCAACCTCCTATGCACTAACAGCGTGATATTATTTTAAAGACCGTCCTTTAGTAATTTGCCATTAAGATTTATGTACGACCTTTAATATCAAGAGAATTTCTTATTCAGAAATAAAACCGTTAAAGATGATTTTATTACGGTAATTCATAAATAATGTGTCGATCAACATCATCTGGTTTTTTTATTGTTTTGCTGATGACGAAAAAATTGATCGTACGGTTGAACAAATTTGTGATGCTGTCAAACTACAAGATGACCCCAATAGACTTAGTGATTGGTGCGACCAAAACACATTACACTTAAACATCTAGAAGTGCAAAATTATGTATTTTCATGGTCGAAATACTGTTGGTATTATAGGTCGTATATAAATCTTAATAGCAAATTACTAGGAGACGCCTTTAAAATAATATCACACCATTAGGGGGGAGCAAATTAAAGGGAAAGGAGCTGGGAGATATATAAAATGGAATGCTATGTGACAAGGAGGTTAAAAATGACCAACGCGGTCGTGGTATTTGAGTTTAATTAAATTGTACTCAAATGGTCTACAGCGATGCCCCGTCCAGACTGAAGTACCGAGTAAAGAATTATATCAGCCAATTGTCACGTTGCTCACATAATGTTGTGTTCTGAACAAACGGCACAAATTTTCAGTAAAGAAATTTTGAACATTGTACTGTTCTCTGAACTGAGTAATTTAAATTGGACTGAATCGTCTGTGGGTTGGTAGAAGATATAGATTTTTTTTTTTTTTTTTTCCCCTTTATTTAATATTACAACTGATTTACAAATCATTTAGTAATTTATCTTTTTTAAATGAAGATTCACATTTGACGGGCAGTAGCCCAATGGTTACTCCCGTTTGAATTTACATAGTAATTATTTTTCTCTATCCGAATTAAATACAACTGCCCAATTCCAAAGGTTTCTGCCTTTGAAGTCTTCTTACTGCATTGGTGGTATCCAACAAACTTCGTATGTCTGCATTTTGGTGCCGAGATATCCGCTGAATGTGTTTCTTCGCATGATTTTGTATTTCTTCACTAACATATTCCATATTTAAGTCCCTATGGAGGTTATCATTTCTAATGTACCATGGTGCGTTTACAATGCCACGCAGCACTTTGTTTTGAAAACATTGAATCATTTGTACATTTGTCTTCTTGGTACAACCCCAAAGTTGAATACCGTAGGTCCATATTGGTTTAAGTATTTGCTGATATAATAGCAATTTGTTATGTATTGTAAGCTCAGAGTTTCTACCTATTAGCCAATACATTTTCCTATATTTAATGTTCAATTCTTCTTTTTTCTTTTTAACATGCTCTTTCCATCTACCTCTTCCATCTTCCTTAAGTATCGTCTGCAAATGTTGCTATGGTGGAACCTTCTGTATTTGGCATATCTCTGGTGTACAGGATGTACAATATAGGACCCAGTACGCTACCCTGTGGTATGCCTGCTGATATTCTCTTTAGTTCAGAGTACTCTTGGTTATATTTTACACGGAAATGTCGGTCTGCGATATAAGATTTAAGAATTTGATAGAATTGCTTAGGTAGATCTCGATGCAATTTAAATTCAAGTCCTTGATACCAAACTTTGTCGAAAGCTTGTGCTACATCTAAGAAGATGCTGGAGCATATCTTCTTATTCTCAAGTGAGTCTTCGATTATATCCGTTATTCTGTGAACTTGTTCTATCGTAGAGTGATTTTCTCTAAATCCAAATTGGTGTGGTGGAATCATATTTCTCTCTTCTATTATTGGCTTGAGTCTCTTGAGCAGTAATTTTTCAAATAATTTTGAAATTACAGGAAGTAGTGAAATCGGTCTGTACGACTTTTTATCGTTCACTGGTTTGCCTGGTTTGGGGATCATAATTACTTCAGCAACCTTCCATTGCCGTGGGACATATTTTAGTCTGAAGACAGCATTGATAATTTGAACCAATTTTCGTAGTCCCTTCTCGGGGATGGCTTTTACGACTTGTCCAGTAATTAAATCATATCCTGGAGCTTTTTTTGCATTCAAATTATACTTGATCTCATTTTTTAATTCCTGTAATGTTACACATCGAATATTATATTCATCAATTTTGCTAATTGTTATTATGTTTTCATCTGCTGTTTGCCTAGGTAACGGTTGAAAGGTGTCTTCCAAGTGAGCTGCAAATAAAATAGCTTTTTGCTTGTCACTTTTGGCCCAGGTTCCTTCCGCATTTTTAATAGGTGGCACATGCATTTTAGTTCTTTTTAATCCCTTTGTTGCTTTCCAAAGAGAGTAATCAGTGTCTTTATGTTCGGTGAGACCATTTAAGTACTTGTTGATAGTTTCATTCTTAATTTCTTTTATAAGTAGTTTTAGTTTATTGCATAGAAAATTGAGGATTTTTTTGTTTTCCGGGGCGCGTGTCCTTTGCCAGGTTTTTCTTGCATTCCGTTTCTCTCTAACTAACTCCCTGACCTCAATAGGATAATTTTGATTCCTACGGGATTCGGTGTGACTAGCAGGAGAACTTTCCCATGCTGCTTGTTGAATAGTACTGTTAAATACCTCTAGTTCGTCTTCCAACTGTACCGGTGTTTTAATCGACACTCGTAGATTTGTTTGCATTTCAATTAGTTCTTGGAATAGGTCCCAGTTAGTTCTATTATTTATTAATTTAGGCAGGTTATCCTTATTAATTATCATTGTGCTGAGTGTCATGATAACAGGTGTATGATCGGAATATATCCCTTCGCTGTTTTCGATGTACATGTAATCCTCGAAGATCCCTTTCGTTACATAAAAATCAATGAGATCTGGTATTTTATTTATATCAACAGGCCAGTATGTTGGTTTACCTCCAGAGTGGAACTCGCAGTTATTTATTCGTCCGGCTTCGAATAGCTCTTTTCCTTTATGGGTTGTAAGTCTTGATCCCCAATAGGTGTTTTTTGCATTAAAGTCACCACCAATAATAAAATTGGATCCTAGTGATCTAAAGAGTCTATTATAATCTTCTTTATTTAGATTATTATTGTTAGTTTCAACTTTTATGGTTTTAACTTGAATATTTTCCTCTTTTATACTAGGTTCTTCATTGTGTTTGAGACTCTTTTTCACTATTACTGTTGATCCTCCTCTGGGGTTTCCTCCTGGGTGAACAGCATGGTAACATTCATAATCACGTATTTTAATAAATGATGTTTTTGTCAAATGGCTCTCCGATATAAGGCAGATATCTATTTTTTCTAAATTTAGAAAAATTTCTAGCTCTGGAACATGTTGCGCTAGTCCGTTCGCGTTCCAGGTGACGATTCTTAATGATCTGCTCATTTTAGTATATGAGGGCTGTTGCCTCGTTCAAGGTTTGATGCATATCTAGACGCTTATATAAAGCTTCTAGACCACGTTCTTGCTTTGCTAGCCTTATATTTATGGCTTCTATGCTTCGACAAATCCTTTCAAGGGGATTATCATTCGTAGCATTAGATGATTGCTGTACAATTTGTGAATAACTTTTCCGCTCTGTACCAATACCTGGTGGTTTTGGCTCTGCTTGGGTTTTAGTTGGTTTCTCTTCTCTGGTAACCCTAGGGTTTTGAGGAAACTGATGCGTTTTGTTTCTTAGTCTTTGAAGTTCTTTGGCTACTTCACAGCCTCTGTAATTTGCAGGATGATGCCCTTTACAGTTTATACATTTTGCAGGGGTGTTTCTACTTTCTGTACACTCTTTCGCCTTGTGTTTTCCAGCACATTTTACGCATCTTGGCTCCCGTCTGCAATATTTTTGCGTGTGATTGAAACCTTGGCATTTTTTGCATTGAGGTATTAGCCTCGTGTTTTTCTTAAGCGGTTCTATTTTAACCCTCATATTGAGAATTGCTTTGATGTTGAAGATGTTTTCAACTTTCTCCTTTTTGTTAAACGTCAGCATGAAGAGTGGAAGCCCCCTTCTTTTGACTTGATTGTTCTCACCTCTCTCTCGTTTTAGGATGTTTACTGCATCTTCTATTTGCAGATCTCTTGCCTTTAGGTCCTCAATTATGTCCTCCTTTTTACACGTTGGATGAAGGCCTCTGGCCATAACCTTAATTGCGCGTTCGTTTTTATCTTCGTATGTGAACCATTCTTTACCTTCCGCATTGAGCTTTGTTGCTAGAGCTCTATATCTGTCGGAATCTGGTGTATTGATTTTCCACACGTTATTGTTTAGTGACACTACTCTATATTCCTTAGCTGTCACTGATTTCATTATAGATTGTATACTTGCAAATTCTGTTATGCCGATTACATTAATTGGCGGAGGAGCCTTTTCTTTCGGTACAACCTTTTGTTGCTGTTGCTGGTGAGTTGGTTTGGTATTAGTATCACCAGTTACTAATACATTAGCTTGCGAATGATCTCCAACTTCAGGCGAGAATTCTGCTTTTCGTTTTTTGGTAGGTCTTTTCTTCCTTTTCAGTACCCAATCTGTTTCTCTCATGAGATCCTCTTCATCAGTATGGAACTCATTGTTATAACTAGTGTGAGTACTTGTTTCATTATAACAAGTTAGCGGGTTTTCAGAAATCTCCATTGGTTTGGGCTTCTTCAATTCTTCATTTTCTTTTTTCAGCTTTTCAATTTCGCTTCTTAATTGGGTTAAAAGTACCTCTACTTCACTGAGTTTTCGACAGAGTTCAGCGTTTTCGCCTTTCTGCTGATTTGCAGAGTTAGTATGATTGTTTGGTGATCTTAACAACATTGAACTTCTTTCGAATGGGTTTAGCAATGATTGGCTCACCCCAGAATCCATTGAGCCAGCCTCGTAAGAGGGTGGATTAGCCAACTGGGTAGTTGGTTTACCACCTGGGGTATTGTTTCCTTTTTGTGTTGAACTCATTGCTTTAAAACTGGTTATGTATCAACTACCAACCTAACCAGTACAAGTTGGTAGTGGATCATTGAAGAGAACATCATTTGCTATGTTCTCGGTAGTCGGTTATTCCGCCGTATCTCGGTCGCCAGAGCCTCGTTAGTTAATTAGCAGGAAGTACCACGTGCAGGTGAGGTTGGCATTTGGGCTAGTATATTAAGACCATCTAAATCGGCGCCCCTTGTAACACTAAGTTGGTTTAATGACTAATGTGTTACATAAAAACATGGGCGCAACGAGTGTTTTGCCCAGCTCAGTCTGGTAGAGGGAATCAAGATATGGTCGTAGGTACCAAAAGAAAACACTTCGTCGCTCCATTTCAACAACAACAAAAAAAAATTACTAATATCGTCACGTCATTTCCAAATTACACCACAGCGTCACTGTCCCTTATTAATATTTAGAAATTTTACACATCATTGTAAACAAAATAACCATATAGGTATTTAAAATAATATAAAAATAAAATTACCAACCAACCTCACGAATATCGACGCTTTTCCAGTCCGCAAACCACAATATAACGCTCCCAAATCCGTAGCCACGAGGGAACAAAATCAGTCAATCAACACACAATAGCAATCAAAACCGCTGCCAATTGTGAATAGCAATCAAAACCGCCGCCACGTTTGAATCAATCCACTAATACAATAAAACCGCAGCCACATGTGAGTATGAACCATAAACCGCCGCCATGTGTGAATAGAATACAAAACTTATTTCTTTATTTTATTAACAGTTTATTGTTTATTTTAGACACAGTTTTATTATAATGTTTTTGGTTTTTTTTTTTTATACACAAAAAAAAATTGGAAATAGTAAACCAAAAATGTATCGTTAATTTTTTATTTTTTTATTTTATACACCAAAACAAAATTCAATCCGCCATTACCCAAAATAATATTTAAAAGAGCTAATATTATTATACAATTTAGTCTTAATTATTTATGTATGTATATTAAAGTCCTTAAATACATGACAAACAAAAAAAAATATGTATTTATTTTTAGATACTTTACAAAAAAAAAATTAATTAAATTTATTATATATGATATATAAATTGTTTTTTTTTTTTTTTAAATATACTTTCCTCATATGAGGTAATTCACCGACTGCCTCTCGAATTTTTTTTCTAAAGTCCAACACGAAACACCATAACATTCCTCTCTCTTTCTTTCTTATATCTTCCTCAAAAAAATTTCCCTGTATTATATTTCTTTTTGTCCAACGAACACCCAAACCAGAAAACATTCCGAACAAGAATTAATTTAATATCAAATCAAGCAAAAACAACTCCGAAAAGGAATTGTTTCACCCTTACCCCCCAGAAGATGTAGATGATTAATATTGTCGTGACCAATTGTGGGAAGGGGTCTCCAAATTTAAGAAAAGCCGTGACATCTTTTAAGGACCTTGCCCAAAATAACGGAACATTTTTTTTAAATATATATGGTTGGTTTGGTGATCTATAACGCACGCTTTGTGGGAAAAGTACTGTCGAGGAGTTGGATAGACTCATATTTTTTTTTTAAATGAAATCATTAATGTTAATGACTGAATCGTTTTCTTTACTTAAATAAATGAATTTCAGTGCTTATCAACTTTTATACTGATTTACTTGAACGACTTGCAATCAATTGCAAAATTGTTTCAAATCTAAATAAAAATCTCTCGTAATTTGATTTTTGTTACCCGTGCTTCTACTTACTCTTTCTGCTATAAACATTTTATTTTTTGGGAATTATCATCTGGGTGAACATCTACAAGCATTTATTTATAATTTATTATATTTGTGGAGTTTATGACATATGACATGTTTATCTAAATCTTTATGTTTCATTTTGATTTTATTACTTAGTTTTATGGTTGATTTCATTTATTTGAACCAGTTTAAGTAAATTTTACCAAAAATACTTTAATACACATTTGTACGTTATGTGAAATGTATATTTCACGAATTATTTAATAGTAAACTACAACAAAGTTGCTTGTGAGATAAATCTCCAAGAATAATGTTATTTCCTAAAATTAAAAAATTTTGTTGGCAAAACCTCAAACAAATCAAAATTGGCAGTAACTTTACGCAAATGTTATTTTTATTGATCGGTAAAACTTTTTGATTGCTTTTTCAAAATAAAAGATAATAATGATTCCTTTCATTCATTCAAGATAAGTGGTACATAACGTAAATTTGAATAATTTTCAACTCTTGGATAAAACAGTTTCGTCAGAAGTAAATTAAGTGGGCATAAAATATAAAGTATTAGACTATTTGAACTTTAGTTATTAATTAACACTAAACCTACCACGATCGGTCAAATTACCGTTTTTAAAATTTCGATTAGAATTTCCTGTATCTATGTCAGGATCACTACATACTGGGTTGAAGGAAGAAATGGAAATCCTATGTTGTTTTTTGAACGAGTGCTGACCTTATACGCAGAAAAAGCTGCAATTGATTTGATTTGACACTTTAGGTTTCAACATTTAACCATAATAAAATTATTCAATATACCAAAATAATCATTCAAGAACAAATGATCTCAATTCGAAAATTCGAGTACATATTTATAAACAGTTCACCTACATGTTGGTACTTATAGTAATGACAGTCCTTTAGTACAAGGAGAGAAGTTAGTAATTGTAATAATTTAGCCTACATAGGTTTAACCGAAACAACATTATGTACATATTGTAATTAAATCGAATTAATATCATACCAAACACTGTTGTTTTAGTATTCATTGTATAAAACTACCGCGCTTTTCTATTAGTCTCAGCCACGATAATATTCATCAATGTTTCTGGGAAGATTTTTTTGAAATCGAGTAACTAAGTGGTTAGACTTTTTACTATTTGTACCGTCATGCCTTATCTTTCTCGCATTGGTAGAAAGTCGCGTATTCTGGTCAAAATTGGAAGATTTACGCTCCACTTTCGGATACATTTTTTATTTTTGGCATAATAGCACATACTAGTATCGGCTTCTTCATTTTTAACAGTGGCAGTTTGACCATTTTCTTGCTCATTACCTTGATCGTCAGCGGCGAGTTCAAAATTTTCATCATCATCAAAATTTATCGGCTCGGTGTATATATTCCAAATGATTATTTAAATTCTTCCGTAGGCGCAGTTGCAACTAAAATTTAGATTTTATAGATATACCATAGATACTATTTCTATCGACTCAACTGTGTGCATCATATGGATTTTCTTTTATCTCTTCTAATTTTTACTCTTTTCTTTTACCTAAAACTTTGGTAATCCTTTTTTTATCGCAATCACATTGCTTCCGTTAAAATAACGTTGATTATAATGTTCAGTTCAGCCTCAGTTATTTCAGGGGTATAATTAATTCTAGCACAGCTTGTCTGTTTTGATTATACAGATTTTATTTCTCAATAAGAGTTAAGCGCGTGAATGAAGTTAGATCTAAAACTATTACACTACATTTTTTTTGGTTTGGATAGTTAGGTTTGGATGGCGGTCCACTAGGACCAGGCATAGATACAAAAATGGTCCGTAGCCATTTGGGTAGTTTATTTGCATTATATTTATTTAATTTTCATTTTACATTTTGTTTTCTTCTCGTCGCAATAATGAATCTCGTTCATTTAGAGTTTGATGAATTTGAAATAGAGTGTATTGTGCGTGAAATCGAAGCACCAAACGTTGGTGAAAAACTAGAAATTTTAAAAACAAGGACAGAATTAGAGAGTGCTCATACAGTTTTGATTCCCAATCGTTCGCATAAAATTGCACGGAAAAACCCTAGGCGAGAAATAGAGAAAATTTCTTTGAAACTAAGTTTACTTTATTCCGACTTGCAGGAGGCCGTAAAGGACGTGTTCTGGATCACCAGGAGCTGAAAACAAAAATATAAAAATGTAAACACTGAGTTATTTGATAATTTATACTTATCTTATACTTATATTTTTCTTATACTATTTTACTTCTATTTTTCTTCTTTAATTGATTTTCCATTTTCTGAAATTGAATTAATTACAAATTAAAATAATTGAAATATTGTAAAAGTTAAATTAAAGCGACCAAAAACTTACCATTATTGTCATTAGAATATGACAGCTGTTTATTGTTTTTTTTTACAGTCGATAAGAAGTCAATCTAGACTATCGACAATATTATTGAAGTTCTACGTTCTGATCGCACTGCCATCTACGGTTGAACCTCGATGACTTGCTTAAATTAAATACCCTAAACTCATTCAGCATTTCGAAATAATGGTGAATTCGGTTTTTTTAAGTATTTGGCGCACTTTAGTTTAATAAAATAAAAATTATTCTTAGCTCGGTCACTTTTTATTCGACAAGAGAGCTGTAAACATCGCAACAATTAAATATTGGAAATTAAAATTAAAAATAATAAATCATTTTTTGATTACAATTGTAACGTTATATAAACGATTCTGTTTTATTTATATTTGGAGAACACGTCCGTACATTTTTTGGTCCTTCGAGCCGGATTGTGTTCAGTAGCAGTTTTGGAAAACAGAATTAAGGAAGCCACATCGAGCGGGAAACCGAAGAATAAACGCATTGAGTATAAATTTATTTTACTATATTTACTATAAATATATAACACACATAAAACCTTTATTGAATAAACTTTATTTGAAACTTAATTTTTTTTTTGTTAATCATTTATATTAAACTAATAAGTATTCAATAAAAACTATATCTTGAACGTTCGATTTTTTTGTGTGAAAATTTCATAAGTGCATCGAAGTGTATTCAGTGAATTATATTAAGGAGTGTTAAGTGTTTTATCAGACAGTATACATACATAGTTTAAAATCGTTTACTATAGACTTGAATCCAATTTATACTCGTATTTCGGTACTTTGGACGTTTTTTCTTCTTCCCACGTGTTGTAACTTGTGATATAACGTAGTGAGTCCAAGTTTTATAATTTTACATCAGTAGTCGATAATGGATGTGCTAAAAGGAAGGCGATCATATATTAAATTTTGTTCGTAATATTAAGAATGACACGAATATTGAAGAACTATCGGTTAGATTGGAAAAAATACAACAGTTTTACAAAGATTTTGTGGATGTTGAATACCAAATGCTCGCATTATCTGATGTCGTTCAAACTGACATCGAAACCGTAGATGCTCAGTATTATTCCATCGTTTCTACGTTACAAGGCGCTATACGCAAGATGAAGGCAACGGATCCACCGGCAGTAAATTTGGATTAAACGTTGAATATATCGCATACATCGTTTCGATTGCCGCGTATTACCATTCCCCCATTCGATGGGAACTTTAAGGAATGGCAATCATTTTTTGATTTATTTGGGTCGACAGTGCACGAGAATGTAAATCTTTCTCCTGCCCAAAAGTTTCAATACCTCAAGGGACTTTTAAGAGGCGAAGCACTTGCGTTGGTTCGACATTTTCCAGTTAATGACGCGAATTATATCGAAGCATACCATAAGCTTTGCAAGAGATACGACAGGAAACGATATATCGTCGATTCATTTTTCCAAACGTACTTTGACCAACCGATAGTAACAAACGCTACGTCCAAATCTATTGCACGTTTGCATGATACATGCGATGAAGTCGTACGTGGACTCAAGGCACTTGGGCAACAAGCGGAGAGTCGGGATCCCTGGCTTATATATATTGCTACCCAAAAGATGGACGCAGAAACTAGGCAAATGTGGAAATTGGAGACATCAGACGTTGATTATCCCACTATTGATAACCTTTTGTCGGTTTTAAATAAACGTATGGATTCATTACAAGGCATCACACTGGAAGGACGCGGAAGCCGTACATCTGCTAAACAAAATGTTCAGGCAATGCACACTGTAGAAGCAGTAACCTGTGCATTTTGCGAAAAGGAACATAAATTGTTTGAGTGTGCTCAATTTCTAGAGCTAACAGTTCAGCAGCGCAGAGAATATATTAGAAAACATGCCAGATGTTATAATTGTTTAAATAATACGCACATGGTGTATCAGTGCAAGTCAAGGCGAAAGTGCAATGTGTGTCAAAAGAAGCACCACGACATCTTACATTTGGAATCCTCAGAAGATTCACCCAAAACAACTACTTGTGGTCACGCCAATTCAGTAAGTACAGCAATCCTTTCAACTGTTCAGATAAAGGTAGAGAAATTTAACGGCGAATGGCAACTATGTCGCGCGCTGCTTGATTCCGGCTCGCAAACCTCATTTTTAACAGAGGAATGTTTCCAACGACTTGGTTTAAAAAGGGAGAATGGGCGAATTTGGATAAAGGGCCTGAATGATGTCACTTCGGGAGTATCGAAAGGCGCAGCAACGATTTGTATAAAACCCCGATTGGACAAGGCAAGTTACATGACAACAGCGAGAGTGCTCATAGTACCTAACATTTCATCGTATCAACCCTCGATTCACGAAATAACCGATTTGAAAGGTTTGGACAAATTAGAGCTAGCGGATCCGCTCTTTAATAAGGAAGGTAAAATAGATATACTACTCGGTAGTGACTTATTTTTTGAAATTATTTGTAATGGCAAAGAATATATTCCGAGGACAAAACTTGTTGCTCTCAGTTAATCTCCACTTAGACGTAGATTTAGCTCTTCGAAAATTTTGGGAGATCGAGGAGATCAACGTTGCCGTTCCTTACACTGAGGAAGAAAGATTTTGTGTTGAACATTTTCAAACCACTGTGCAACGAGATAAAGACGGAAGGTACATTGTGAGTTTGCCTTTCAAATCGGGTTTGCCAAGACTGGGAAATTCCAAGGGAATGGCAGTTAAGAGACTGCATAATTTAGAAAAGAGGTTCGCGCGTGATACTGAATTCAAACAAAATTATGTAGAGTTCCTGGACGAGTACTTTAAACTAGGACACATGAAGATATCACGAGATGTTGGTGCCGAACAATATTTTTTACCGCATCATGGAGTGATTAAGGAGAGTAGTACCACGACGAAACTGCGCGTTGTATTCGATGGATCAGCCAAGACAGTACAAGGTAAATCGCTGAATAATGAATTGGCAGTAGGGCCAACGGTTCAATCTAGCTTAGTAGACTTAATACTTAGATTCCGCATTTATAAATATGTATTTACGGCCGATATTGAAAAAATGTTTCGGCAAATATGGATCAACGCTAAAGACGCAGAATATCCAAAAATTGTTGGAGAAATAAACCACATGAAGAACTGCAATTCTATAAGCTTTTAACCGTTACCTATGGTACGTCATCCGCCCCATTCTTAGCTACGCAAACGCTAAACCAGCTTGCAATTGATTATCAATCGCAATACCCGAAGGCTTCAGAAATACTACGTCGTGATTTCTATGTTGATGATCTTATGTCTGGAACCAACACTCGTGAGGATGCTGAAATGATTATCCGAGATTTAATCAATATGGTTTCCATCTTCGAAAGTGGGCATCAAATTGTGAGCAGCTTATGCAAATTATTCCCGAAGCAGACCAAAATACCTCAATTTTGGATTTTGAAGGTGACTCTCAAGCCATATCGATACTGGGAGTGAGGTATTCCCCAAAAAGCGACAGTTTTCAGTTCAAGGTGAAGTTGGAAGAAAATGAATTAACGAAGCGATATATGTTATCCGAGGCATCAACAATTTTTGATCCGATTGGTTGGTTGTCACCAACTATCATAAAAATAAAAATTCTTTTCCAGAAACTATGGTTATTAGGTGTTGATTGGGATGAACGCTTGCCTGAGGCAATTTATGATGACTACATGGCTATTAGAAAAAACCTGATAAAACTTGAAGACATCAGAATACATAGATGGTTGTACAATGAAGCAGAGGAATTAGAGTTGCATGGATTTGCTGATGCTTCCGAATTGGCCTATGCACCAGTAATCTACAGTAGAGTGAAAGGAAAAGCTGGTTTCCGCATGAATATTGTTGCTGCAAAAACAAAGGTTGCACCAATTAAAACAATTACCATGCCACGCCTGGAGCTTTGCGCCGCAGTATTGCTGACCAAATTAATGAACTCGGTGTTAGATATATTCAAGGGTTTGAAAGTTATTAATTTTCGATTGTGGACCGACTCAACTATTGTGCTCAACTGGATCTCATCCTGCCCAAGGGAGTGGCAAACATTTGTGTCTAACAGAGTCTCTTACATTCTTCAACACACAAACCGGAGTCAATGGAGCCACGTACCATTAATGGACAATCCAGCTGATTGCTCGTCGGGAGGCCTGTTTCCGGAGGAGTTGGTGGAGCACAGCTTATGGTGGAATGGTCCGCATTGGTTAATGAAAGCAGAGGTAGAATGGCCAAACCAAGATAAAATTACGACAGAAATACCAGAAGAAGTTCGAAAGGAACAGAAGCTAAATACGGTGGTGTTAGTCAATAATGAAGACAGTGACGACTGGCTTTGGAGTCTCATCGCAAGATGTTCAAAATTTTCGAAGGTGATAGCTGTTATTGTTCGAATGTTATTATTATTTCGGAAGAAAGGTGAATCCAGAATAGCAGAGAGTCTAGAATTCTCACCACAATACAATGAGGCTAATCAAGATGCATTTAATTTGGTGATGCGACGAGTTCAGCTTTGCAATTTTGCTTCGGAGATCAATGCCCTCACTAAAAATAAATATATTTGTAAAAGTTCTAAATTAACGAGTCTTTTTCCCTTTATAGACAAAGTTGGTTTATTACGAGTTGGTGGCAGATTAAGTAACGCAGATGTTCCTTACGCAATGAAGCACCCTATTATTCTTCCAGCTAGGCATCATTTAACAACATTAATAGTCAGAGACGAACACATCAAGCAATTACATGCTGGTCCAAAGGTTTTGATGACCACATTAAAACAAAAGTACCACATTTTACAGGGCAAGGATGAAGTGCGCGCAGTGATTCGGAGATGTGTCAAGTGTGTTCGCTTGAAGGCACAACAACAACAGCAACTCATGGCACAATTGCCACAAGCTCGAGTAATTTACCAAAGGCCATTCTTTACCACGGGAGTAGATTACGCAGGGCCACTATACATCAAGTCTTCGAGACTTCGAGGTGCGAAAACCATAAAGGCTTATTTGGCGCTCTTCGTATGCATGGTTACAAAGGCTGTACACCTAGAATTGGTGTGTGATATGACCACTGAGGCGTTCCTAGCAGCTCTGCGACGATTCCATGGTCGACGAGGAATATGCGGCGTAATATATAGTGACAATGGTTCCAGTTTTATCGGCGCGGAAAGAGAACTACAATCCAGTCTAGCAATGGTATCAAAAGACACAGCTATAATGAAGTATTGCACAACTCACAGTATAGAATGGCATTTTATACCACCAGCTGCTCCCAATTTTGGAGGTTTATGGGAGGCAGCCATAAAATCAACAAAATTTTATTTAAAACGGGTGATAGGAGAGTCTCGTCTTACTTATGAGGAGATGGCAACGTTGCTGATTGAAATAGAGGCCATCCTTAATTCACGACCACTATGCGAAATGACACCGGACGATATGGATCCTCTAACTCCAGGACATTTTTTAATCGGGCAGCCTATTACGTTGTTACCAGATCAAAATCTGATACATATTAATGAAAACCGGCTGTCAAGGTGGCAACATATACAGCAAATGGTCCAACATTTCTGGCAGAGGTGGAATAAAGAATATTTACTGTCGCTACAACAACGCCAGAAATGGGCAACACCAACAGCAAATCCAGCCATAGATGATCTAGTAGTTGTCATTGAAAAAGATGTTCCACCTGCCAGATGGCTGATGGGTCGCATTATTAAGATAATTGCAGGTCCAGATGGATTAGTACGAGTTTTGCGAGTTAAAACCAAACTTGGTGAAATTGTTCGGCTAATCTCAAAAATTTGTTTGTTACCTTCTGACTCGGTAGAGTCAATGGGTGCGGGATGTTCAGGATCACCAGGAGCTGAAAACAAAAATATAAAAATGTAAACACTGAATTATTTGATAATTTATACTTATATTATACTTATATTTTTCTTATACTATTTTACTTCTATTTTTCTTCTTTAATTGATTTTCCATTTTCTGAAATTGGATTAATTACAAATTAAAATAATTGAAATATTGTAAAAGTTAAATTAAAGCGACCAAAAACTTACCATTATTGTCATTAGAATATGACAGCTGTTTATTGTTTTTTTTATACAGTCGATAAGAAGTCAATCTAGACTATCGACAATATTATTGAAGTTCTTCGTTCTGATCGCACTGCCATCTACGGTTGAACCTCGATGACTTGCTTAAATTAAATACCTTAAACTCATTCAGCATTTCGAAATAATGGTGAATTCGGTTTTTTTTAAGTATTTGGCGCACTTTAGTTTAATAAAATAAAAAATATTCTTAGCTCGGTCACTTTTTATTCGACAAGAGAGCTGTAAACATCGCAACAATTAAATATTGGAAATTAAAATTAAAAATAATAAATCATTTTTTGATTACAATTGTAACGTTATATAAACGATTCTGTTTTATTTATATTTGGAGAACACGTCCGTACAGGACGATATGAATGACAATCTGAAAATATTAAATTCTCGATTACCTTTAAGCTAGATTAGATCGCATTAAATATTCGTCATAGCAGTTTGGGTCGAAGTTACAGATAGTTTAGAGAAAGTCACACAATTAATTAACTTCATAACCGAAACCCTTGGCAAAGAGGCAGCAGAGCGCAATATGGATGAAAGTCTGCACGACTTTTCTCAGATAAATCTCAACCAGATCGATGAACACTCGGGATGTCAAGATGAAGATGACTCCTCTGTCACTAGTATCGTTGGGTCAATTGACAAGATTAAATCCCTGCCTAAGACCAAAATACCCGAGAACATTGAAACTAATGCTCCTCATCCTTCGGCAGTGCAGCAACAACTTAACAGTACAATTCATTGTAGGTCTGATAGGCCTGAAAATCCGCAAAGACGCACAGAAAGAGCTTCAACAGGCGCAGCCCGAGTTAACAATTTTACCCCAGACATGGAACAATTTTCTCCTCTTTTTAATTTTCCTGATTCGAGACACTTTAATCACGGTTCGCAAAAATCATTATCAAAATGGGACATAAGCTATACTGGTACTCTAAACGGTATACACATTAAAAGATTTTTAACTCGATTGGAACATATGGCCAGCTCAGAAAATATATCGACACAAAGATTAGTTATGATCTTCATTACATCCTTAAAGGTAGTGGAAATGAGTGATATTGGACAATTGTTTGGTAGCATCACATCGGACAAAATTTCAAATCTCACTCTGGAATGAAAAACACATATTTCTTTTGTAATTACAATCATTTTATTTAATACAATTACCCAATGAATTATGATTCGGATTGGTTTCACTTCAATTTTTTGTAGTAAATTTATTCTACCTGAAAATAAGAATTAATACGATTTCAATTAATCATTTAAATTTATTTAATAAATATATGATACTTATCTCAATTTATTGTACAAACATTCATCCAAAACAAGAATTAAAATACTGACATTTCATTCTAATTGTCAAACCAGTCGTATTCTAATTCTTATTTGAAATAAGTTAGTACTTTTTGTAATGTCAGTACTTTTCTTTAATTATTGCAACTATTGTAGTTTTAAGTATTGCCTGAGTAAGTTATTGTAATTATTGTGGTATTTTCAGTGGTCCCCGATTAATGTCAGCAAATTTTGTTTTATATAAATTCAGCAATAAGGTTTTTTTTAGTCACTCTCTCTCTCTTCTTATCGGCAGCCATTGCAAGAACCAAAAAAAGCGAAAAATTAAAATAAAACAATTTGTAATTTTGTATAAAAAAATAATAATAAAATAAAAACGTGTAAACCTTTTCAAAAATTAAATAAAAACGAAACTGTGTCATTTAAGAAAATCACAAGAATCTTATGTTTCATTGAAATTCATCGAGACATAAAAAAATACAAAATTTAATTGAAGAAAGTGCGAGCGACAAAAAATACAGTTCACTAAACCAAACAATTGGTGATAATTGTGATCCGTGAGACAATCGAACGAAACCCTACAATTACCTGGGATAAATTAAAAATCGACTTGAGGAAATGTTTTCAAGTTTTCAAGACAGATGATAATGTAAGATCCCAAATTGAAAGTCGTAAACAGAGGTATCGCGAAAATTTTTATGATTTTTATCAGGACTTAATAGCAATGACGCTTCAGTTAGAATACCACTTACGGAGTCAGAAGTAACTAGAATCATTCGGCGAAATATGCGAGCGGTTCTACAGGAGAAATTAACCGACATTAATATTGAGAGCGTAGATGAGTTGTTTAGGAAGTGCATCGCCTATGAAGATACATGGCTGAGAACCTGAACTAACGTGCCAATTACATAAGTCAGTGCATTCTTTGAACATGACCGAACAGTTTTGGCAACCAATGTGACAAGCAGCGTTTATGGCCACTTTACCTTCTACTGCTCATACATCGCCTATTGAATCTCACCAAATTTCTAATAAGTGGTCTGCTTTGAATAATACTAGTGATGTCGGGCGATATTCAAAACCAGATTATAATCAATCAAATTTTCCACCAAACGCTAGTCCGACGTCTCCTAATCAATTTAATCGTGAATCATATGACAATCGTCGGCGTCCGAACCGATCGATTACGTGTTCAGGTTGTGGTGCTAAAGGCTACCGACCAGAACACTGCTTCAAATGTAACCCCTCTTCGGGAAACTGGAGAGCAGGGTTTCGGAATTTAGATAATTTAAACCCTAGTCCCAGAAGAACAACCAGATAGAAGCGGCATCGAACACGGCATTGACACCTCTTTGTCTTTTCCGAGCCATAATAACTATATACGCAACCAGGACTAAGTGTTTTTACTGGTAAGCACAGACATATATTGACCCCAATACACAGAGAGAAATTTAATTAGAAAACTTGTGCATAGCTTATCTTAGAGACTTCTAAGGAAGCCTCATTTATCTTCTAAATACCCCATTTAGTCACAATACGGGAACACCTCTGAAAGTACATGTTAATTGATTTATGGTAGTAGCAGTTCCATCCACAGTTTTCTATCCAATTGATGAATTTTGAAATCAACCCTAATTTCTTAAAACCAAACATATTAGAAAAACTTTATTTAACATCTGTATGTTCTATATAGTGACAATATGGGCAACATCTCTTAGATTGCGTGTTAATTGGCTTAGTACTTCACCACATCAATTCTGATCTGTAAAGATTTTTGATGAAATTAAATATACCTTAAAGTAGGGGTCCTTTTTTACAACTTTAATTCAAACTATCAAAGTCAATTATACCATCATAAATCTAAGAACCTTTTACATTTCAAATTGACCGTTAATAAATTATATGAATGGCTAATTAGGATGGAGCTTGGATATTCTTAACCAATTGTAATCAAAATTGACATTTGCGTTGGAAATGGGATTGTAAAATGATTTTTGGATAAAGTTTTGTAATATGGTCAACAAGAAAATAATTTATCTATAAAACGATTATGATGAATTTTAACCTTTCCCACGAATAGAAAGAAATGTGACCCAAAAACTATTTTTAGACAAGGTTGTGAGAAATATGTCCATTAATGTTGTTTATTTAGGTTTCTGTGAATCATGTAGCTATTGAGGTTCCTTTGAGACAGCCTAAACATTCTATTTCAATTGCTAAACGATCAAGATTATCTCCGTAACAATATTTAAGTACCATTAGAAACTTTCCTTGCCAATCCTTTGCTTTAAACATTGGGTTATATTTTCTGAGTATTTTCTGTTAGAGCCGTAAGTTTGGTGTTGTTTAGAAAAATATAATGTGTAGCGAATAGGCGTCTTACTATTGAAGGTAGTGCATCAGAGTTTCGGAATTAGAAATATTCGGTTAAGGAATAGCAAAGTTCCGTCCTTGGTCATATTCCAGAATTGCATCTAAAAATTATTTGAGAATCACATTTCCAATGCACAACCCGAATTTCATCTTAATTGGATAAGAAATAGGCAAGTTCCATCACACTTGGCCATACTCCAGAACATCAACAAAATGTCATTTTAGAATCCTATTTCCATCGCGGAAGTCAAATTTCACTAAAATCAGTTAAGAAATAGATAAGTGCTATCCTAATAAGGTTTAATTTTAAATGTTAAAGGTTCAATTTGATGTTTGAGATATTAACAGTGACCTTCTTAAGTCTTAAACAATATTTGTGTAAGGTTTGGTTCAAATAGGTCAAGTCGTGTGGATGTGTTTAAATATTATACACATATGCTGTACATACAAACAAACACTCACTTTATTTTATAGATTGATCAACTGCTCACTAAACACTGGTCCAACACCATCTCAACCCCTATTTAACCCGCAAACTTCCACCAACTCAACCCTCAACCCAACCGCAAACTCTCTTTCAAATCAATCCTCAAACTAGCATACCGTATATAAAAAAACAACGGGCGAGTTCACGTTCAACTCGCAAATGTATTATGTGAAAACCTTTATTTATAAGTATCCATTGAATCGTTTGAAGCCTCTTCGGTGGGCCTGAGAAATCAATGCAGATAGACGGCCGCCATTCGCTCAGTATTTAAATTGCGTTACAGTTTTGATTTAAAAAGCCAATAAGTATTTCTAAATTGGGTTTGGAGGACGAACTTTAGCGACATTAAATGTTGACAAAGAAAAATACAAACGGCTTAATTTCAATATATAGCCATCTAAACCTGCCTTAAATTCTTTAAAATACAGCATTACTCATACACGGCAATCTTGTTGAGATTCCATATTTCGACTTATGTGAATAGTCACGGTAAACCCGGTGAACAAAGCAAATTGGCATCGCTAGAGAATGTCATTCGAATCTATTTACCACATTTATAGTTATAAGAGCATGGCAAACCACCCAAAAAATTTGAAGATGCTGAATTGGAAACGTTATTGGCTAAAGATTCTTTTCAAACACAATCAGAATTGGCTGTAGCATTAAATGTTGATCGATCAACTGTTGCAAAACGTTTACAAGCAATCGGAATGGTTCAAAAAGCTAACAACTGGGTTCCACGTGAATTAAAAGAAAGAGACCTCGAACGTCGAAAAACCATTTGTGAAATATTGATTCAAAGACAACAAAGTAAAGGTTTTCTGCATCGGATATGACGGTATGTGCTGCATGTTGCCGGCAAATCACATATTTCAACGAAATCATCAATTAAAAGTCGTAAAAAAGCAACAGCTCTTGTCAAACTAGAAGAGTTACGAAAAATGCAAGAGATATACATTTCGGAGAGGTACAAAATCATTGAAGAATTCGATGAAGAGTCGCCGGACACCGACGAAGACACATTGAGTAATTTGAACTTCGACGCAAATGTGACAAAGTGGGTCAACGAAAATCATAAAATCACGTGGGATGATCCACAAACATCAAAAACAACACTCAAGCAACAACTGCAACAAGAATATCAAAAACCAATTATGAATGCTGATGTTAAATTTGGGGCAGAAGATGTGAAAACAGGAGAACGAGAAAATGTAAGATCTAGCCAACAACCGCGTGGTATCAACACGGAACGGTATACAAATCGGCCGAACCGAACATTTACAACTACAACAGTCAAACTCCCTTGGTTGTCAGCAACAAATCAAAATGACTTTCTACGAAGCACAACGAACGTGATCTATTCAGATGACGAAGGTGAAAACGACGTTTCCATGAAACAAATTGCATATCGTCAAGTGATCTCAAAAGATTTGCCCATCTTCTCGGGTGACCCGGGAGATTGGCCCATGTTTATCACGTCATAATTCGAATCGATAAGATTGGGGCGATTTACAAATAAAGAAAATCGTGATCGACTATTAAGATGTTTGAAAGGAAAAGCATTGGAAGCGGTAAAATCCAAACTTTTGTTTCCGGAAATGGTTTCCTACGTGTTGAACACATTACGAGTTTTGTACGGTAATCCCGAAGTGATCGTAGAAACTATTATCGAACAAGCTCGTACCGAAAAACCAATACATCCGGAAAAACTTGAACGTGTAGTTGAATTCGCAATGACCGTGCAACATTTATGCATAATGATCGAAGTCTGTATTCTAACTGAACACAGCACAAATCCGATACTTCTCAAAGAATTGGTCGGAAAATTACCTGTGGTTTGAAGAATGCAATGGGCCACCTTCAAGCAGAATCATCAAATTGTAAGTTTATCAACGTTCAACGAATACTTGCATGATTTGGCCGAGCGAGCCGGTAGTGTGATTATGATGAAACCGGCAATTGTTAACAAACATAAACTTTGCAAAAGATGTTTACATAATCATCGTAACAAATATGCTTTCGGATAAAGTTTGTAATGTGAACGGTTGTCCGCGCAAACACAACTATCTCTTACACAACCCAAATCTTCATTCCGATGAACCGATAAACAATACACCATCGTCATCAAATACAACATCGTCGCCAAAAACACAATCAACATCCATGCCGATTGAATCACAAGATGAAAGTTCATCGACTAAAATGGGCATGTACTCAAATCATGTGCCTTCCACTTCGAAAGTGCACGCAACATATTACGGTGCAACGCAAATACTCTCGCGAGTGGTCCCAGTGGTTCTGTTCGGCAAAAAGCTTAGTGTCAAAACTTACGCTTTCCTAGACGAAGGTTCACACGTAACAATGATCGACGAAAATTTGCCCAAACAACTGGAATTGAAAGGCCCCACCGTAGATCTCGAATTACAATGGACCGGCGGAAACACACGAACCGAAATAAACAGCTTGCGTACTTCTTTTAAAATTTCTGGTATCGATAATCCGAAACAATATCAAATGGATGACGTATACACCGTGAAATCATTGGAGCTTCCAAGACAGTCGACCCCTATCGACATCACAAAATACGAACATCTGCGCGATTGACCAATAAGGGAGTACACAAACGCAAAACCACAGATCCTCATTGGTGCGGATCACATACAATTAACCAGCACACTTCAATTACGCGAAGGGCATCGGGGGGAGCCCGTCGCAGCAAAAACCAGAATCGGATGGGCAATTTACGGTCCGTATTGCTCAAGCGGGTATAATTCACCACCGTTTCTCGGATTTCATCGCATAGCTCTGCGATCACCAAATGATGAACTTCACGATATTGCCAAAGACTTTTTCTCCATCGAAAACTTCGGTGTAGCTTGTCCAACAAAGTTAACCGAATCGAAAGAAGATGAAAGAGCACGAACCATCATGGGAAACATAACACGGAAAATCGGTAATCAATATGAAACAGGACTTCTCTGGCGATACGAGAATGTCAAGTTACCAGACAGCATGCCCATGGCAATTCGTCGTTGTGCAAGTTTGAAAAACCAAATGATTCGTGAACCTAATCCAGCCGTTATTCTGAACAACGAAATTTCGAAGTACGTTCAAAGTGGGTACGCGCACAAATTGTCACAAACGGAAATCGATGACATAAAGGATAAAACCTGGTATTTACCAGTTTTCTCCGTCAAGAATCCGAACAAACCAGAAAAAACACGAATCGCTTGAGATGCTGCAGCGGAGGTCAACAAAACATCACTCAACTCTGTTCTCTTGCCTGGTCCAGATTTAATCTCACCGCTCCCCGATATTCTTCTTCGTTTTCGAGAGTATCCAATCGCGATATCGGGTGACATTCGTGAAATGTTTCATCAGGTAAAGATAAGAAAATCAGATCAAAACTCTCAACGATTTCTTTGGCCAAGTTTAACCGACAAACCTGATATATACGTATTAACGGTTATGGCATTTGGCGCATGTTGTTCTCCGAGCTCAGCCCAGTTCGTCAAGAACAAAAACGCAATGCTATTCCAAGAGAAATGCCAAGAAGCTGTTAACGAGATCGTCAAAAATCACTACGTGGACGACTGGTTGTCTAGTTTTAGTATAGAAGAAGAAGCTGTCAAGATCATCAAAGATGTCGTTCGTATTCATGCAATGGGTGGATTTCTCATTCACAAATTTATCTCCAACTCGCAAAATGTTCTTCAACAAATTAATGGATCCGCTGAATAGGAACCAAGAAATCTAAATTTAGGTGGCGAAAGTGAAGCTCGCGTTCTCGGTATGTGGTGTTCTACAACAGACGATTAATGATGATATATGATCCGCTCGGGTTGATCGGATTTTTCATCGTGTACATGAAAATCGTCCTCCAGAAAATCTGGAAATGCGATATTTGATAGGATGACCCAATCATTTCTGAACATTATGATATGTGGCTCCGGTGGACCAAATGTCTTCCCCTCTTGGAGAATATTCGCATACCACAATGTCTCTTTTCTGAAACGCCAATCTCATTGTAACTGCATGTAATGGTAGACGCAAGCGAAAATGCGTTCGCAGCCGTTGCGTTCTTCCGAGTCCAAAATTTGAATGGTATCAGGTGTGGTGTCGTCAGCGCTAAAACAAAAGTCGCACCACTACGTCCAATGTTAATTCCCAGACTAGAATTGCAAGCCGCAGTATTGGGACCTCGATTAAGCAAATGGATTCTAGACTCACACACCGTCAAACCGAGAAAAGTTATTTACTGGTCCGATTCAAGAAACGTTTTATGTTGGATCCGATCAGAAAATCGAAGATATAGCCAATTTGTGATTTTTCGGGTATCCGTAATTTTAGAAACCACAAATGCCAATCAATGGTTTTGGGTCCCAACAAACCTCAACATCGCGGACGAAGCAACCAAGTGAAAGGGGAATCCAGAAATTTCAATCAACAGTCGGTGAATTGAAGGACCGCCCTTTCTTCTTGGACCCGAAGAAAAGTGGCCAGTTGAAGAAAATCATCCACCACCTCAGGAATTGGAAGAGGCTATGCCAATTATGCTTCACGTTCCGATGAAAACGTCATCAATCACTCCAATAGCAACGCGATTTTCGAAATGGATGCGTCTAGTACGTATATCAATAAAGATACGATCGATCCAACTGAAATTGCGAACGTCGAAAACGAAATATATCGATATGCGCAACTGGCTATCTACGCTCGAGAAATCGACCAACTAAAACAAGATCCCAATACGGCACTGGAAACCAGCAGCCTCCTTTTTCAACTAACACCCTTTCTGGATGACAATAATATCCTACGTCAGAGAGGACGGCTCTCAAAAGATACATCGATTCCGTTTGATACACGATATGCCATCATCATGCCAACCGATCATTGGATAACATTTTTATTAGTTCGATACTCCCACGAAGACGAAGACCATCAATATCATGAAACCGTCGTGAATGAATTACGACAACGTTTTGTAATATTCCGATTACGCGTATTGCCTCAGAAACTTCGGAAGAAATGCAATATGTGCAAACTCATGAGTGCAAAACCAAGGGTGCCAATAATGGCTGATCACCCTGTATCACGTCTAGCAAGACACACTGCTCCGATTACATATACTGGAATTGATCTCTTCGGGCCTCTCGAAGTCAAAGTAGGTCGGCATGTTGAAAAAAGGTGGGGCGTTCTTTTCACATGTCTGACAATTCGCGCAATTCATATTGAGATTGTACACTCATTAGATTTTCACTCTTCCATTATGTCAATACGTAATTTTATTGCACGACGGGGTCAACCGCTTGAAATATGGACCGACACACATGGAAAGAAAATGAAAAAGATCTCCAGAACACCTTCATTCGCATTAAGTGAAGATTTAATCTTCCAGCAGCGCCACACATAGGCGGTTGTTGGGAACGCCTCGTTAAATCCGTCAAAAGGAGTATCAGACATGCTATGCCAGAACGTTATCCGAATAATGAGACATTGAGATGCTTCTTGATGGAAGCTCAGAGTTCCATCAATTCACGCCCCCTCACCTATGTACCATTGGACATCGAATCAGCCGATGCTATTACGCCAAACTATTTGTTATTGGGCTCCTCTGGAGGAGCAAAACCATTTGGACCATGTACAGATGACGTATTAATCCTGAAAAACAGTTGGAAAATTTCACAACGGATGGCAGACATTTTCTGGCACCGATGGATAAGTAGTACAAACGAGTAAAACCTATCGCTAAGAATGATCTCGTCTTGATAATTAACGATAATCACCGTAATGAATGGCAGAGAGCCATTGTTATTGAAACATACCCAGCAAAAGATGGCCAGGTACGACAATGTCTATTAAAAACATCGAACGGCACACTTAAACGACCAGTGACAAAACTTGCAATACTGGATGTCAAGGATGTCGACTTAGATGACTCTCACCAGTCTCGACCGCGGGGAGAATGTGAAAAATAACTTTATTATTTACAATGCAGCAAGCTGGGAAAAACAAATCTTGTATTATTGTATTTTGTAATTCTACATTTCGGTGTATATTAATAAAATAAGTGAATTTACAAACGGTGTTTAAGCTGCGGTTGGTTTCCTGGTCGTTCAACATTTCAACAAGCCGTATTGACCAGACTTAGCTCTTTCAGATTACTACTTATTCCGGTCGATGCAGTCGTCTCTTTCTGAACAGTGGTTCAGTTCTCGCGCAGAGATCGAAATTTGGTTTAATGATTGGATTGCCTCCAAAGACCAAGATTTTTTCAGAGAGGGAATCCGTAAACTGCCTGAAAAACGGGGGAAAGTTGTAACTGCAAACGGAGCATACTTTCAATAAATAATTTTTTCATTTTATAAACAAGCAAATGTGTTTTATTTTAACAAAAAAGGGCGGAGTCATATTCACACACCCAATATATAATTTGTAATTTCGTCGTTCCGAATTTTCCGTTCCTTTTCTTTTATGAAATTTTTGACTTACCCTCGCTAAAGATGTTTTCATATCAAAAATTGGTCAACTGCTCACTTTATCTTAACCCAACCCCAACTCAACTCCAACTCAACTTGAACTCAACCCACAAATTGAACCATTTATATATGCTGGTTTGAATATTGAGTTGGGTCAATATTCAAACCAGCATATATAAAAAATTGGTTATTATTTCTAAAACCAGGGATTTTGGCTCAATTCGTATGGCAGGTACCAGACCCTCTTGATGCACAGGTTCCAAAAGCTTTCGAAATCTCCGCCTTCACCATAGAAACCGATTGACGAAAAAATTCTACATCAAAGAAGCCGTTCTCGAGATACCATGGGTATACAGACATCCAGAGAGACTGACCGACATTTTTTTTTTTTTGCTATTTTAGACTCAGGAACTCTCAAAACGTCGAGAAAAGTGATTTTGAACCAATCAAATTTTTGATCATTTTTGACAGGATTTCAATACTTTGGTCTTTTTAGACCGAAGTAATTAATAATTATTATTATTTAATACTGAAAAAGATTCCAATGCAGAGATAAAGTTGGAAAAATTAAACCGAAGAAAAACATGGTAAACTGCTCTACCATTGCGGAGGTGCATGGTATAAGTTAACACGCGTAATAATTAGGTTTCCCACAAAAATACAACGTGATCATATTTGTCACGTTGCACTAGCAATGACAACAAGTTACACGCGCATCCGGGATAATGCTGAGTGAATTTTCTTGACGACATGGTTTCATATTCTACATATTTTTAATTAAGCAAATTGTAATTAGAAAATAAGAAAATAATCAATTGTAATTTCGATGTTAAACAAATAAGTTAAAAATAAAAATTATTTTTTTTAACCAAAAATCAATAAAGAATTTAACTGGCGCCGAAACAGGGACCCTTGTGTTAAATTGTCCTGTGCCGTAAAGTTTTAAATATTAACGTGAAACCAAAGTGATAATTAGTGTAAACATCTTACAAAAAGTTTTACCAGAACTTTAAAAATTAAATAAAACTGATCGAGTGAAGTTTAACCAATAACTTACTAATAAAATCCCAAGTAAGATCATAGTGATAATCTAAACAGTGATTAAAAACGAAGTACCAACTTTAAGGGATCTTACAAAAGTTTAATCATAACTCCAAAATAGGGGAGAAAATTAATTATCCCACGCTAATCAAACGACAACTATAAATATTGGAAAACGAGGCCCCGAAGTATCCTACTAGGAAAAACGGAGTTGAAGAATAGGTGAAGCAAGGATAACCACGCCGTATTTTCGCAATAATTCAACAGCGGTCCGATCAAGTTGTAAGGCACGAGGAATTAAGGCGATTTTGAGCAAGCAAATCCCAAAAATCTTAATTACAACTCCAGATGTCAATAATATATTTGTTAATTTTAATGTAAGTCATAATTTTTGAATAGAATAAATAAAAATAAAATTAAACCTTTAAGATTTATTAGTTACTATAAGAATATAACAAAAAGTTCAGTTAAGGAAAAGAAAAGGAAAATTTTTTAAAATTAATAATTTAATAAAAATATTTACAAAATTACGATACGATAAGCAATTAAGTTTCTTAAATCTCTAACAAATTTTTATATAAATTAATTTGCACTGTATAATAATTACTACTACATCCATTTCCGTGAACCACCAATAGGACCTATTCGCACAAAATTGACATAGAATTCTTACATTTCGATACTACTTTTAACCGGTGTAATAAAATACAATGGGCAACGAAACAATTCTCAAATCTCCGAAATTAAATCCAATCCCTCTCAGTCAATACCCACCGCAAGCGGTACAAAAATTTTTGACTTCACTCAACTTCAAAACATCATACAAGAAATAGTTAGCAGTCAAAATCAACTATTATTTGACCGAATGACTAACACTCCATCAAATAATAAAATAGAAACTGACCAAACCATAGACCCCAGATATATCAATAATCTAAACGATCTGGATAAAATACCAGACGTGGTTAAGAGTCCACGAGACTTTTCCGGAAACAAATTATCATCCATGGACATGAGTCAGGAAGCTATGAATGTAATGACTCCATCATATAGAGATAAGGCACTCGATACCTTTGTGAGATGTCTCAGAGGAAACCTACCGAAATTATTGAGTATGAGAGGACCATGGAAATATTAATATTCAAAGGACTCAATTTCCTCAACCCCCAACCACCTCCTGGAAGAACCATACAAATACAACAACAGCATTTTCCTAACCAAACCCGAAACTTCTACCCTTCATTGTTATATAATCCGCAAGCATTCCAAAATTTTCCTAAACCATTTCAAAATAATTACCAACATCCCTCAACTTCCAGACAAAGCCCGCAACATTATATTCAACAACCACCCTGTTTGGTACCACCAAACGATTTAATTAATTATTGCATTAACAACGTTCGATTGATGATCAGCAGTAAAATTGTTGCATTACAATTTGAATTCCAATGCAATTTTGACATCCAGGATTGTAACCTAAAAATTAAAAGAGAACACACAAAGAATCATTTGATCGTATATGTAATTTACATTTATACTTATCTGAATTAATTGTACATCAGACGCTTCTTTGTTCCTATAATTTGTTAGCTGAAATTGTAAAAATAATAGTTAGTTTAAATTTAGTTTTATATAGAATCATTTAACTTACCACCAATTTAATTTGTTTACTTTTGTTTTGACAGTACCAATTTGTATACAAGGCGTGGAATATTATATTAGGTATGATGTTACACGTTCAAAACTTGTACTAAAATTGTATATTGCTCAAATAAATTTATAATATCTGTCACCAGATGTACTTTACATAATTTTGTGAATTTTCCGTAAAATCATTTTTTGCATTATATAAATTATTATTAAGAAACAATATTTTGCTCTGTAAGCATCAGAAAGGATTCCTAACCAAAAAAAAATATATAGAATAAATATACATGAATTAAAATAAAATATATTTACTCGTGTATATATCTACAACAAGCCTGTATTTTGAGTACAATCAAGGATACAACCAAAGTAATTACGTTGTACGTAAAGGTAATTAGAATTACCCATCAAATAGTGCGAGCCGGAAAAGTAATTACTTTGTACTTAAAAGTAATTACATTACAAATCACACCCCAAATACCCAATAGGAATTATTTGTCTAAGCCACAACCAATGGAAATAGACCAATCTATACACTCTCGACAAATCAATTACCAAAATAGACCGCAAATGAACCAATTCGAAAACAGACGACCTCATTCAAATCAAGTACACCAACCGGTTAAAATTCAAAGAGTGTACCATGCAGAACCGTTTCATGGGGACCCTGAAACGCAATGGCAATACTACCATGAATAAATGGAATCAGAGGATTCAAAATATGACCAGACTCTTGTAGAATATACCGACTCACACGAAATTATAGAAATATCTGACGTGGAAGATCATCATAACGAACATGCTACGGAACAAGACGTAGAAGAACAAATAGACGACATCCATTTTTTAGATTAATACACTCTTCGCTTCCCTATATAGAGTATACGGCGAAGAGTGGAAAAATTTTTAAATTCCTAGTAGATACCGGATCTAATAAAAATTATATTCAAAAACAATACATTCGAAATCCCATTCCTAACGAGAAACCTTTCATGGCAAACTCAGTTGCTGGTAGCGTTAAGAATACACACCACGCATTAATAGATCTTTTCGCTCCAGAAAAAAAATTAAAATTTTTTATATTACCTAGTCTGAGATCATTCGATGGCATAATCGGCAACGATAGTCTAAAGCAGCTCGGGGCCACAATATACACCGACAAGGGATTTATGATCATTAACCCAGACACGAAAATACCTATCAAAAAACATCTTTCTGACTCTGTGAATAATATAAATATTAGAGACCCACACCTAAATGCAGAACAAAAACAAAGACTGGAACGAATAATAAGAACATGTCCACACCTTTTTTCCGATCCCGAAAAGAAATTTACTTTCACCACAAATGTGAGAGGAGAAATTCGTACAATCAACACCGATCCCGTGTACAGCCGCCCTTATTCATATCCCATGTGTTTGAAAGACGAAGTGGAGAAGCAAATTAAACAACTGTTGGAAGATGGTATAATTAGACCATCCAAATCTCCATATAACTCCCCGGTATGGATAGTACCGAAAAAGGAGGACGCATCGGTAGAAAAGAATTACAGAATGGTGATCGACTACCGAAAATTAAATTCGGTTACTATCTCAGACAGGTATCCAATACCTGAGATCAACGACATTTTGGCACACTTAGGGGAAAATAGATTTTTCACCATAATAGATCTAAAGAGCGGCTTTCACCAGATTCCTTTAAAAGAATCAGACATTGAAAAAACAGCTTTTTCGGTTAATCATGGAAAATACGAGTTTACCCGCCTCCTATTTGGCCTTAAAAATGCCCCCTCAATATTTCAACGCACCCTCGATGATACCCTTCGCGACCACATTGGGAAGCGTTGTTACGTTTATATCGACGACATAATCATATTTGGTAAAACAGAAGAAGAACATAACAAGGACGTGACGATAATTTTTAAAGTGTTAGAAAACGCCAATATGAAAATTCAACTCGACAAATGTGAACTTCTATAGGATGAGGTAGAATTTTTAGAATTTGTTATCTCTAAAGATAGGATAAAAGCGAATCAGAAGAAAGTAAAAGCCATAACAGAATTTCCCGTACCCAAGACCGTGAAGTAACTCAGATCCTTCTTGGGATTAGCCGGATTTTATCGTCGTTTCATCCGGGACTACGCAAAATTGCGAAGCCCCTGACTTCACTCTTAGGAGGAGAAGACGGACATGTGTCCAAAACCCTCTCAAGAAATAAAATGGTAAAGCTAAATACCGAAGAAGAAGCTGCCTTTAACAAAATAAAAACCTCACTCGTCTCCAACAAAGTTCTGTTATCATTCCCAAATTTCCAAAAGGAATTTGAATTGACTACAGATGCCTCCAACTTTGCACTAGGTGCAGTTTTATCTCAGGAAGGAAGGCCAATCACGTTTCTCTCAAGAACCTTAGTTAAAACGGAAGAAAATTATGCGGCTAATGAAAAGGAAATGCTCGCCATAATTTGGGCGTTAACATCTTTGAGAAATTTCCTTTACTGATCAAAGAAAGTGAAGATCTTCACAGACCACCAACCATTGACATATGCCCTAAGCAATAAAAATAACAACTCCAAGATGAAACGTTGGAAAGCTATCCTGGAAGAGTACAATTATGAGTTAAAATATCAACCGGGAAAAACAAATCTTGTAGCGGATGCCCTATCGAGAACAAATATCACTTCCGGAATAAACGTAATGTCAGTCACACAACATAGCGACAAAAGTTCTCCGCATGATCTGGTCCCCACAGTCGAAACCCCAATTAATGTATTCCGCAATCAACTAATTTTAAACGTAGGCGAGGGAAGTTCGTACTAAATAATAAACCATTTTCCAAAATATTCCAGGTACATTATTACACAACCAAGTTTTTTAAATTCAGACATTATAAATTTTTTTAAACGTTACCTTAATCCACTCACGATTAACGGATTTAAGACATCAGAATATATAATGGGAAAAGTTCAAGAAGTGTACCCAATACATTTCAGAGACTATAAAATTCGATTCACTCAGAAGATGGTACAAGATATTACGGATGGAAATCAACAAGAGGAAAAAATATTATCTGTCCATCGACAAGCACATCGTAATGCTCAAGAAAATCGAGATCAAATAATCGAAAATTATTACTTCCCCAGGATGACCAGGAAAATTAAGTTGCTGGTCCAACGTTGTAATATATGCCAGAAGAATAAATATGTTCGCCATCCCAATAAGCCTATTATTACCCCAACGCCTATCCCTAATTATCCTGGACATCCATTATCCTGGAAATTGGTTTTAACGGCAATTGACAAATTCAGTAAACCCGCCTTCTGCAGACCAATAAAATCCAGAGCGACAGAAAACATCAAACAACCACTTAGAGATATACTCTTTTTCTTGTGTACCAGAAATTGTGGTAATTGACAATGAAAAGTCCTTCAACTCGAATTCCATAATATCAATGATGGAAGATGGTTTAAACATGAAAGTCTTCAGATCTCCCCCATACAAAAGTGAAGTGAATGGCCAAATGGAAAGATTTTACTCGACACTCTCAGAAATGATGAGATGTCCGATTCAAGCCCGAAATAGTAACGGAAGACAGTAATACAACAGTTATAACGGAGTCCGGAAGAGTAATTCACAAAAGCAATATTAAATCCTAACAAACGAAAACTTATTTTTATTACAGTTACGCCTTAAGCAACACATTGGCAGAAATTCAAATTCTTGATTACACAAATTCTCAAATCATCTCAATTAGCACAGGTCAAGCAAAAATACAGGACGGAAACTTTAAATTAATCCATATAATTGAATTAGACAAGCACCAAAATTACGTAGACAGAATGCAATCCATACTGGACAAAGAAATGACAATAGATCAACCATTGCACCCTATTTGAGGCATGAACTCTTGGAATTACAAACATTACTGGACAGCCATAGAATATATAAATCCAAACGATCCTTAAACTTTATAGGTAGTGCATGGAAATGGATAGCCGGAAATCCCGATCACGAGGATTTCAAAGTAATTAAAGATAAAATGAATAATGCATTAGAGAATAACAACAACCAAGTAATTATAAACCGATTGTACAATCAAAGAATCAATAATATTACAAAAATGGCTAATTTAATTATTAACGAAATTCACAAAGAAAATAATTAATATAAATTAAAACTAATGAAAGAAGAATTGGTAAATATTAAGTATACAATTCACTGGGCTAAAGCAGGGATTATAAATTCACTCGTTCTATCAAATTCTGAAATTAAATTAGCCATTAATACATTGGAAACCGAAAATTTACCATAAATTATTGGTCAAACCGGTCAGAAGAAACGATAAGGTGACCAAAATTGAGTATGAAAATGTCATTAAAAATCACGATTATAGTATTATTAACGAATGTAAAACGATCAACTCGCTTTCAATATGTAACCAAAATAATATACATACTAGACATAAGCAATTCTTCTTGTTTACCCAACTTGCTCAAAAGTCGACCTTCCAAATGCAAACACAACAACAATCAACATATTCCAACAGTTAACGAAATATCGGAGGGTCTAGTTCTACTGAATCAATTCGATGGGAACATTAAAATTAATAACGAAACTCAGAAACTCAATGGAACATATTTGATTAAATTCAGCAATATTACCTTGTCAGTCGGAAATAAAATCTACATTTCTAAAGAAAAAACGACCATTCAAGTACTTCCAGCTATTCTACAGCCGACGCCGGAAGAAAGTGATTTCAAGGAAATACTTTCATTACAAATGATGAAAGATATTCATATAAATAATACTCGTCACATTGGGCTCCATAAAAAGGAGGGAGCCATCGAGCGATTCACGAGCTGGGGATCATTCTTAATAGTCATCATTTTGGAAATAGCGGTCATCACTACACTGAAAAAATTCTTGAACATAAACTTGATGCCCCATCATGGTCACTTCAATGAGTCTAACTTTTCCTTAGAATAAGTCAAAAAACAATGGATTCACATAATTTATATGGAAAACGTCATTAAAATTATGCATTGATCAAAATTAAATTCAGTTGGAAAAAACCATTCTCTGATGTATGTTATTTTCATTAAAATATGGATTAGTTTTATAAAAAAATCATTAATTATAGGATATGTAGCGGTCCATTCAATCAGTTTTAATTCAATTATAAATAAATAAATTTATAATTTCGAATTTCAAATATCTTTTGAATTCGCGCTCCAAAATAATCACAATCCATATTGTGAATTTTATTTGTATACATTATGCGAATGCAACAGTAACATCCCACTAAACAAAGCGATTCGTTTACGATACGAAAATGATGTTTGTTGTTCATACAAAATATCGTTTACGAATCGTTTTTGCGATTCGAAATCGATATGTTTACGAATCCAACGTCCCATGATAATTAGAATTTTTTACGTAACGTAAATAGAAAGATTTTTACGATACGTTTACGATGCTTTCTTTTCATATCGTAAACAGATCTAATTATGCGATATATTACCGTATCGTATTTTTCGTGTTGGTTACGATAGTATTTATTTTGGATTAGCAAAAATAAAAAGCCAATTTTTTAATACGATTATTTTATTATTTATTTAGTTGAAGTATTATAATAAAATAATTATTACATTATATATAATACGTAAAATTTACTTGTTTATATAAATGACGGTTTAATTGTATCGGGTTTCATAATACTTCGCTCCTTAATTCTATCGGCAGTGGTAAAATTTGCTCACATCTTACAAAATAAACAATAAGGATTAAACTAATAAATAAAAATGGTTTAAACAAATTGGAAAAGAAATATATAATTACTTTGTAAAACTTATAACACCAAACATTTCGTAATGATTTTAATTTCTTTTTACAAAAATATCGCTGTCCGCTTTGCAAGTGAGAAACGCACAATGTACAATTTTTATTTTCGTTGTTTATATGGGAGTAAAAATAAAAATAAAGTGCGCAGTGTGTTATAAGAAATTAAGTATCGTTTATATATCGCTATCGTATCGTTTTTTCCGAATCGCTTTGTTTGTTTAGAGGGATGATTATTATCCATGTGTATGCTTCGTATTTCGTACAACCAATTTTGTTTTACTTCTGTGTTTATTCATATACAAAGTATTTTTGGGTGTATGTACATATTATGTATTTTCATAGAACGAAACGAAAGATACGTTGTTGTTTCGTTGAAAATATGTATGGTCATCCATACATACATATATATTATTATAATTTTCAGTATTTTTGCTATTTGTCATCCTTGTTTGCTACACACATATTGTGCGCGTAATAATACATTTTATATTTCTTTCATTTTTGTACGTTTCCCCTTAGTTTTTAGCACGTAGGTAAAATGTATAAAAATTAAGTCAGTTGATCAGTTCACGTTAGTATTGCAAAATATAAAAAACTCAAAATTCGCTTTTTAAGCAATTTGATAAAAGTTTATATATTTTTTTTGGACACGGTCGTTCGCCATATTTAAAGTGGTGGTGGATGTTTTTAATTTCTGAAACACAAATTATAAAAAATTAATTGTTTATTAAATATTGTTTATTTTAAAAACTAAAATAAAGTGTTTGGATTTAACATACGTACCAACAGTGGTGACCCCGACGTCCCTTTTTAGGGGCCATCCGCAGAAGCGGATAAAATACAGTGAACGCGCATCATAATTATATTTGCGTGAAGCAATTTTTGCGTTATTAATTGGATCTTGGTACGGCTTGTCGTACCAAGAAAAGGTACGTAACGTCCATAATAAGACATAACATCTTAGGAAACAATTACTGCCCATTTTTTTTCCATCAATTGTTACAGGGAAAAATATTATTTTGGAATCAAGCGGATATCGCGTGACAGTGATTTAGCGGATATAGTGTGGCAGTAATTTTACCGATATTGTATCGCAGCAATACAGCGCAGTGGCGCATTAAAAATGCAATGAAGTAGAAGATTACCTTTAAGGCTACTTATTCATACGGTACAGCGCAGGAGCGCTTTACAATTATACGGAGCGACGGCAATTATACCGTGGCAATTATACGGATTTACAGAAGTATACAACCACGGGATACAACAACATCATCGAGTTTAAAAGAAAATTTATCAGCTGAGTAGACAAAATATTTTTTTTTTTTTTCTATATTTATAGTTTTCTGTTTTTTTTATATATTTATAGATATTGATTATTTGCATATATTTTTAAGTACAAATTAATAATTTAACTTGTAAATTAAATAAGCTGTAAATTTACCGCCACTTCGCGTTAGAGTAGATACCACAGATTAAAACGCATATAAGCGTATTTTCAAAAACGTGGATTGATTACCGATACATTTTACTATACGGCCGTTAGGAACACTTGAGTAGATCTCGTTGTGGTTTGTCTCCTTTGTATTTGTATTATTATTTTTATTTTTATAAATGATGAATTCTTGAGGGTAATATCATATATTTTTAAAAACTCTACTTTATTTGGTCAATTATCGTTCGCTAGGTTCATACAGTGATATATTTTCACATATTTCGGAAATATTTTCTGTTGAAGTTTAGATAGAACCCGCATTAACATTTTTTTCTATAGGTTTTTTCATAATAAAACACTAAGTTTAAGGTTTTGTTTCATACAACGACCTCAACATATATTGACCAACTAAATTTCTTTTCAACAACCCAGGTCTACTCGAAATTACTCCGCCTGTGGTTAGTTACAGCTTTGTCGTTCGTGATTAATTCTACGTCGTTAATATGAGTAGCGATGAAGATTCACACCAAACTCAGCCAGGGGGACTGAAGCTAGGTCCAGAGAAAATGGACACCACCGTGATTGAGCCAGTAGGGGTACGGCAGCTAAAACTGCAGCCATTTTGGACACAAAATCCGGATATGGTTTAATTCCGCAGAATTACAGTTTGAACTTTTAAAAATCACGAGCGACAAAGCAAAATGCGTACATGTTTTAGCCTCATTGTCGCCGGAAACGACAGAGCAAATATCAGATTTGTTGTCGGATCCCCCGAAAACCGATTATTATGAAGCGGTAAAAACACGACTTCTAGACCGACTCACTCCATCACGCGAGAACGAGCTAGAAACGCTTTTGAGCGGGCTAGACATTGGTGACAGGAGGCCGTCCGAACTGCTCCGCCAAATAGTGACTCTGGCAAGGAATCAATTCAATACCACAATCATTAAGACTTTGTGGACGCGAAGGTTGCCAGAGGCGATCCGGGTTGCTATGATTGCCTTACCCGAGACTCACTCTGCTGAAGAACTGGCGAAGGTTGCAGATCGCATACATCAGGCCATGTATAAATCGCCTAAGATTGCGTCGATGAAAAGCACATCCACGTCACAAGTAAATTTTGCTAGTACATCTCAGAACAACAAGCCTTTGACCATGAAAAATATTGAGACTAGGCTCAATAACATGGAAGTCCGCCTGAACGCATTATGCAACAGGGAAAGGTCACGTTCTACCTCCCGAAATTCCGGGAATCGCAATCATAACAATAACTGGTCGCGTAATTCCTCAGCGAATCGGTCGAGCAACACAAATCAAAACAACACACAAACAAAAAATAATTCGAATTATGTGAAACGCCACGAAGATTGGTGTATTCCTCATGATAAGTACGGCATTAGGGCATATAAGTGTCACCAGCCATGCAAATATTATGCGTTCAAAGCGGCTGAGGTTGACAACATTGCCAGAAGATTAGACAATTCAAAACACATGTAGCAGCACACAAGGTAGAGTCCGGGACATTATTAAACTGTCGCACGTCCCGACTCTTCATCGCAGACAATAGCAATAAATATATATTTTTAATCGATACGGGAGCTGATATATCAGTTATCCCGGTCAAATTTTTCAATATTAATATCAACAATTTTTCTCAGGATCTATCGCTCTCAGCAGCCAATGGATCAACTATTCGTACCTATGGTACAAAGTTGATTAAAGTAGATCTCGGTCTTAAACGAGATTTCACGCATGCCTTTATCATAGCATCCGTGGGTCGACCGATCATTGGTGCTGATTTTTTGGCAAAATTTGGTCTATTAGTCGACCTAAAACGGAAACGACTAATAGATTCAACTACAAGTTTATCAATTGATGCTGCAGTGAGGAGGTTCGAAACTCCTACACCTGTACATTTTTCTATTGATAATGGTTACGGTACGCTACTAAATAAATTTCCTAGTCTCACAGCGTTACCCGATTTTAATTTGCCAGTCCGTCATTCGGTTGTTCATCATATTGTGACGAACGGTCATTTACCAGTGGCGAGGCCGCGTAGGCTAGATCCTAATAGGCACAAAGCCGCTTTTACAGAATTCCAACATATGGTGGATTTGGGGATTTGTCGCCCATCGTCTTCCCCTGTGTCATGCCCATTACATATGGTGAGAAAAAAAGATTTGGATTGGAGACCATGTGAGGATTATCGGCAGTTAAATTCGGTGACAACACCGGATAGATATCCGATTTCTCATGTTCAGAATTTTTCTATGAATTTACATGGTTGTACTATTTTTTCCAAAATAGACTTAGTCAGGGCTTATCATTTGATACCAGTTGCTTTGGAAGACGTTTATAAGACGGCTATTACAACTCCTTTCGGATTGTATGAGTTTACGCGTATGCCATTTGGGTTACGCAATGCCGCACAGACCTTCCAGCGTTTTATTAACGAAGTCGTCCGAGGACTTGACTTCGTATACGCTTATATTGATGATATTTTAGTGGCATCAAGCTCTGAGGAACAGCATTTGTTACATCCTGAACAATTATTTAAAAGATTGGTAGAATTTGATGTACATATTAAAACACCTAAATGTGTTTTTGGCGTTCCATCATTAGATTTCTTGAGCCACAAGATTACACCTCGTGTTATTCGTGTTATCAGGGAGTTTCCAGCTCCCAGTGGAGGGAGGGAGTTTCCAGCTCCCAGTTCTATTAAGCATATTCAGCGTTATATCGGGATGGTGAATTATTATCACCGGTTTATTCCCAAATTGGCTGAATTACTTGCTCCAATTCATTCGCACTTGTCGGCACTTCTTAAGTTGCCTAAAACCTCCAAGAATTTTTCTTGGACTGAGGAATGCAATGTGGCATTTACAAGTTTAAATAATGAATTGGCTAAGATTACTCTTCTCGCGCATCCATTGGGAACTGCGAAAATAAGTATTACTACTGACGCATCTAACACCGCCGTTGGCGCTGTTCTGCAGCAGTATAATGAGAAGAGGTGGGAGCCTTTGGGATTTTTCTCAAAGAAGTTGACGAATGCGGAAAATAAATATTCGACATTCGATCGGGAACTTTTAGCAATATTTTTAGCAATCAAGCATTTCAGATATTTTGTTGAAGGTCGGGATTTCACAATTTATACCGACCATAAGCCTCTGACTAGAGCCATTCAGTCTAAAACTGAACGAAACCCAAGGCAATCGCGCCATTTGGATTACATTAGTCAATTTACTTCGGATATTCAGCATGTGCAAGGCTCCAAAAACGTAGTAGCTGATACGTTATCACGTACTTTGAATATTGACTCGGCCACTAACGAGAGTTATTTCGATTATCAAGACATAATCAAAGCGCAACAGAACGATATTGAACTTCAGAAATTATTATCTTGTTCGGGGGATCGTTCTTTAGCTGCCAGTTTAAAACTGGAGTTATTTAAGTTGCCAGGCCTAGAAGTCTATTGCGAGACATCAACGGGTAAAAATCGCCCATATATCGCAGAATCGTTACGTCGACTTGTATTTGACTCATTACATAATATTGCACATCCTGGAGTCCGAGCGACTCGTAAATTGGTTACGGCTCGATATTTTTGGCCTAGTATAAACAAAGACGTAACCCATTGGGCTAGTTCTTGTTTATCCTGCCAACGTTCCAAAGTGCAAAGGCACACTGTCTCACCACATGGACATTTCGATATTCCACAAAGTCGATTTGAACATATCCATTTGGATATTGTTGGACCATTACCGGTTTCCAACGGTTGTTCATATATTCTTACCTGTGTTGATCGATTCACACGCTGGCCTGAAGCGTACTGCATGAGTAATATGACAACTAATACCATTGCCACTACTTTTGTTAACAATTATATTTCGCGTTTTGGTGTCCCGGCAGAGATTACAACTGACCAAGGATCACAATTTGAATCAAAGCTTTTTTCGGAATTAACCGTACTTCTTGGATCTCATAGGATTCGGACTACTGCGTACAATCCCAAAGCGAATGACATGGTTGAACGTTTTCATCGACAGCTTAAAGCTGCTCTTATGGCCAGAGGTAATACTATAAATTGGTGCTCTGAAATACCGATTATTTTATTAGGTATTCGAGCTACAGTGAAGGAGGATCTTAAGTGCTCACCGGCTGAGATGGTATATGGTCAGTCCATAAAGCTCCCTGGTGAATTCTTTATTGATAATCCTCCTTCACCTTTACCTACCAATACAATTATCGACCAATTGCGACAAGCAATGAAGAATCTTATACCGTCACCTACGCGTAAAGCGAAACAAGATGGCATATTTGTCCCGAAAACTCTGGACAACTGTGATTTTGTTTTTGTGAGGTCTGATAAGGTTCGAGTTGGGCTTTCACCTCCATACGAAGGACCTTTTAAAGTCATTCGACGCCTTCGAAAACAATTTATCATATCGATCAAGGATAAGAATCACACTATCTCGATCGATAGGTTGAAACCTGCTTTTGGCATTATTAGTTCGGCTGAACAAAATATTTTCTCTCGAGATTTGAAAGCAGTAGATTTTATCATTTAATATTCTCCTTTCACTAGAATATTAACTTGGAGGGGAGTACTGTAGCGGTCCATTCAATCAGTTTTAATTCAATTATAAATAAATAAATTTATAATTTCGAATTTCAAATATCTTTTGAATTCGCGCTCCAAAATAATCACAATCCATATTGTGAATTTTATTTGTATACATTATGCGAATGCAACGGTAACATGATTATTATCCATGTGTATGCTTCGTATTTCGTACAACCAATTTTGTTTTACTTCTGTATTTATTCATATACAAAGTATTTTTGGGTGTATGTACATATTATATATTTTCATAGAACGAAACGAAAGATACGTTGTTGTTTCGTTGAAAATATGTATGGTCATCCATACCTACATATATATTACTATAATTTTCAGTATTTTTACTATTTGTCATCCTTGTTTGCTACACACATATTGTGCGCGTAATAATACATTTTATATTTCTTTCATTTTTGTACGTTTCCCCTTAGTTTTTAGCACGTAGGTAAAATGTATAAAAATTAAGTCAGTTGATCAGTTCACGTTAGTATTGCAAAATATAAAAAACTCAAAATTCACTTTTTAAGCAATTTGATAAAAGTTTATATATTTTTTTTGGACACGGTCGTTCGCCATATTTAAAGTGGTGGTGGATGTTTTTAATTTCTGAAACACAAATTATAAAAAATTAATTGTTTATTAAATATTGTTTATTTTAAAAACTAAAATAAAGTGTTTGGATTTAACATACGTACCAACAGATATAAACATCTAATTTAATAAAAATACACCTAAAATTAAAGCAAACATTACTTCATAGATTTTAAGAATTTGTTTGCCTAAAATTTGATCACCCAAGTTAATACAACTAATGTTTTTGTTGCATAAAATTTATATAACATTTAATGTTAATAAAGAAAAATTGCTAAAGTATTATCTTATTTCCACATTCGAGAGTTAGAGTATTTTTATTATATTTCCATACTAACACTTTCAACAGTCTTGTAGCACATTAATGTTGGTTGTATCAATATAAGATTATACATAAAAGTTATATGTGTATGTATTTAAATATTAATGCATGTATCCTCAATTCTAAAACCTTAAACATCATTACAATGTAGTAACATACAAACAATGAGGAAATACCAAAATTTAATGTTTTTTCAGGAAAAAAAACTAAAAATTTACAACGGGATCTCTTATGAATCTAGAAATTGTTTGATGCGTGATTATTCTTTATGCAAATTGAACGTAACAACTTGTATAGTGCAAAAATAATAAAATATAATAATATTTTTAATGATAAATAATAGTGAGTGTGTTTAATTTAAACTATATGTATATAGTGTTTAATTATTATTATTTGATGTGTTGAAAAATTCATACACAGTTTAAGGGTGTAAAAGTGAGTAAGTCATTTATAGTGATTTACCTATAATTATAATAACTAGTGATAGATTTAATTAAATAATTTTGTTGCTTGCTCCATGCCATTTTACTTTCTTTTACTCTAGTAAAATAAAGTATAGTAATCATGAAAATTTTGGACCTTGAGATTTTTAGAGATTTATTTGTTTTGAGGTCCCCTGAGTCCGAAAAAGTGGGTTTCGAAATGGTGTCTGTCTGTCAGTCTGTCAGTCTGTCTGTGTCCTCTCTACAGCCCAAATGGTTTAACCAATCGAACTGAAACTTCAGATTTAAGCTTTTTTGATAAATTGGGAGGTCCCAGTGAATTTTACTCCAAATCGGCTAACCGGAAGTGGCCACTCCCTTGGTCAAGAAAATTTATTTTGCAAATATCTTAAAAAGTATAAGGGTTACAAAAAATTACTGAATACAAAATGTTTCCAAAAATTAAAAACAAATAAAAATAAAAAATAAAAAATTAAAAAAAAAATTTAAAAATTTAAAAATCAAAAAAAAAAATTAAATTTCTCAAAATTCTCTGTTCGTAAAAGAAAGTCGTGTTTTGGCCACACCTCCATTTTTTTGGTTGTTTTGCTATTTTCGCACAAATGTATTAATTTATAATATATTTACATATGTATATAAATTAATTTGCAATTAAATAGTGGATCAACAAATTTATTATAAAAATTCGCGAGCACATATGCAATTTCTTGTACAGTATATATTTGTACAGTCAGTCACGAAAGTCAACATAACCAGTCGAAACATAAAGCAAACGTAAAGTTTATCAATGCCCGAAAATAAGCAAGGGGCCTCAATTTTCGTGACGAACTTTTGTACATAAATGTATCCTGGACATAAATTGCATATTATTTATTTTACATTTGTTTTTAATGATTATTTTTTATTATTATAAGCCATGATAATTAGCCATTTGTTATTATATATCATATACAATTTATTATGAGTGAATACAAAGGTAAATTAATTTTTTTATTTGGATTTAACACATTAAAAATATTGCTTGATTTATGTTCAAATTTAAATTTATAGATATTTTTACCGTTTTTTTATTATTTATAGAAGCTTCCGTTATTGATGGTGAACTAGTCAATTTGATGAGTATAAAAATTATTTATGCCAATAAAAATATTTATTTATTATAATTTATGCCAATAAAAATATTGTAGTGCTTATTGGTGGTACTAACGAAGCTAATCTCAACATGGGTTCTCAAAGTCAACAATTAATATTACAAGATGCATGTCCTCAAACACAAATTTTACATGTGACGTTTGAAAAGGCAGAAGAGGAATCATCGAACCAGTAGTCATTAAACGAACTTGAACTTATGTTACAAGAATGGAATCTTTTACATCTAAAAGATAAATTTGCAGGTAACCTTATTTTTCAAAAATACAATAAACACGTCACATATTAAAATTTATCAAATTTATTAAATTTCTATTTTATATGGGATAGCTACTATCGGAAAGCGAGTGGATACGATCTAGTTACTGATTTCAAAATCATAGCAGAACCCGATTTGGATACCATGTTTCCAAATAAATTAGAATTAAGCCAGAAATCAAGACTTCGGGAGAAACTTGCCGAATGGCGAGAAAATAATGTATATATCTAGATATTACAATGCCGAATAACATCAGTTATAATTATAATTCATATTATTTACATTAGGGTTTTAAAGCGCAAGTCAATCTTTTGTCTGGAACAACGGCATCGGTGACTACTTCCATTAATAAATGGTTGGAAACCCAAAATAGCACATCAACAATGTCGCAGTCGCCAGCCACACCTATCCTAAATTCACCTTCACGTTTTGTAAGTATAATTTTTTTTAATAATATGTATCCATATAAGTGTAATAAATGCATTTCGTTGTTAACTACAATATTATTATTCAAAGAATTATAACTTTTCAGTAACTAAGCCTTTTCTTTATATTGCAGGATTTAAAACATTTTTTAAATACGGAACGAGGCCGTAAAATCGTTCAATATTATAATAACACAATTCCATCAAGATTAGGAGAATACGAAAATAAAATGTTAATAGATAGCATTTTAGAATACCACTATACTATGAATTTAAGTATGGTGTATAATGACTTTGATAGAATTGCGAATGATATCGAAGCAACATTTTTGGGAGAAAACAAGGTAGCTGGTTATTTACTCGCTGAAAACTGAATAATTTAATTGAATCTTTTTCAGGATTGGTATTACCATCGCATTGATAAACAGCGTCCAACAGGGCGATTATACAATAAGTACCGAAATCAGGCTCCTCGTTTGAATAAAATTGGGTACTACGGAACACCTAAACGGTTGAAAAATGTTGCCGACAACGAAGCAATTGGTAATGTCTTTTAAATTTTAAAGCCGACGTCACAATTGAGTGATTTTGTTATGGTGATGTAATATATAATGATGTAATATGCCATACTATTGTGATGGTGGCATAACATGGTTGATAATATAGCGTTTTCGACAGATTTGTTGCACAGCGTATTTTTACACCATTTAATTTGTTTGAAAAACGCAAGCAGAATATAATATGTTTACATATTTGCCTATTCAGCCGTATTTTATTAAAAATTTAGAATATGCTTTAGTTGGGATAATTTATTTCTTCCAAAGCAAACTACGCGATTTAAATAAACCCCAAAATATTTAATTTATTTAAAAATTTTGGGATTATTTATATGCAATTTTTGTTTTATCCTAGCTAAATCATTTGTCAGTTTTTCAAGGAAACATAGCAAATATTTTGAAAACTCGAAACCAAGTGAACAATCAAACTGATATGACATAAACTATTGAAGTGATTATCGCTTGGAAAAACCATTTCGTCAAATCACCATATCACTACATCGCTGAAGTGTAACATTGACGTAATGCGCTTTCTTAATTACAACATAAACTTTGACAGTGAGTTTCTTAATTATTCTCTCGGTAGCATTAACTATATTAAAACTCAAAACTGTTTTAGAATTTGTCGTGCTCGCAGTGGCGGATTAAGGAAAACCGGGCCCTAGGCTAGCTTTCGTTTCAGGGAACCGTTTCAGTGTATTTTCTAGGCAGAAACTTTCAACAATTTTTCTCTTTTTCAAATCAAATTTAACCTTTTGAATATCATTATTTACAAAACTGCCGAATTATCCGGAAAACCGCGTAAACGCCTTTAATAATCTCGAAAATATTAAATAATACCCATGGTTTTTGTGATAGCTAAATTGCAAAATTATGGTCACATCGATTATACGAACCTCCACGTTAACCTGACGATAATCATCTTAACCGTGCATTAAAATTCTATGATATAGTTTGCCTCTATATGCAACAAAACAATCGAAGATTCTCTTAACTAGA